>MU284066.1:0-64069 GCA_022478815.1 Daldinia bambusicola
CCTAACCCTAACCCTAACCCTAACCCTAACCCTAACCCTTAACCCTAACCCTAACCCTAACCCTTAACCCTAACCCTAACCCTAACCCTAACCCTTAACCCGAACTTAACCCTAACCCTAACTTAACCCTAACCCTAACCCTAACCCTTAACCCTAACCCTTAACCCTTAACCCTTAACCCTAACCCTAACCCTAACCCTTAACCCTTTAACCCTTAACCCTAACCCTAACCCTAACTTAACCCTAACCCTAACCCTAACCCTAACCCTAACCTTGACGGGTGGCGGGTTGCGGGTGGGTTAGGTAAGGGGGGTTAGGGTTAAGCGCGCCATTTATTAGGATTCCAAGTTAAACGGTTATTTGTTATAAATATTACTCGAGTAATAAACGTGAAAGGGGCTGTTTTTGCGAAATAAAAGCATAAGCACATGAAAGCGGCTGGAGTAGGGACTTTGCGCCGTTGCAGGATTATCATGAGAAGTTAAAGGATAGAATAAATGATGGTGGTAAAGATGTAAAGGGTGTATCTCGTGCTCCGCAGTTTTTCTTAAGGATTCTACGTTTGAGTGAGATGTTCAGGAGGTGATTCAAGTGAACTAAGATATATCGAGAATCGGCCTGGGTCAATTATGTATGTAAGGAACTCCTAGTAAGATCACTTACCACTAGAAACTCTTAATGTAAGAGTTGCCATCATCGCAATGTTCGTGCGGGTAACTCTTAGACCAAGTAATTCGATGCTTTAAGGCTAAGCGCCGGGTGCACTGCTGCTTGCTATTAAGGTAATTGTCGAGACCGTTTAAAGAGTGAAGTAAGAGATTTTGCTGAAATATGTTGACGCGGGGTCCGTTTAAGTCTCGATGTTCTAAATATTAATGCGACGGCTGTAATGAAAAAGACATTGAGTTTAAGGCTGCTGAAGTTATACTCGCAATTAAAGAAGCGCATAGCCCAATAGAGGGTAGCCACCTCCCTCGCAAAAGAATAAGAACCAGGCGTTATTAGAGTTGACCCAATATACTTACTATTTACGGCCCTGACGCCATCCATCGCGGGCATCAAACCTGACAGATATGGGATATATGGATAGAAGGCCAGGCGTTATTAGGCACCTCAGTCTTCGTCCTCATTGGGACTTTGCTGAGTTTTATCTGGAAATATGCCTGGCGCCAACGCGGAGAGCTCTTTCAGTTTCTCAAGATGCTCTTCGGCGCGTCGTGTTCGTTCTTTAATGTGCTCCATCGCGTCGGCAGCCATGGATGGGTGGTCCTGCGCTTGGCTTCTCAACCGGTGAACCTCTCCGGTCGCGTCTTTCAACTCCTGACTGGTCTTAAAGTTTGTGTTGATGGTTTGCAGCGTGCTCTTGTAGATGTCCCTATTTTCTCGGGCTCCTAACGACTGTCGGATGTTCTCCTCGAACCATGGGCGCTTAACCCAGACGTGCTTCCTCATCTCATCGTAAACACTGGTTTTCCTCTCTCTGGTAGTGTTCGTGCCCGGCTGGATAACGTTAAGCCCGTTCATCGAGATTAGCGATTGGGCCAGCACCGTTACGAGGACCTCGGCCGACGCGATCTGGGATACGTCCCACACCATAATTATGGGTACCCCGTGGACGAGAAGCTTGAGGTCGGAATAGCGAATGCAAGAGATGAGGAGCCTCAGCACGTGGGAGGACGTGTCCATGCTGTGGAAGTCGGGGTCGTGCTGGATCATCCTACTTGCGACTCCCATGCCGCAGCCGATATATACCGGGCTCGACAGCTGAGGTGCTTGCCCGTCCAGCGCGGGATTGACCCGCCTGCGGAGCATCTCTATCAGAGCTTGGATATTCGAGGTACCTTTGCGACCCGACAGACATTTCGGCGCGATGAACTTGTCGTTCTCGGAGTCCCATTCCTGATTCTCGCGTAGGACTGTGTTGTCGATGTCCAAGGCCTTTCGCAAGGACGACTGCTCTTCGTCTGTGAGGCCTTCCTGGTCATACGACCCCTTGATCTTCATCCACGCTTCGCATCCTTCTTTGTAATCTTGCAGGTGGCCGATGACCACCTCGATCTCTTCTCGATTCAAGAATGCGCCTCGCCTCCCGTTGATAGAGAGCCCTATGAGATACGCGCCGGCGCCGTGGCCTTCGTAGATATATTTCCAGTTGGGGTGATCCTTGTCGTGAAGATCGTATGGTAGCGTGCCTAGTAGTAGTGATCGTAGAACCTGTCTGTGGATGGTATGGAACAGAACTCGCAGATCTTTGTATTCTTGGGTGTCCCTGTCTTCGAAGAGCGCGACGACTTTGGCGTGCGCGACATGGTCTTGGGTTTCCCACTCCTTGGCTAACACCTTAACCGTGACGAACAGCTCGTCGTAAGAGGCGCCGTTATCTAGCATCTCGATCATCTTCTTTGCGGTATCTCTTAGTACGGGAATCTTGGCGGAAACTACAGGTTGGATCTTTTCGGGGTCCATCGTGTCGAGTGCGGCTTTGCAAGGGTGAGGGGAGTTGGTTATGAAGTTTGGTTTGATTATGATTACGACTGTGGGTTTAGAAGGAGCTCGCGGTGAAAAGATGAGTGATTGGTAAACACCTACATACATGTACCTAAGTCTAAGTAGGCATGCCTAGGTAGTGGGCAGAATAAGGGTACCTTGGGTACCTAGGCAAGGTATCTTAAGAGGAGATATCTTGGTAAGTTGTAGGAAGTACCTCTTCTAGTAATTTCCAGCGGCAGCGACCTTTCCTCTTCTCTGACCCTTTCCACTGAGCAGCCTTGACAAAACCTTCTACGGAGATGCGAATCCCATTCTGGTTGCTTCATGCAAGTTCCAAGGGCTGAAGTCCAGTGCTCACACATGCCAGCTTCGGTGCCTAAGAGGGCCACGTTCCCATAGCGTTGCCGTTCTCTGTTCCTGTCGTCTCTCCTGTCGCCTTGACGATCTAGAATTGGTAGCACCTTGTTTTCTAATCCTCCTGCAAAGGGGCTACCTACTTGATGTAGCGATTAGGCAGGCAATATCGAGCCCTACCTAACCGTAGTATTAGCAAACGGATAGAAAGAATGAAAATGAAAGTGCTGTAGCTTGATTGATCGCGACCCTAAGCTTGGAAAAGTCGGCAAGGACGATAGGTATCCAAGCTCTTTTGGGTACTTTTTAGCATGCGGCATTACCTGCACCTTGGACTTTGTGTTGACCATTCAACTTGTGTTGACAATTCAAACTCTCTTAGACTTCCAACATCCATCTTCAATCGGCATATTCACGGCCTACCTCCAGACATTAACAAGCAATAACACCAGCCTGCACACTCCACGTATTGGCCTTCTTTTCTCATCGCCTCTTAATTTTAATTTCGTTGCTTTTTTATCCATATCACTCGACGATGGCGTCGTATCGCCTCCCAAACATGACCGCCCACCCAACCATGTACCAACTGCTAACAACATGGCCACCGTCCGGCGCCGTACCCGAGAGGCCCGGGTTCGAAGCTCTCCTCGCAGTCATCCGCCAGCTCTACGCGTTCCTGCCTTCAATTCAGTGGAAAGAGGTAGAGGATGAGCCCCTGATAGTCTTCCGAGTTGCGCGGTTGACGAATTCGGATCCCAGCTGGGCGTTCGGAGACCAGCTTAAGGACGAAGCAATAGCTGAGCTCTGTCCCAATTCTGACTCCGAAATGACCAGCTTTTCTCACTTGATCGAATGCGATCAATTGATTAGCCACTTCTGGTCACGGGGTGAGTACTTACTGTTCAATAGCAGCGTTATGTCGAAGTCCCGGGAGAGTACCCAGTGGGAGCAGGTCGCAACACGCGACATCGAGACGGTGGCCCGAGGTAGCTTAATTCTATTCGACGGCACCACCACCTTAAGCCAGAAAATTAGCAGTCGGTTTTCAATATTTTTAGATGCTTCGACAAGCCGGGAATATTTACAAATGTCCACATTCCCCAGCATCGTTCGCGTCCTATATACCCCAGCTCCAGGCGCGACTGCACGCTATAACGACCTACATACGATGACGCTTACCAGTCCCCATCTCCATCAAGGCTCCAGCGTACCTGACCTAATAAATCTTCAATCCAAGTATTATTTAATTGCTTCTGTTAGATTGAGAAAGAGTATCGGGGATCCCGACTACGTGCGCGTTTATAACGCCGAGGGGGCTCCGATTACGCCTCCCAAAAGCAATATCGTTACGAACTCGGGCTGGAGGTTGGGAGAGCATGGTTATTCGTATATGATGTTCTATACGTTTAGCCCGCACGGGCTGGAGAGACTCGAGCAGCCAATTGAGGTGGCTATAATCTCGGACGAGACAAGGAGGGTTATAAACGCCGTGTCCCGGGTACCGCGTGGAGGGCCGCTCGTTGATATGGAAGACATATCGATGCCAGATAGACAACCTATCGTAGAGGCGCGGGGACCAGTTCCTGCGGTACCTAACACGCTTCAGCCAACAATAAGGCCACAATCTCAAGGTGATATGCGAATGGGTGCCGGCCGATTTGTAGGTGTGCATCCGGAACGGCTCCGCAACATATCGGACGTCCAGGCTACCTTTCCAACCCTAAACATAGGGCCATCGGCTGGGTCTCAGGCTAGACCTCAAGTTCTAATCCCAAGACTCTCAACGGGGTTACAAGCTCCTAACCCGGAGCCTAACCCTGGACCCTCGACCAGGCCCCAAGCTCCAAGCTCGACACTCTTAACTAGGATGCAATTCCCTTACTCGAGACTTTTGCCGGGATTTTCAACCGAGTCCCAAATGTCCGTCTCAGAGCTTACCACGGGACTTACGAGTAGATCCCGAACTCCAAACCCAACACCGTCAACCGGGTTTCAGACTCCTAGCCCGGGGCTCACAACTGGGATACAATTTCCTTACCCGGGACTCTCCACTAACCCCCGAGTGTCTATCCCGGAACTTAACACGGGACTTACAAGTAGATCACAGACTCCGAACCCGATACTATCAACCGGGTTTCAAACTCCTAACACGGGACTACCAACTAGATTTCATGCTCCTAGCACAGGGCTACCAACTAGATTTAAAACTACCAACACAGAACTATCGACTGGGTTCCAAGCTCCTAATCAGGGGCTCCAAAATCCATTCGTTATCCCTCTCGCTCCGACCATCACCCCTAACCAAGGGGCACAGACAGGTTTTCAAAGCACGAACCAAGTGCCGCAGCCTAGGCCTGAGGAAGACGATTGGCCCCCTCACCCTAGGCGTAGAGGATCGCCTTCATTACGCCGTGGAAATGCAACAGGCAAGAGAGCTCGAAGGGATTACTAAATAGATAGGTAGCATGTCAGAGGGGTCCCGTGATGTACGCCATACGTAGAGTGAATACTAGAATCCGTAGCCATGGTGTAGAGTAGTGATCCATTAACGCTTGCCCCTCGAAGCACCTTCGGGGGAGCAGCTCCCTGCTTATATCTATCCTAGTGGGTTTATGTCCCAATCCGTACTGGTGTTCTATGAATCCATATGCACCCGCAACGGAGCCTCCACCACCACCACCGCCACATATACTCGAATAGCTTTATAAAGAGCCTGCACCGGGCTGATACTTATATCATTACGAAGCTGTAACTGAGGCAAAAACGGCGATACCACTCTCGTATGTTCGATGGTTATATTCAATACTCTATAATGGTTGATATCCTGGGTGTGGTGTGTAATTGAATGAGGCTCTGCTGGAGGCTCTTTTGGAGGCTCTTAACAGAACATACCGCTAAGCCAAAAGTGTATTTCTTTATAGCACAATTGTCTATCTGACCTATGAGTGGTATTACCACTCACAGCTCTTTTGCGGTCGCGCGCCACGTTGAATTGACTGTATATTCGAATAGCTTTTGAAATACTGGATGCATCCATTCGAGGCTTATATCATTCAAAAGCTCTAACTGAGACGAATACAGCGATATACGATTTGTATGTTGCATCGTGGGATTGAATTTAATACGGTGGTTAACCTGTCCGGAGATCAAATGGGGTGGGATGTACTGTAATGTATTGGAAGTGCAAATAAGCTCCGATAACAAGTTAAGGGAGTTCTAATAGCAATGGTCAACTCTAAGCATAGGGCGTTTTTTGTTAGTGACTGTTTGCTACTGTAAACCCGATTCGTGCCCCTACTACAAGAGGCCACCATTTAAGTGGCACAAAAGCCCAAACTCAAGCTAAGTTTACGGTTTCTAACTACCTAGGTACGATACTTATCAGTGCCCTACAGCTCCTCCACCCTCGCTACCGAACAAGGGACTGGCCTATAAGCTATCGCAATGGCGAACAAGAATCTGGCCCTTCGTAGGTATTGTAGTAGCTATTGTAGTAGCTATTGAAGTCTAGACTTTGGAGATAGCTTCAGAGACAAGATATGCGGTACGTATTTTCGAAAACTATGGAAGTAGGGAAAATCTCTTCCCTAGAATAGCTATTGTATCTAAGTACGCGAAACTTACCTAACCTTTACAACTCACAAATTTTACAGACACATGTACTTTGTGAAACAAGCGGGGGCACGAAGTTTCTGTGGGGGGCTACGTAATCCCTAGGTACATGACTGTACGTATATATACTTTATCCACCAGTGGATCCATGTATCGTACCCTTTACAATAACAGGTTGAGCTCGTTTCTTACCCCTATTTTTCGGCATCTCTTAGATTTGGGGCGCGGGGTCAACAATATTCTACTTCCCTGGCTAATACCACACGCAATTGTTTCGAAATCTGCATAAACGAGAATTTAACATCTAACATCTGCGAAAATGGTCTCGAGGTATTAGTAGCTGTAGCAAATTGATCCGTCATCATCAACATACACTTTCGGACATTGCATAATTTCATGTAACACGTCAATCTAAGCAATCTAACAAGTCCGATTGCCTGCTGTTAATATCATGGCGACAGTTCGTAACTATTTCAGAACATTCCAGGTTTGCGCGTTCGGTTTGCTGATGGTACCGCAGCTGGCATATACAACGTGGAACGGCCTAGTCAATTGTTGGATGGGGGCATTAACCTGCAAGTTCGTCAACCCAGCCATGTCAAGGCCGGGTATAACTGGCTCGGATGGAGGTGGATGTTCGTAACCTTCAGGGTCGTAATCTTCATGATCTCCCATTTCTACAGATTCATCTTCACGAGCAGAGGGGGGAGGGTTACAGCCGGCTGGCGAGCTACGATTAGAAGGCACACGTCCAAAACTATCAAGCTCTGGCTGTTCGCTTTGTACTGGCCAAGGCTCCATAGTCTGAGTTCCTATGTGTGACATGGCCTTATCACCTCCTGCGGCTGCAGGTATGACGCTACTATCTTGGCCTAGTTGCGGCTGTGGAGGTGGCTGCCGAGCGGCGATCTTGGCAGCTTTTGCCTCGTACCTCCTAACTCCTAAGATCGCCTTCTCTCTGGCGGTTTCCATATCCTTATCTCGAGGGAGGTCGTAGCTCTTCTTCGCAGCTTTGGCGGCGACTGCCGTATACGCAGCTTGGCGGTGGATGGGAAGACCGTGGGTGTCGACCTGGCTGTTGAGAGCTTCTATTAGGGTCGACAAGTCGGAAGTTGAGACGGTATATATCCCGACATCGGATCCCGCGCTACCTTGCGCGCGAAGGGGGCCGACCTCTAGTTTGAGGGCCTTATCTTCGATCGTTCGAAATAGACGCGAGTACGGCGAGGGGATGCCGTTCATCCGACGCGCTACCTCGTCGTGAAGTTGTCGCACATTCGTGGTGCCGTTCTGAAAGGTGCCGCTCACTGTCTGGAATATGTCTACGAATTTATGGTCCGTATAGTTCTCCCTGGGCCAGCTCATCTGACGCTGGTCGTTCGTACGGCACTTGACAACGTATTGCAGGCACATGGCCATCGCTCCTGGCTGCGATAGCCACATGGGATGGGAAGCGATATGAAGGAGCTTTTCGCAGAACTTCGAGGACCAGTGCGGGTTCCGCACCTGCCGATCTCCCATGTCGAGTACGGTGTTTGACGAAATGTCGCATGCGAGATTGAACCGTGGTCCGATGATTTCCTCCACGGTGGTTCCCATGAATCGTATAGTGTATCTCCAGAGAGGAGCCATGTGCTTGTTGCCTTTGGGTTCTACGTGGTGCTTCTTCAGAGGGTCCGCATTCCAGGCTTGCTGGAGGGCCTCCTCGTCTTGCTGCGTCCAGTCGTCATCTGTCTCTGCGCTGGGCAGTAGGTTTTGGATCTCTTGACTCGTTAAGGGGGGTATGTTCTGGCGCATGAAGTGGTTTGCCGATCCTAAGATGGTGGGCAGAGTTGGTTGGTTGTCTGCAACTTTTTGCATATCTTCCGGGACGTGGAAAGAGTCTTCCCCTTGTGCTTGTTGGCGCGGGGGCATCTTGAAAGGCGTCGAACAGAATAGGGCTTATATGATGTAGGAGAGCAAAAAGCGTACAAACAGGTTCGTTTCGGTGAGGAGTTGTAACTGAGTTAATAGTTTCGATAAATTTATGTTGTTGGGGTACATATGGCGACGCCTATCATACAGGAACTTATGGGCCGCGAGAACGAAGTTTCGAGGTGTCGAAAGCTGCAGATATTACAATAGCCTAGTTCCATAGATAGCTACTCAGGTACCTAGGTAATTTAATGCAAGCCCCTCTCAGGTTCAATCAGCGCAACCTAACCTTTCCTTTAAGTATCGTTCAACTTATCAATTCACAAATTACAGACAGCCGTTCCTTAGCTACCTACGTGGGACAGCAGTGCGCGCTGTGACCGTTGTATTGCTAACCCACTCCAAGGGTCTCTCTCGAAACCCTCCGGCTATCCTTGAATCGGCACAACGATCTTTGAGCGAAGTTTATTGCACGTCTCGAAGGGGAATCGCTGCATCCTCGCGTAACTGGTGCCAAGTCTCGTCGGATCCCCTTACTATCTTCCGCAAATCTCGGGAAAACCTTTATCTCGCAATAACTACGCGGGATCCTCGTAAGATATCTCGTAACGAAGAATTCTCGCCCTTACGGTTGCATGGGTAGCCGGAGAGCCTCTAATATTGCGAAATAAGCTTCCACATTCATCTTGTAAATCGTCGTAACTGCTACTTTACCCTTTACTTTACACCATACGGTATGTGGCCTCACGCGAAACCTTGACTCGTGGCGAAATCGCTGATTCACTAATCGTACAACTTCTTGGACAGTTTTCTCCGTACCGACTATCTTCTCTTAACTACTAATTACCTATAGAGAAGCGTTGTCCTCGTGGTGGTCTATTTAACCCTTGCCCTTCGAATTGTACCTAGCCCTCTTCACCCCTTGAATATACCTTGCTTCGGTGTAGCAAAGTCCACGTAGCTCGTGCACGCAATATACGTAGTCTCCTCAAAACTATCTATGCCTATAGACGGCAGGGGTTACACCATCGGGTAGGTAGAGGTATATCCGTGACGTGACAGAGGTCACATATGAAGTTTGTTTCATTGTCGTGCATACGGCGTACTTACTGCACCGAACTAGTCACTCCTGGCCTTTTATCCCGCTAGGAGAGGGATGGGTACTGTTTACAAGGTACCTACCTGGCAACAAAGTCCCATTCCAGGCAGTATATCTCTGCGAGGTACTTTTGCGATGCTCGATACGATTCCGAACGGGGATGTGTTACTTAACGCTGGACGCCGCGGCAGAAAAGGTTTCCTACCTTCCGGCTTTGTGTTCTCCTTACTATGAGACAGCTTTCGTGATGCCCACAAGACTTTGGGTAGGCCTTGCTTCTATCGTCATGTATGCCGTATTGGCACACATGCGCGAAGCAATACCAACTATCTGCTTCGGCCTCTGACAAGATCTTCCCGAGGCGCTCTATGGCGCCCTCTTGTTCGCATGCCTTTACGAAGTGGTCTATGACCTCTTCCTCGGACATGGTGCTGGAAGTTAAGACTTTGGGGTTGAAAGGCCGCAGTTTCTCAGCCAAGTGGTTAGGTAAGTGAGACCAAGAAATCACTTTATTGCTGCCCGAGGACCCGCTCATATTTGTTACTTGGCTCTCGGGGAACAACCTAAGGTCTGAATTACTTTCCATTGCCGGGCCTCTTTCTCGGATCAGCTGGGCGCGGTCCTTCGCAATTATATCGCGTAGCCTCTGGACTTCGGTCTCTGTGGTGCGAAGGGACGCGGTGGTCTGTTTATGAGATTCCTGCTCTCCTGCGAGTAACTCTTCCAGTCGTTTTATATCTTCATTGGCATGAGCTGCCTCTCGGTGGCTTTTCAATTTAGCTTCTCGCTCTCCTTTTACTAGCTCACGGAGCTTTTCAATCTCCGTGAAGATGTTTTCAACAATTTTGGGAGTGCCGCGGGGAAATGTTAGGGCCCTCGTATGGTGTCGGTCTTGTAAGTTCAACTGGCTAATATGCAGTTGCTCGACCTGCAGGTTCGTCTCACCTAGCCTTCGACTCACAGTTAGTAACTCCCTCTTCGCAAACATTCGAACACGTTTGATTTCTGTGGCCACCTTGGAGAGAGCATCCTGGCTGCCCGCCGATGTGCTCTCTGAGGTTTGTAGCAGACGTCTGAGCCGTTCGGCTTCTTCGCTTTGTCTGACAACCTCGTTCTGTAACCGAACAATCTTCCGATCGGCTTTGTCTATTGAAATTTTTCGTTCGTTGTTTCTGTTAGCTATTTCCTGGGCCTGGGATTGAAGTATATCCCATGCTTCTTCGTATTCGGCCAATACCTGTTGGTATTCTTGCGCCCGGTGTTTATCTGTTTCAATCAGCTCGGTCAAATGTTGTTGCTGGTTAAAGTAAGTTTCTCTCTCTTGCACGGTCTGTCTATACAGGTCCCCGAGATTCTTAATCTCTTGCTGTCTGGTTTGCTCTAGCCTTTTCATTGTGCTGAGGAACTTATGCATCCACTCCAAGGCCATTTCGCCGTTAATTCCGTCGTTATTCTCACCTATTTCGGCCAACCACTGGATCCGTGTGTCCACGATGGTACGTAAATCATCATAAGACATGTGGGCCATGATTGTAATTTAATTTAATTGTTAGGGACGAGAGGCGTGTCTATTAGAGATTATGAGAGGATGATAGATAGATATGAATCTTTACAGTTGAAGAAACAGAAGTGTCATGGATGTGGTTAATTGAGCATGGACTACGGAGTACGGCCTAAGTTAGTGGGTGTTAAAGGTCCCTATGATTACATAATTAGATGCAGGCTAGCGTGGTGTATGGAAATGACTGTACCTAGGTACCTAACATAAGGTACTTTAGGCGCATTTGGCAGTTTTCGTCCCGGTCACTTTACGTAAGACCTTATCCTTAGCGGTTATCCGGGGATACGGGGATCGCGGCACTAGTACATACTACATTCAGAAATTCTTGATGATGCACCTTTTATTGGCTCACTAGCCGGCCAACCTGCACCCCTGCACCTTTACCAGCTACCTACATATTCAAAATTCAAAATAATCCGAAGACGGTGGTCCAGATAATCACATCCAACTCGAACAGTCGTTCAGCTTGCGAAGGGATTTTTCGAGTTGGGGCGACTTTCAAAGTTTTACCAATTGCTTAGTCGCTACGACAACTTGGGACAACACAAGTCAACCAAAGCATTCGAGGCATTGATGGCAAGAAAGAAAAAGGTCAGCGGGTAGATTCATACAATGTGTAAGTTCGACTTCGGTTCTCGTAGAGCCCCAGGCTTGTACTCCGCGATACTCAAGAACTGACATGGCAGTAGGGTAGAATTCGCTGGCTCATCAATAGTACCTGTGATGGATTTGAGCAGTTACTCCAATATTGCATGCACGATTCTGAAATTTGCTCTGTATATGACATTTTCGCCCATCCGTACAAACCGTTTGTCAGATACCTAGGTACATTGCGACCACGAGCTATATTTCCACAGCATACGGAGCTCTAGCTATACTAGGTAGCAGCCACGACGGCATATTTCACATACGCACGAGATTGGCTAGGTGATGGTCGTACACAGCAGCGACATGATTACGAGTGGGACAGCAATGGAGCCAAGGAGAGTAGGATAGTCAGACATATGTAGATATAACATTGGTCTATTGTCTATATAGAGTGTAGCTGTCTCCCGCGAAGGACGTTAGGAGGCCTGGCATTACTAGATCTACAATATACAGCATATGTGATAAAAAGAGGCTAGGAAATGGGTAACGTTGAACAAGATAAATCATAGATCAAGAAAGACGAAGAGGTTTACAATTGTGCCGAGGCAGTGATAGCGAGTTTAGCAGGCTGTGGAAGAAATGGCTACGAGAGAACCCTTTGTAACTACAAGAGCGCCGAGAGATACTTGAATACAGTAGAAGCGGTAGTAAGTTTCACGATCCTTTTCGCGACTTCGTTCTGCTGCGTAATTTCGCAGAAAAGACCTTAATACTGAACTGTAGACGAAAGACAAGATGAACACTTAGCTAAATTATACATGTCATTCAAATGATCGGGGAAAGCAGGGTAATTCCGAATGCCTGAATTGGTAAAGACGGCTGCTAGAAAATTGATGTGGTTGCCTAAGTAATTCGCAACTGTTGCCCAGGCACCTAGGGAGGTTTTTGGCTGCTCGGGGGTTTAAAATAAAAATTCATCACAACACAAGTACAATTCAAGCAACCAACATACCCTCAACTACATCACGTACATACACCGTCATATACAAAAATTCATCATGTCCAGCTCTGTTTACGACCCCTTTTCCAAAAGCGCCAGTCTCAGGCGACGCCATACCCTGCAATACTGCGCAGGTTTAATGGGCAAGCCCGAAGAGCAGCTCATGGATAACCTTGTACGCTGCAAAGAAGCAACCGCCAACTGGCTTCTCAAGCGCGGAATCGGCCGCGGAGTCAGTGCCGACTATTTCCAATGGCGCGTTGATGCCGCCTTGTGGCATGCGCTATCCAACATGGACGGCGCCCAACCATGCCCTTACATGGACAAAAAACCAAATATGTGCAACGGACCAGAGTCAGTCGAGTACAACAATTGGTGTGACAAATATACGGGTTATATCATACCAGCTATGGAGTGGGAAAGGGTAAACTCCGGGGCCTCAGCATCAACACCAACACCGACACCAGCACCAGCACCAGCACCAGTAGCAACACAAGCGCCGAAACCGACAGCTTTAACTATACCGTTACTAGCGTTAACACCGGCACCACCAGCACCACCAGCACCAGCACCTCCAGCAGCAAGACAGGGTCCAGCACCTACTCTAACTATCCCGATGCTGCCGCTGAAATCAGCAGCAGCACCACGAGCCGCACCAGCATCAGTACCGACGCCAAGTTCCTCCAGCACACAAAGCTCTCGAGCGCAAATACCAGATATAGCTGATCTGTTTATGGGATTGGGCGTTAGCTCTAACGCGGAGCAGGCGGCCGCTGGTAGCTCATACGTAGTCCCGCAGGCTAAGCGCAATCGATCGAACTCTCAGCCCGCACAAGCAAGGCCGACTAATACGAGGCCATTGCAGATTCAACTGCGGCCGACCGGAACCAAGTCGAACGAAGGAGCAAGCAGGTACCTACCTCTGGCCAGCGCAGAAGGCCAACGAGGTGTGGGAGAAGGTCTGCAAGGGCCACGAGAAGATATATGACCAGGAAGGCTTCGCAGTAATGTTTCCACCGGAGCGAAGCCATCAGAAGTGCATCGTCGAACGCATCAGCCGCAGCAACCAGCTCGTCGACAGCCGATATCTTCATATAGTCTGGGTTTCATCTGTCGATAAGCACGGCAAGCATGTCGGCTTCAAGATTATCCTATCCCCAATTAGTAAAAATGTCGACATCACTGACGTCTTATTTCTACAGGCAATTAGCGCAGCGTGGGATATGATGTGGTATTGGTTAGGCGAGATGCTAACTAAGAATGAAGATGTTAACTTCGCCACCTACAACGAGAACTACATCAAGCAGGTGCTGAGCGAGCGATGGGATCCTAAGTCGATTAAAGAAAGAAATGAGCAGTCTAAGGAGTACAACGAGCTATACAAAAAGCAGATCCGATCCATCATCTCTCGCAAGAAAGCCGAGCGCGAGCAGATCCAAGCGCAGGAGAAAGAAGCGGCGGAGGAAATCATCAAGGTCCTGCGCCAGGCTTCAAATTTTGAGGACAGACAAGAACGCCTCAAGCGATGGATTGCCAATTCGGAGACCTTCAAGCTCGTGAGCCTACCGCGAGAGTTCGCTAAGAAGGTTTGGGTGGAGAAGAGCGAGATGTTTACGGACGATCCTCGCGAAATAACTGCTTGGTTCTGGTCTATGCTAAACGACGCGGCGGAAGAGCCAGCCTCTAATTGCATCTGGCCTCAAGGACCATCGGAGTCGAAGGGGAAGGAAAATGAGTCTCTTGACGACCTACTCGACAGAACCATGTGGCCCATGAAAAAGCGTTGGGCTGATGAAGTTGCAGATCACGAACTTTCGAGTTGGTGATAAACTCCATGGATAGGTAAGCTCAGAACCTTGCCGTGGAGTAGCTGAAGTTTCTACCTTACCAATGGTTTTGATGCCATTAACGAATAATGACTGCAACGATGCCCGAGAGCTCGGCATTAAGTTTGACTAGCGTTCGGATATTTACATCGACCTGCGAAATTATCAACTAGGTGCTATCAGGCTCAGAAATAACTACAGCAAAGCTGGAAGTAGTTAGTGCTAGATTACCGCGAGTCTGCCACACTCACTCTCAATTACTGGGCACAAATTTCTGTGCCCGTACCTAGTACTATGTAGATAGCGTAAACCTTAAATTTTCCCGCATACTACATGCATGTATGTGATGTCGTAAGTACCTAGGATATTCTTGTTTTCGATACAAATATTTCTATGCATTGGCAGAATGCCGTCAAAAGTGCCTAACACCAATATGCCTTCCCGCATCTCAGAACATTCATATTACTCTAATTTGATGCCATCCGAGAGGATTTGGTAAATTTATGTGGATAGCAAAATGGACTGGTGGGTAGTGGAATATATCAAATGCGGGTGTGCCAAATGCCAAGACCCGGCCATAAATTTCGAGACTGCCAGTCTGCTATCCAAAATTCATGACCGGGTCTTAGTATACTCGTTTTACTAGCTCCGTAACTATGTAGTCATTTACTACCGCCACCACGCAGCATCAACCAATGTCTCCTATTCAATCCTACGATGCAATATACAAAATTTAAATCGTTAGTTTCGCCTCGATGAGGGCCTTTCAATGATATAAGTCTCAATTAGATGCATACTCTATGTCGAAATTTATTCGAGTGGGAAGATAGATATGTATACGTGGGAACACATGTAGTAGTACCTTGCTCGTAATAATTTATGACAGCCATCCCAAAACTGAAATCTACAGCGAAAAAAGGGGCCAGGAAATTTGTGGTGGCCCTGACCAGCACATCAGTCCACAAACTACAAAATTCTGACCGGGCCAACCATAAAAGTCAAGCCCTCCAAACTTAATTAAAATTCGTAACCGCTACATTATACAACTAGAACGATGTACAACTTCAACTTCAATCAACTAAAAGTCGTTCGAACGAGATGCCTCATTCTAGGCCACTTACCTTGTTACTCAACGATCTTGGCCAAATGGGACTAACTTGTGCTCATTTGCTGAACGCGGGAGCGTTTCTCTCCATTAGCATCCATTTCCTTACATATCATGTATTAGCATGCATTATGACATCATCGTAAACATCTCAGGGCAGGTGGTCCGTGAGCACCTTCCGCACAATAGAAATTAGCTATGGTAGCAAGTTAGTAGGTAAACAGTGAAATAAATAAATGACACGACGCGAACCTGTTTATTCCGTACCTAGAGTCGCCATATTTCACATCTTCGTTCGTTTGTTTTGTTTGAGTCTTGTAGTCTTCGATACGATACTTCAGGATGGATGAGTCGACGTTAACTCAAGAGATGCGTGAAGCGATTGAAGAACGCCAACAATTGGTTGACGAGCTTTTAAACGAGGAGTATGAAGACATGCCTCCTTTTGATAGAGAGAAGGTAAGGAAAGAGGCAGATGATCTGTTAAAAAACGAACGTCAGCTCCATAACCAGATCGAAAAGGAGATATCAATTCTCACAGAGCAGAATGATGCTGTTAAAAAACTTATAAGCGACAACGATCTCATGGAAGGTGGACAAATTAGCGGCGAGAAACTACTCGAAAGGCTGGGCGCGGTGGAACAGACAACATTCGACAACGCGATTACGCTAGTCGCCTCGAGGAAAGGGAATGTGGACCTTTTCCGTAACATATCTCACGAGCACCGACAAGCTCTTAAGGCTATAGAGGCCAGATCTACCGAGGACAGGTTATCCGAGGAAATAAGAGCCGAAAAGGCCAAGGTCGAGCAGATGGAACAGGCCCTGCGAGGTAAGGATAAGAAGATAGAGGATCTCGGAAACGAAGTTGATAAGATGAGGACCGAGCTCGAAAAAGCTCAGGGGGATCTTCAGGAGAGTCAAAACCAGTGCCGTGTTCGGGCCGAGGAATTGGCTACGGCCCTAACTAATATCGAGAGTCTAGAATCGGCGGTTAACGAGAAGGACAGATCGATCGAGGACCTCCGGATAACGACATCCCGCCTGGAGAACGAGATCGCCCCGCTGCAACAGCAGGTCGAAGAAAGGAACCAAGACGTTGAGGTTGTGAGCACGGAACTGAAAAGGGCTCAAAAGTTGATAGCCAAGTTTATGTGTCAAGAGGCTCAGCCGCCTGCTGTTGAGCATGAGTCGTGGACGACCATGGCTGATTCTTTTATCCTCGCAAGTCCCGTGGTGTCACATTACAACAGTAGGCCAGAAGCAGCATTGCGTTTTTGGAAGATCATGCGAACGTGGCCAGAACATGATCCTGACTCTAAGATCAAAGTTAAGTTGCCACCTAGAATAACCCTCACGGGCTTGCTCCTGAGGCTCTACGGGCGCCTGTCGGTTGGCTGTGCAGACGGGGATAGCTGTCGTATCCTGGGACTGCTCGCATGTTGCTTGATTATAGAAAAGAAGTCGAGGCTTCTAGATCGACCTTTTGGTGTGCTGATATCGATAGCCATGCAAAAAACGCAACCTAGACGGAACTATACAGCTGCACTCATTTGCTTCGGTCTGCTGCAGCTAGGGCAATTTATTGAGTTAAACTGGGAAATAACTCTGCCTGAATTGCAGGTACTTCATAGCAAACTGCAGACAAACAAGTGTTACGAGATACTGAGAAATTTAACATGGGACCGAGATGCGGCTGCAGCTTCGGATCTGTGCCGCCAACGCGGCGTAGTAAAAGGCCATATGGGCCTTGTTAAGATCGAGGACCTTGCTATTGTGGTGGTTGACCTAAGAGACCTAACTCTCCGCCTAGTCCATCATAAGCGTGTAGGGTTTTTGGACGAAAGTCGCGGTGTTGTCAGATCCCCGCCGGGTAAGCACGATATCATCTTCAATATTTCCAGTGCTTCCGATCTAGCCTGGTGGTTCTCTGTAGGAGCATAAACAGTAAGTAAGCGTTCAGACATTGAGCTAGTCAAGTTCGTCTTAAGTAGAGTGGCATCAAGCGATGTAAGCGTCGTGCTAAACGGGGGAGACCTTGTATTGAACTGGCCAATCCCAAGTTACTACACGTAGATCACGATATAAGCCTTTATTCCCAAGCGTGCGTTTATGCCATTCTGTTAGCTTATATAGGTGGGTTAGAGGAGCGCCCGTCCGATAGGAAAGGCGACGGAGATGTTTGTATGTATAGTTCTGGTTTCTACAACTAACTTGATTAGAGTTCCTTGCAGAGCAACAAAGTTGTTTACTCGTCTAGCGCGTGGCAATGCCGTCTTATCTAATTGGAATATAATATTAGATAGATTATAGATTCACTCCGAGGTACAAGTACCTGAATGCAAAAGTATCAGTATCCCAGAAGGGGCAGTCCTTATCCAAGGAGGTAAGAACCAAAGCGAGGGCCCCCGGTGTGGTGGACCACAAGAGCCCGACTTCAAGAATATCCTGTACCAATGTACACTCTTATGCCTTGGACAAAGAAGCTCCTATTCAAGTAATCCTTAGGTTAGCTAATCCGACACAACATCCCTCCTAGAGTCGGGCATAGGGTATCGAAAGCTCGTCCATTCGCCTCTGAATCTACCTACTTAATGTGGCACTAAGAATGACAAGTATCTAGGATCTTATTCGTTATAATAGGTGCACTTTGGGTCCTAGAAGGCATTTCCATATTGGAGAGGATTTGATAAAGGGGACTTGGTGGACGCTTAGAGGCTTCCAAGTAAATACAATCGCGTTATGATGTGCTGGTTAGCGAAAGTGCGTCGCGGTACTCGAAGAGTTTCATCTAGTACTAGTGATTACAGGTTACAGTTGTAGAGCTGCGCATTAGATGTAGGGTGCGTTAGGAGACCAGTTATGACTGACATGTTAGGGGAGCGATATCTATTTCATACGTAAGGCAGAGGTAGATGGGAGGTGCTGGGTGCCTGATATGTAAGACGCACCTAAGTGTAGAGGGTACGGGGCTTTGGGAAGTTCCCTTGCAGCAACGGTAAGGCATCCCGCACCGCGTCGTTGCTAAATATTTTGCGCGCACAACCTTTCCTTTCCTCCTTCAATCCACAAAATCCTTCAACCTCCAACACTTTTACAAACACGCTCGCCTTACGCAACCATCCATTTCCTCTACATTGATAATTGATATCTCTTTGACCATCAAATACCATACTCTCTTCTCTTTTCCATCAAAATGTCAACCAGCAGCAATCCCAATCAGCCCAGCGGCAATCAACCCAATTTCAATTTCAACTTCACCCAACCTAACCGTCCAAACCAGCCAAACCAGCAGAACCAACCGAATAATGCAAGCAACGAAGGCGGCATAATTCCACAACAGCTGAACTTTGCGTTCGGGGCAAGGAACGAGAGCCAAGCAGGCGGCGACGAGCACGCCGTTTTCAACTTCACCGCTAACCAGGGAGGACCTAACCAGAGGCTTCCTGCAAGCGCCCGTTGGACTTTGGAAGAGAGACGTAACCACTGGCAGAACAAGAATCCCATATACCATACCACAGCCTCGGCCAATATCGAGCCCGCAGGAGATGGCACGCTGTGCATAACCAACAAGAGGACTAAGAGGATCGAGGATAATTCTGTCTTGATCGAACCAGCTGACCCTAGCAAGAACAGGATAGAGAAATGGGCCGGAAGTTTCACCGGTACCCAAGGGCCCATATCGATGGCTAAGCATTTTGCGGCCACTCACCCGCCCAATACGAAAACGGTAGCGCTGATCGTGGCTCGACCCGGGAACGAAGATCACACCACAGACACGGGAGACCTCCAGCTCAACCTCCTCCCGAGCATGCGAGGGAATGGGAAGCGTAAGGCCGACGAAGGAAACGTCTGCGCCAACTGTCACAAGAACACCCATGTCCTGGCCGACTGTGTCTGGCCCTATAACAACATGTACGGCGATATTTTTGGCTGTCCTATCTGCAACACGAAGGACCATCGATTCGACGATTGCCATAACCAGGACAGGTTAAGTGATTGGAACAAATTTGAGTGGCTGGTCCTCAGGCGAGGGGGCAAGTGCATGATCCGCTCGGACTGCAGAGTCTACGAGCTGGCTCTACGATTCATTCACGAGGGCACAGTTAACCCCGCTCAGCTTTTGATGCCGTGGACGCGCAACGGCGCCATAAATCTCATCAGCGACCACGCTGTCGCCGCTTTCCAAAACTGGGATTATAGTAACCCGCAACAAATCGTGACCATCGATCCCAACTGCACCCCGGAGAGTCTACAAGCGCTCTCGGAGACTAGTGACGGTGGCTCATTTTCAGGTCATATAGCAAATCTAAGGCACCAGAGGAGAGACGCAGCCGGACGACCGCCTCAGCCTCCCCCACCCTACCGAGCGCCCCAAGCTCCCGCACCCTACCGAGCCACCCAAGCTCATGCACAACGTCCCGTAACTCCACAACTTCCCACATACCGGCCTGATGCACAATGGCCTCAATCCCCAAATACTCAGCCCCAGCCTGTAAACCCCGGAAGGCAGCCCCTCCGGAATCCCCAGAAACCACAATCTGTGACCCAGGCTAACCCCGTCACTCGTGGCGGAAGCTCGCAAGGCTCGTCAGCGCCCTTGCCTAAAGATGACTTTTCTTTAGACACCACGATGATGGACAATGCCAATGACATGATGGGCGTATAGGTCAGGCCAACTGGAGCTTGAGAAAACTCTTACCACATACCATTTCTTTTCTTTTCTTCAAATACCTAAGTAGTTAGATTCCACTACCGGATGTAATACCACATCCGGGGTGACCATCAAGTCATGAACAAAACGTGCCCGGTGTGGCAATACAGCTGCAGCCGGAGATTCTTTATCAACGTCTCGCTGAACCTACGGCGAGAGACATAGTTAGGTTTTTAACACCTTAGCAACCTCACCAACCCTAATATGGGCAGCTATCAGAGTGCGCTCGTGTTCGCAGATTTTCTAACCGGGGACAGTAAAGCCATAATGCTACGGTGAGTGTGCCACTCATGAGATATAAAAACACGCTCAGTTCTATAGCTAGGTAGGTACCTAAATAGGATTTCTAATTTGTAGCGTACAGGAAGAAAACGGTCGAGAAGCGGAACCTATCAAACCCAGAAATGCCTGGTACTCTAAATAAGCTTTTATGCAGTAACTACCTGGCTAGATAAAGTGGGGTGAATTTATGCTGGCGCTACAAAGTTAAAGTTAAATAAATTTAGCTTGAGAGAGGGGCTAGAATTTTTGTGGCCCCTATTAGTTCGGTCACGAATTTTCTATGCGCATAAGTTCAATGCTAATGAAAGATCACTACACAAGTGCAATGTAAGTAGGTAGTGTAATATTTGTAACTATGGTATTTGGTATTGTACTTTCTAAACATGGGGCCAAGCCCCGGGATCGCAAGTAAAAGCGTATGATTACGTAATAGTAGCTTAAGTACCTTTTAGTAAATTGGGAAGGGTTAAATGATGTGTAAATTCAATTCGTGCCCCTGACTAGAAACTCTTGTAGCTTCAACTTTCCATGTCTACTTAATTCAATTCAATTCAGTTAAAGCCGGGTCTTAGTACGCTTGTTTTACTAGCGTTCAAGAGTACATAGTAAGCCACTCACTAGAAAACGTTACCAATACAACATCAAATTACCTACACTACAATAACTAAGAATATTCGCACAAGACATTGGTAAATTAGTCGAGATGCACATGGTTCCTTTGAAAATACGTACCTTTAGCCGCAGCAATATTAAGAGCCAGATTCCTGTTGATTTAGTAGAGGCCTGGCAGCTGTTCGGAAATGTGGGCCACAAACCCAGTTCAAGTTCGGGCTTTTGTGCCACCCACTCTCGTTGATTACGTACGTTCTACGGAGCGGCCTACGATGATAGCGAGTATCAACCATTGGAAAGTGTGCCGAGCAGCTAGCTGCGGAGTACCGCACCGCCGCCGGGTAGGACGCGTAATTTGCGGGCTTGGATGGGGATCGTATTGGCCCGAACGGGCCTAGCTGGTAGGGACGGGGTAAGTCGTCAAGACGAGCGACAAGAGGTCCTGCGCTTTGAGGCGTTCTACGATCCACGTTGATACCTCATTTGGGAGCATCGTGAGGTTGAGGGGTGCGAGCTTGCCTCCGTGGATCGTGCTATCCTGGTAGATAGCGAAGAATCCGCCGTCCTTAGGTCCGCGGCTCTGCGCCCGGTTCCTAAAATTTGCGAGCGATGGCACCGCGCCGAGATGTACGGGCCGCAGCGAGGCTAGGTCGTATGGCGGTATCCCCTGCTCGAACGCGAAGAAGACCATCTGGAACAGGTACGTCCATGTGAACGCCTCGAAGACCTTCCGCAGCTCCAGCGGCTCGAGGTTCGTCTCCGCGATTAGGTCGTTGCATGGGGCCATCCCGAGGTGATTTTCTAGCGCGGTGACGTGCTCGTCGATGCTTTGGCAGCTGTCCACCTTGACTTGCATGAGCCCTGCCGAACATCGTGCTCGCCTCTAGCAGGAGGCGCATTGTGTCGGCTTTTACGACGACGTTGTCCTGGGACTTGTTGGCCTGAAACCACTCGGGTTCCCACATGGTGTAGAGGGTGGGACGATGTCCGCCCTTCTTCGCGCTCTTGGTGAGCCAGGCCCGTTGGCGAAAGAGGTCGCCTTTTGATATCGGGATAGCGGTCACGGGAAACTGGCTGGTAGAGGGATCGAAGATCCTCTCGCGTTTGTATGGGAGGGAAATTGCGCATCTGAGATTCTGCAGCGGTAGGCAGTTGCTTAAGCCGTCTTCGACGAATAGGATGGTAGGCTTGTCGATACCCGTTATTGCTCTGATACGGCTCTTCGGGATCTCCCTGCCGATGCTCGCGTATCTTATATCCTGGTTCGCGAATTCGTTGAGGGGCTCGATGATTCTCTTGGTCATTTCTACCCTTGGGGCGAAGATCACCACCCAAGGTGCCGCGCCGCCCTCCGTAGGTTCGTCCAATATCGGCAAGATAGCGTCTATGATCTCGTCGTCCGTTTCGATCTCCTCTTCGTTGTAACGTATGTCCTCGTCCCAGCTGAGATTGGTTATGCGGATGTCGTAGGTCTTGAATATGTCGCCGATGTCTTCTCTGTGATTGCAGGCGAGGAGGACGATGGTTACTTTGACGCCCTCGAGGGATCTTAAACCCTTGATCCAGTTTACGAGGAGGCCTATGCTTATCTCCCCGCTCACGGTCGGGATGTGGTTGACGTCCGCGAACAGGATTACGTCTCGGTGGCGGAGTAGGGAGAAGGGATCCTCCGAGCCTGTCATAAGCTCGTTGAAATGGTCGAAGGAGACTAGCCCTAGCTTGTGCGGGCTGTCCGCGTCGGGCACCCCGTTGATGACCTCGACTGCTTCGCGTTCGGCGATGTGATCCGCCACTAGCTCGGCCTCTTCTTGGTTATATAGGATATATAGGCCTTGAGCACCTGCTCGGGTAGCCTTGACATGCTTCCAAAGATCGGGAACGAGCACGGTACTTTTGCCCACCGAATTCGCGACGACGTAGGCGACGCTGACGGGCTCGGATGCGGGCGACGAGAGCTGCTGGAGGGCAGGTAGGATGTGGCTTTTGTAGTTAGACATCGCGAAGATTGTCGGCTGTGGAAATTTGTGTTGGCAAGTTAGAAGGAAGGATTGGTGAATTTTTTTGGTTGCGATGTAAAAGGGGTTGCAAGTTAGGATGGCTGTCTCGGGCGGGCGGGAAGGGCTGGCGGCGGTAAGAGATGATCTCGTTGCTGGGTAGCGATGCTATGTCTCGTACTTAGCGCCTGGAATCGGGTATTGAACGGCGGTAGTAAGGCCAAAAAAATCCCTACGTTAGTTAGGGTTCCTTACGGAAGAACACAGCTTGGCTACTTTAGGTACTATGTGATCTACCTCGTGATAGGAATTGCCTACGGCCCCGATTACCTGATGTTATGTTACAAGGTGACTTATAACCCTTTAAACTCATCGGGTGGTCGAAATTATTTTGCTTGTAAGTTAGGGTCACTCTGATGTTTCCTTAAAGTTCAAAAGGTTCTATTGCTTTTAGGTAGCTTTCTCAGCTTCTTAAGCCCTTATTAGCTCTTGGTCCGGAGAAGGAATTTCCATCCTTCTTAGTCGTACAATGCTTCAACGCTTTATGCTACCGTCTTTGGCTCAGCAAGGAATGCGATTTGCCTCGTGAAAGCATTCCTAGTTACGGTGATGGATCCACGTAATTATGTGTCCAACCTGATAATATCAAGTTTCAATTATTTTATTTCGACCCGCCGTCGGTGTTTCGGTCAGGCACACATACAGATATTTTCGTTCCTAATCTGCTAGCATAAAATCTTCTACTTGGCTCCGGCCTTCACCAGTTCCCCAAATTTGGTCTGCTCCTTTAGGTACTCGCCAACACCATTGGATTCCCTGCATGTGTAATCTTTCCCGTGTCCATGACTACCGCCGTATCAAAGTCCATACTCATGTCGAGCCGATGGCTGAGCGCGATACCCGTATAAGCCTTGAATTCGCTCCTGATTATCTCCTACATGGATCGCTCCATTCCGTGGTCTACGCTCGAGCTCACCTCGTTTAGCAGTAGTATACCTCCTTCGGAGCCGCCACCTCCTATTCCTAAGTCTCCCGTTTGGAGCTGCCGTCTTAGCAAAGCGCGCCCGGGTGATAATAGTTGCCTTTGATCGGCGCTAAAAGTCCCTGGGTTCATACTCGTTTCGAGGTCGCCCCGCTCTTGGACGAATTCCATAGGCCGACGACCTCCAGAATTGCTCTTCAATTAATTCAATCACACCACATCGACCACCATATCTTATCTTATTGAATCCCACGACGCAACCAGTAATAATATGATCTTGACTCTAGCCCGCAGTAACTCGAGTAAGACATGCCTTTCGAAAGCGTATTTTACGATTTTAATCAGTGAAGCTATCGCAGGGTAACAGGACCGAGCTTTGGTATAAAATAGGGGGCGGCTTACAACTGCTACCTGAAGCTGATCCTACCGCTGCTTTCTGCCGCCGCCGAGTCCTCGGAGCCGGTCAGCAGGTCTTTGCTTATAGAAGCAGCAGCAGGACGAGCTTTTGTAGCAGTTCCGCCGAACTCCAAGGTGGCTTGGCCAGGTTAGGCGCGCTCGTACAAACCTCCCCTGCACCGGTACGGCGGGAGCAGGACGCTTCCGAGGCGCAGGCTTATCCTCAGAGGCGCGGTGCTACGATATCGCGACGCTCCGGTTGCCGCCGTAAATTAAGCGTCAAGATAAAGCAGCTCTAACATGCCAAAACATCGCGCCCTAGGGCCGCCACCGAAAATTAAGAACGCTAAGGTATACGCTGCCGAAATAACATAGGACAGGAACCCCGGCGCGGCGTAAGAATGCAGCCGGAGCCGGAGGCAGAGGAACCCGGTACAACGTAAGAACGCCGACAAAGACGGAGACAGAGCAACCCGACGCAGCGTGTAATAATGCGGATCCATCAGCCAAAGCGCAACCCCCCAAAAAAAAAAACGAAAAGCTCCGACCGTTGACGGCTAGCAAGGACGCGCGGCGATCCGCTTCACCACCAACGGCATCTCGTGCGCCTCCAACTCGGCTAAGGCCTCGTCGAAGTCGTACCAGTCCCCAAAGACCTGTTGCAACCACTTCCGTGCCCGGAAGTCGCGGAAGATCTCGCTCAAGATTTCCCGTTTAGCATGCTCTAAATGCTCCGGGTGCCTAGACACTATGTGGTGAAGACACGTCTGCGGGTGCGTGATGGCTCTAGGCCTCAGGGGGGTGTTTCATGTTCTTGCCTAGGCGCCTACATAACTAGTGTTCGCACATGGGGCAGGAGAACGTGATCTTGCCGTCCGGGTCTACCTGCAGCATCCGGGGGGGGGGGGGCGAATCGTAGAGGTTGCAGACACAGAGCTTATCGACCTTGTAATAGTCCAGCCGCGTCATCAGCAGCTGCAGGTGGCTGCTCTTGCTGCCGCCTCTGTCGGTCTCCTGGTCGTCAGTGACCTCAACAGGTCAGTTAAAAGACTGACCTGGCCTGAATTTGACTTGACCTAGCCTGCGTAGTCCTTAATTCTACAGCATCTATATAAGTCAGGCTCGATTTTATTAATAATTATAAATGTAATATTATTAAAAAAATCAAAATCGCAATTATTACCACGTCAAGTTTAATGTAACGCGGATATATTTCTGCCCGTCGGTGTTGTGGTTCCGTCGCAACCTGACCTTAGATAGATTGCAACGCTGAATTCAGGCGTGGCCGACTTCCAATATACCCGACTTGCCCGCAGGTGAGGAACAGTTGTCTATGCGTAACCCGAAGAGCGATGGAATCATACTGGTAACGGCTGTGGATTGTTTCCGACCGTCTTGTAAAGCTCTCGGAGCTCGAACGCTTCGTGTCCGCCCTCTGGTACCTCGCCGATAACTCGAGCTGGCTGGCCGGCGACAATGCTGAAGCTCGGTATAACCATATTCGGGGGTATTACGGTGCCTTCGAGTACTCGGACGTAATCTTTGATTATAGAAAATTCGCCGACGACGACGTTTTGGCCTATGTAAACGTGGCTGCCGACCGTTGCTGCTTGGACGACGGTGCCCTCGCCGATAAAAACGTGGTCGCCTAGTCTGAGCGGGAGAAAGGTAAAAGTTCTGTGAGTTACAAATTTGACAGCGGTTAGCGGGAAGATTTCAACTTGTATTAGGTAGTCTTATATTAGGGACTCCAGGCATCGGCGACTGACCCTTTGTATATGCGACCCGGAGGGCGCAAACAGCATCCTTTGCTCAGATAACAGTAGCGACCGATTGCGACGGCCGTATTGCTACCGGGAGCGGCGGCCGAACCTGATACGGCTTGTCCTGTTCTCGCTAGGTCGCCGCGGATCATGGCTTCGGCTTGGATGACGGTCTTCCCGCCTAACATGATATGCTGGGTTCCGATCAGGATGGCTTTTCGCGAAACCTTATTGCCCGTATCCTATTACGAGGTGAAGTGTTAATTCAGAGCGCTATTAGATTCCGATTATGGCGGGGAGCTAGCTTACGGTCTCGATGTACTCGCCTTTTACCGGTCTTCTAGACATCTTGAACTGAGGAACGCGGATGATGCTTGGATGCGGTTGTCAATTTGAGAGAGCCGAAGCTGAAAGCTGAAAGTTGAAAGCTGCAAGCTGCAAGCTGCAAGCTGCAACGGGTCCTTAAGCTCCTTAGGCGCATACATGTGTTAAGTGGATATCAAGCTATGAGCGCACCTGCTCTTTAAAGTTTAAATTACCTAGGTACCTATAGGTTAGGTACCTAGGTTAGGTACCTAGGTTATGTAGGTACATAGGTACCCCACCCAACGGAAGTTCATATCATCTAAATTCAAGTATCTAATGTTTAGCATCCATGCGGCAATCATTCCAAGAGCCTCCGTCACTACATGATCAGATGAAAATACTTTCCAAACTACTAACGGTCATACGTATCTTATTTGATTGGATCATTCATGCCGCATGTGTTCCATGTACGTCGTGATACGTCTAATAACGTGCCAGCCTAGGAACCATAACGCTCGGCTGTTCAAAACAACATCGCACACAGCTTAGATAGCAAAAAGCCGAGTTGAATCTGAAACTGATGGGAAGCGTAGCCTATACTTAATGACACTCTTAAGCATGATACGAACACCAATCATAGCTTCACTACATCGGCTTATAGTTATAGCCAGTCGTTTATTGCAGCTGAAAATTGTTGTCATGGTCACTTCCGACCATACCAATATTACCACAGTGTCAAGAGTCTCACTTGAGACTCCTGGCACGTAGTTATTACTCGCCTTATTCACTGCGGTGGGAGGCACAATGAGCTTTGGTGCTAGAAGGGTACTATGGACAAGCATGTGGCATGCTTAGCTTACTCGAGAAACACTTTCCGCCAGCGCTCAAAGACCCGTCCATTTGGACTTTGGGGGTTCCTGTACCTAGTGCGGCGATCGTATGAATAGGGCATACCTGATCTTTTGGTTATTATGGACGCCTACGGTAAAGGTATGGGGATATGCACTTAGCATGGTCGGTAAATATCTACGAAATTAAATCCTTGGGGATTAGGAGAGGCCAAACGTTAAGCACTGTGTATCATTTCTTCATGGGAGGTAATGACATTATTATTATATGATTTGATCCATTATTATAATACACCAAGGGTTTCATCGGGACCTATCCTTCTGGCTTCCTTTACTATAGTCAGGGGCTATTAGAGCCTATAAGACGTTTGAGGTTAGGGGAAGAGCGCGATAAGCTCTTCTACCTGGTTCGTGGAGCTAGCCTATGAAAGTGCTTTAACAATAGCATCATAGGCGGGCTTGGGCTGGTAGTTGGTATCGAAAAGGAGCGGCGAGCTCTTTGATAGCCACGAGTCCTACGGAAAGTTAGTTTCTAATATCACAGGTCTTCGGCTTCCGGAACTCACGGCGTCGCTCACGCCCCATAGGGTGATTCCAACACACTTCTCGACGGCAAGGCAAGC
Organism: Daldinia bambusicola; assembly: GCA_022478815.1. NCBI lineage: Eukaryota > Fungi > Ascomycota > Sordariomycetes > Xylariales > Hypoxylaceae > Daldinia > Daldinia bambusicola. The sequence goes on from MU284066.1 coordinate 28,070, forward strand.
TTTGGTGACCTTGACATACTCGTCGACCGGCGCGTTGACGATGTCTAGTTCGGTAATGGCAAGTTCCTTCACGCCGGTGGTAGCAAGTTTCTCCAACCCGGCTTGCATCCCGCTGGCGCTGGGGTTACCACCGCCCAGGTGGCCTTGGAGACCGATACCGTCGATAGGAATACCAGCGGCGATCCACTTCTTGACGTGCTCGAACATGCCGGTAGTGGTCTTGGCAGAGGTGCCGCTCTCGAGATGGAACTCGTTAATGTAAAGCTTAGCGTCCGGATCCGCCTTGCGCGCCGCTTCAAAGGCGATGCGGACGAAGTCTTCGCCTAAAACTTTAGTGAAGACGCAGTCGCGAAGAGTGCCGTCCTCGTTAAAGATTTCGTTGACGACGTCCTAAATCGATTTGATATTAGCCATGCTGCCTCTGTCATATCTGGGGTCCGCTTTAACGTACCCAAGCGCGAATCTTGCCCTTGTATCTTCCAACGACGGTGCTGATGTGGTTTTCGATAACGCTGGTAAGCTCCTGTTTGTCCGTGATGGTCTTGACGTAGTCCGGCAGCTGCTGGTACCAGAGCAGCGTGTGACCGCGAATGCTCTTACCGTTCTGCACGGCGAAGTTTACGAGCGCGTCGGAGCCGCCGAAGCTGAATCCACCACGAGTCGGTTCGATAGCATCCCACTTCATGCTATTCTCAGGCGTTACTTGCCCAAAGTCTTTTTTAATCAGAGCGGCATTTTGGCCTTTGGATAGGGTAAAAGAGTCGGCAGATGTGCCAATATAAAGCTTCCCCTTGGCCTTGAAAAGTTCGTCGATGCTGTCTGACGAAGAACCACCGCCTTGAGTAGATGTTGGAGCAGCGGAGGTCGTCGTAGAGGAGCTAACCTGCTCGCTGGTGGATGACGTAGCAGAAGGAGTGACTTTTGGGATGGAAGCGGAGGTGATAGAAGCGATAGACGACGCCGAAGTAGGCTGAACAGTTGTAGATGATGCCGCAGTAGGCTGGCTATTTGTAGATGATGCTGTAGTAGCAATATATGCTGTGGACGAAACAGTACTTGAAGCCGTTTGAGAACGATGGCCGCCACAAGGCCTAGCTACAATGCCCACAGGGCCGAGGAGGAGAGCGAGTGTTGACGGCTTCATTTTAAGGAGTGTGAGTTTAGCAGATAAAAACTGAAGCCAGTTTAGTAAACATGTATCAAAATGAGCGTATTGATGAATGGTAGGATAATTAATGAGTGTGAGCGGCTGAGCCTGCAATAGGATCTCTTTGCCGTCTAGCAAGTAGTTTTAACATAAGAGAGGAAGGGAATGTGCCGTAACAACTGGACATCGCGGATTTCTTTTTTATAAGCGAGGGAGCGGCGTATATATGTGAACTTCTTAACTTCTACACCCAAAGGAGTCCGGAACAAGTTACCGATCTGTGCGCGATCTAAATCGTATTCAGCTAATCAGCGGTGACAACTTTCCCAGAAGGGAAATCTTTAGTTTAATGACGTTCCATTCGGCGCGGTTCTAGCCTTTGCTAGTCGAGAACTACTGATAGTTTTGGTAACATCCGAGATATCGGGAAATACCCGAGACGGGGATGGTGGTGAGATCTCCCTTGGCACGCATGTCCGGTCGGTGGAGCAATCGGCGGCACAGGTTCAGGGGTAAATCGCAAGCAGAACGAAGGAAAGTTTACAGTTCAGAAGGACATTTCATGTCGCTGATGGAGATAGGTGTTTCGCAGCCTTAGCAGAGATTTTCTCGACTTAGTTGTTCATCGCTTTTATATACCTAGTTCTTGAACGAATGACAAGTCGTTGATGCTCGGGTCGATGTTCTTGGTGTTGGCGTGTTGGCGGTGCCGATACTACCTCCTTTAAGTCAAAGCGTTTCAGGTGGATGGGCGCCTTGTAGCAAATGCGACTTAAAACACGTCTGCTATTGCCCATCGCAAGGAAGCGTCGTACTATCACGAAGCGCACTCGACTGAGCGCTTTGTCCTCTACCATCCGGTAGCTAGCGTCTCTTAGCGTTAAGAAATACGAGAGCAACGGAGACGGCATTATTATAATTTTATACCTTAGGTAACTGACCTAAGCTACCTAACAAGACATGTGCTCAGACGCCAGAAGGAGACAGATGTATACTCCGCTTGAGCTAGCAAATAAAAGCTTCAAGATGAGATAAAACGTACGATGTTGGGAATAGTTCTAACAGGTTAACCGCTTAGATGTATACGGTCAATGTATTTTGCCTTCTTATTACGTGAGGAGATAATTCAACTCAATATGTTCATGAAGGATAACTAATGAAAACGCTATTTCATTAGCTTCCGGTGCATTGACATTGTTAACTTTAAGTCTTCCAATCCTAGAATGGGGTGGAGATTTCGATTGAACTATCCTAGTGCTGATACGAAATAGAAAGAAAATAGAGTAAACGATTGTCAAAGATGTCGGTCCCTGAAAATGGTTAGTCGAGTAGACCCAACCATGCAGAAATACGCAGATCATATGATGGCTCGAGCCATGACGTGCATACCATTATCCAGTAGGAGATGTTATAATAATTCCCCAGATTGAGTACCATGCACCGCATTTAAATCACAAGATACCCGTATATATCATCAAGGAGAATGAAGATCATCCACATAATAGCTCGAATATTCAAGATCGCTAAGGTATATTGGTCTTATGTCCCAAAACTGTGATGAACTACATGTATCATTGGCGGTCCATGCAGATTAATATGACCTCACGTTCCTGGAGGAAAAATCAGCTATCAGGATGAGTGGCCCAAGCTCCTTGCCCATACTTGGATAAACATCCTTGAATGAGATCAATGACATCACGGTGATCCAAGTTATGGGTAAGACTCTCTTCAAAAAGTAGACGTCTAAGCTTTAACGTCTGCTTCTCAACTTCCGAGCTAATTGACACAGCTATCAATTGAATCGCCGTCGAGAGCAACCATAAAATTGCTTACATCCTCTCTAGATACCTATCCATACCAATTTTGTTTCTAAGCGCCACCGCCAATATGACTACGACTAGATCCGGCGCCAAAGGTGACTCGGCGTCAAAAAGTCACAATGGAGAGGGTGTGGGCTCTAAACGCCAGCTCGACACGAAAGCGTTACCGGAATCCAAGCGGACCAAAAACGACGGCGATAAAAAACAGCAAACCATAGAGGACACCATCCCAAGGTACGTCCATCGCACGCTTTCTTATGTTACCGATAACCGGCTGACACGTACAATTAGCCCTACTGAAGCGTATGGCGACGGTAGAAGCCATCTTCCAACCAACGGGGAAAAGAAGAATGGTAAGAATGGGGTGGTTCAAGAGCAAACAGATGAAAAGATTTCGGCCGAAAGAGAGGGAGCAAGAGAGGGACTCGTCCCGTCCAATATCTTGGAAAAGGGCATAATATACTTTTTTATCCGCGGCCGGGTAGGTATCGACGAGCCTAGCAGTATCAGCGATATTCGTCGCAGCTATATCGTCCTGCGTCCCTTGGCCAAAGACGCAAAACTCGGCAACGGCACGATCGACGATGCTGGAAATAGCCGCCTGATCGCCATTCCGAAAAAGGTACTGCCGGTAAGTGGCAAGGATAGGTGGATTGCGTTCGTTGAGAAGTCGCATGCCTCGTTTAAGACGTTGAAAGACGAGTTCATCTCTGCGTCAGACTACACCACCAAAACGGCCGGCGTTCGACACACACCGGCTGCCACGCCCGTAGCTGAGGGTATCTACGCTATCACGAGTACCGGCCGCGAGTCCCATCTTGCCTACATGGTAACTTTACCAGAGAATCTTGGCGAGGTGCAAAAAGAGATTGGATTAAGAGAGAAGGGAAGTTTCATCATAAGCACCAGAAACCCGCAATACGAGCCTCCCAAAGGAACTGCTCTTCCTCAAGCGCCAGAGTATCCAAAAGAGTAAGTCCTCGCGCGATTGTGCCAAGCTAAAACATCCGCCGACTGATCATTTATCATGTAGTGTACAAGATGGATTCCGCGCTTTACGTTGGGTCGCTACGCAGCCCAAGCATCTCGACTATGTAAACACTCAGTTTTTGCTAGTTGGCGAATCGAGCGGTATCCAAAAGGCCACGGAGCCTCAAAAGGGCCAGAAAGAGGGTCAAGAAGATCCAATAGAGGAGCTGGAGAGGTTAGAAGACGAAGACACTCACCGTATGGAGAGTCTTCAGGGCGACGACTCAGATGTCATCTTCAAGGATTTGCACGTCCATGCGCAAGATTATCCTAAACTCCAGACTACTTTTTAAGACTGGAGAGGTAATGATGTAGAATGATCTTATCGAAACGAGGTATTGTAGGGAAAAGCGCAACTTGTAACAAATAGGAAAAAGAGTACAATCGGTTTGAGATGAGTACGGCAATATTTCTTTTACTTATTTACCTGTAATTAGGTGATTTTCAATCTTTTTCGTATCGCGAGAGGTACTAACAACGGCAAGTTCTCAAAAATAGCCTAGCTTGCCGTGAATAGACCCACATACTAAGATATCTAGCCCTATAGCTACTTGGTATATACCACATTATCATGAGCGAATTTTCGTCACATCTAATAACAATTCTCGATTCGTCTAGTGGTTAGGATACCTGCTTGTCATTCAATCTTTAATGATCGCAGGTGGCCGGGGTTCAATTCCCCGATCGAGAGATTCCTTTTTCTTATTTTTTCGTAAGTAAATTTCTCTTTTTTTTTTTTTCCCCTTCCCAACTATGTCTAATGCCGTTGGCGACCGCAACTAACATTTTTCTCTTGAGGAGAAATAAATAAAGTAAAATAAAACAAAATCTTACGACTCCACTTAGCGTTTTACATTGTATATCTTGTAGCCGCTCAGGTATGAACGTCACATCAGACAACTATGCCTAGGTTGAGCTATTTGTTTTAGTCAGTGGTAGGATCATGACTTTGGGCGTCTCCCGAATGTCCCAATCCTGCGATACTCGAGGATCGCCAAACGGTCTCAAAGTAGCGATGCGAAAGCTGTAAGACCCAGGTTGAATATTAGAACCGTTGGCAAACTGCCCAAGCCAATAATATATTCCCCATTTGTCGCGCGGCTAGTTACACACCGGGAATGAGAATACATCATTCTCGCTGTCTTGGCCCAGTGTAAACCGCTCGGGTTTCGATGCACCATTCCAACTTATAGCCGATCCCACATTTTTATATACCAAACCTCGGAGGATACGCTCAATCGGATTGGTATTATTTTCTTCCAAGATCTGGATCGACTGATTGTCAGTTCAAGCATGTCTACGTATTTGGTTTGCAGGACTTCGAATGGAAACTTACATCTCAGCATAGCTCTTCCCTGCCCTAGGTGAATCCTGTATTAAATGTAGGGAAGTTTTATGGACAGGTTGGAATAAAGCTAATCGAACGTTAAAAGCGCGGCCCTGAAGATTCTCGTCATAAACAATCACAGAGCTTACTTGGACTTCTGCTCGATACGAGTATCCGAAACGCCAGATGTTGACCAAGGATAGTTACCACCGTAATCCCTAATACTGGTGATGATTAGGTTGAGATCACAACCAACGCCTGGTTCTGTAGTTAGACAGGAGCAAAATCTAGATGAACGTCAGTACGTATCATCGTGTACGAAAAACTTACCAAAGTAAGGAACTCCAAGGTGCTCGCCGTTATCCCCGTTTATCAGGAACTTACCGCTGTAAACGAGTAGATTACTAGAGTAAGTCCTTCAGGGGCCGTAAAAGTGAATCTTTGAAAGTGTTAGACCAATCAATTCCATTTCATACTTAACTCCTTGGGGCGGTAAAGACAATCTCGTACTCGGCTGTTTTGGTGTTCCCAGGAGCGAGTGTGAAGTCTCTTTCCGGAGATGAAACTCTGGGGTCATTTCCACCATATTTACCTCAGGATAAAGCTTAAATCCAGGAAGGAATAACTGCGGATGGCCTGGTACGACAGGTTTCCACGTTCTATGAACTGTAGCCACCGGCAGCTTGGAGCCAAAATGTATATGTAACAGGTTTATCGCCGTGGTTCGTAATTTCAACCGAGTGCATGTCGGTGAAATGAGCCGTGTTATTAAGCTCAAATTTGCGACCCTCAAACCCGAGCTCTGTAGAGTATTCCAATACGCGCTCGGCATCGATGAACCCAGTACCAAACTGAGTGGTAGGCGCCCAGAGCCCCTAGCCAATAGCGCTTGTAGACCAGCAAGCCCAGGGCACGGCGCAAGAAGTACCCATGATTCTCTCGGTTAGCCATTTTGCCTAGGCGGGATCATCTGCGTGCGCGGCTTGCCCGCCAAACTTATCTACCAATAATGTAGCCACACCGGCAAAGGACGGAGTGGCCATACTTCAACCGCTAAGTACTCGGTATTGGTTGGTCGGATACGTAGAAAAGATCTCGATGTCTGGGGCGGCGACATCTGGCTGGAGTCTGAGATCATAGTAACCCTCCCAAGATTTGTATTCCGCTGGACGACCGCCGCCCGAATCATAAAGACCGACGCAGTGGCTGGTGTCAACATCGAACGACGCCCTAACCTCGGTACCTACGACAACCGCGTCGATGATTGCCTCACCGGAGAGAGCCACTATGGCTGTTATAACGCAGCTCATGTTGTTGGGCCACAAAGCTTGGTACGGCCTATCGTCGTTGTAGAACAGGATGTACTGTGCACCAACGGCTGCAATATTGGTACGCTTGACGGAAATCTCGCATCCCCCAATCCTAGCGAGGGCGATAGTCCCGTTAAAGCTGGTGTTATTAGCTGGCAGAGGGTTACAGGCGTCTTCGTTTACGGACGAGTCGAGTGACACTACATTGATAGACCAGTCGAGGATGGTGTCAGGGAAAACGTCGGACGATGGGATATAAGCGATATTGGTTTTGTTTGGCTGGCCATCTATTTGAAGTCTGCCGAAACATACTGGGCTGGAAATTCACCTGGTTCTGCAGCTCCAACAGTAATGACATTTTCCAGAAGCTCCATTGCTAGCATCACATGGGCCACTTTCACCTGCGTTCCCTGCGGCAGTGGACATATCCACTGCTTTTTCAGCCATCCTCGAAGCAAGCACGGCCCGAGAATGGAACGTGAACCCGCCATTTCCTCCGAGGCTCTCGCTGATTATATCGGCCTATGCCAGTGCACTTACGCCTGACTCGATAATTGTTTCTCCGTTTAAGTAGCCGCTGTCCTCGAATACCTTAAAAGATAGCAATTTGACACCGGGAGCAACCCCAACAAATCTATATAGTGTCAGCCTCTATAAGGGAGAGATATAGTGACGTATCACTTTTCCCGACAATAATTCCAGCAACATAAGTGCCGTAGCCATACTCGTCCATCGGATCGTTGTCAGGCTCAGCTGGCGCCATTCGAATTTAAACAGATGCAAGTCGGTTTTTTACGCGTACCCAAAGGAAAACACCTAGATAAAAGCTAGGAAGTGAGACGAAGTACGGCCAACAAGAACATAACCGCCAATCACCGTATAATTCGGGCCAATTCCTCCGCCGAGCTATAAATCCGTTAGTGTTATTAGAAAATGTAGACATTTGATTACTTTGGAAGAAAATATTCATCGAACAGGTGAAATAACCTACCGCTGGGTGAGTATATTGGACTCCGCTATCAACGACTGCGATGACAGCGCTTTTGCCGATGATACCGGCTTTATGTAACTTCTCGACTCCTGTAGAGCCATGGACTGAGTAAACTGGCAGCAGCCGCGTCGTCGCTGAACGGCTCGCCTTCGATCGCGGGTGGCGAGAGGCGTACCAAGGTTGACTTGTATACCTATGCTAGGTACAACAGAGTAACCTTCATCGGCATCAAGAGCGTCTGCGAGCGACTCGGCGCTCCAGTGACTCTCGCACTCGATGCTCACGCTCGAGAAGATATCTGACTTGAAGCCCGGGGAGCCCAGCACCTTTAGCAGATATGTGGACTCTGTGCGCACGGGACTTCAACTCGACTATGAACCGTCTTGTTGTGGCACTTGCGCCGACTTTCGTTCAGCCGTTGAGCTCGCGAACTGAGGTGAATCCGGCGCTCCACACGCTGCTGGAGGCGACGAGCAGCAACGGTAGTAGGAAGTACCCTACGCGCATTTTTGGGCCAGCAAATTTACGTACGAAAATATGTAGGCCTTAAACTCGACATGCGACCTTGCGAGAGTGAAAATTTGCGACTTTATATTCATCGTAAACAACCAAGCACAATGCATTCCACCAAGTTACAGTAATCTCGTACTTTGAGGTTACATCGACGATGAATCCGGCAAGTAAGAGCAATCACCAGCTCGAATTACGTGGATTGTTTTTGATGTGGATTATTTATTAGATACTTCGTGGAAAACGTTCCGCGGTAACCCTGCCGGTGGATCGGCGCGGGTCGCAAACTTCGTTGCTTGACGCCGTGGTATTGCCATTTTGGGCGAGAATCCGGGACCGCGATGAATCATTCACTTCATAATGCCATCGACTGTGAAGAGTCAATCTGGGGCTGCAGAACTTCATCGGCAACGATCGGACGGAAGGTGAACGAAAAGAGAGCGAAAGTACACGGTAAGGTGCTAATGGGAAGCACAATATCCACTAAATTAGCTGAAAGACAATAGGGGTTAGTGGCTGGTGCCGGTAACTCTACAGCCTCTTTTTTAGGCTGGTAAAAATACATAAGAACGTCAAACTCCAAAAATCGATCTGCAAACTGCCTCGGCTTAGATACATTAGGTACCTCTAGGTACTGTAGGCGGTTATTAATATAAAGGCCTGAGATAAAGCTTTGGGAGCGCAAAACCTAAAATACCCAGGCTTATAAGCCTATAACCTACCAGCTAGCTATCTTATCCAGTAGCGTTCTAACCTAGGATTCAACTTATTCATCGCTCAAACTCGCTTATACACACCGGATCCTATAGCGGGGATACGGTGATACGGCGATAAGAGTCCGGAAGACCACGGTATTCGATATTTATTGAGACCCGATGATTCTCGGTGCCATCGTCCGAGGCCGTAATATGCCGTACTACGTTGTGCTACCTAGCCTCTATTTTCCCACCTAAAACAGCCGGAAACTAACGACAGGAAAGATGTGGCGCTTCCTTCTCATCCCACGCATCGTACGATAAGTTGTCGTCAGCTATCATACGACAGCGTCAGTCATCCGCACCAACTCCGGCTTAATAGTCATATCCAAGTATGCAATAAGAATAATCAGCAGCCTATTTCCCAGAATTAATTTCGTCTAAACATGCCCATGAGAATTAGACGACACCGCTTCCGTATATTGTTTGTTTATTTTCTTATCGGTGCTTTTACTGCAGTTCTATGCATGGTTTTCTTTCGACCTAGTCCCGGCGTCGCTCTCAACCGGCTATCTAATTTGCTATTCACGACAATGCCAGCCACTGCGAAAAAGCCCGTGATCGTAGTTGGCTCCGGACTTGCCGGCTTGTCCGCTGCTCACGAAGCGCTGCGAGAGGGCGCCTCGGTCCGGCTGCTCGACCGCGCACCTAAGCCAGGTGGAAATAGTATCAAGGCTTCTTCCGGCATCAACGGTGCTGGGACCAGGTTTCAGCGGGCTTTGAACATCCCAACAGACGACAGTTTCTACTTAGATACAGTGCGTTCCGCCGGCAGTAGATTCACCCAGAACAATCCTCCAGGTGTGGATCGCGAGGCTTTAGTCGAGCTATTGACAGGCCAATCCGAGAATGCCGTCAACTGGCTTGCGGATGAGCTGAATGTCGATTTGAGCGTTGTAGCGCAACTCGGAGGTCATTCGGTACCGCGGACGCATCGCGGTGGGGGAGAATTACCACCGGGTGCGGCTATTATATCCGCGCTGTTGAATAAGATGAAGGCCAACCCGGCCTTCACTTTAGAGAGCTCGGCAGAAGTAGATAAATTACTCGTCGAAAATAACGGCACCGTGAAGGGAGTGAGCTACCGTACATCCGACGGCAAGACGCATGAGCTTGAAGGTCCAGTGGTCTTTGCGGCCGGTGGGTTTGCCGGCGATGCCCACGGCCTGTTAGCCAAGTACCGGCCCGACTTAGCAGGAATGCCATCCACAAACGAGGAACGTCCGGCATCTCACGGTTTGCTCTCTACAGTCGGTGCCGCGCTTGTTGACATGGACAGCGTGCAGATTCACCCGACGGGTTTCGTTTTTCCAAAGGGCGCTGGTAACTCTTACAAGGTCGTCCCCTTTAAAAAGGAGGATGCTTCTCACGAGACGGCTGACGCTAAACCCGCCGGTACAGCTCAACTATTCCTAGCTGCTGAAGCCCTACGAGGCGAAGGTGGCATTCTGCTCTCTGGCAACGGTGAGCGGTTCGTTAACGAACTAAATACTCGTGACGTCGTCAGTAATGCGATTATGGCTCTTCCCCAGTCCGCTGATAAGTCGATGAGGCATTGGGAAGTAATTCTTCTTCTGGACCCGGGTGCATGCGAAGCTGCTGGGTCGCACATTAAGTTCTACATGTGGAAGGGCCTGGTACAGAAAGTCAAGGTCAAGGATCTAGCTCCGGAAATTATCGCTTCGGTAGATAAGTACGCAGCCACAGTTTCCGAACACGGAGAGGATCCATTCGGAAGGAAATCTTTCGGACATTGGAAATTGCCTCCTGGTGAGGCTAACCGCGAGCAAGAGGTATGCGTTGGGACGGTGACACCCGTGGTTCACTTCACGATGGGTGGAGCGGCGTTTGATACGAAAGCCCGGGTTCTACGGTCGACAGATGAAGGCAAGTTAACGCCGATACCCGGGATCTGGGCTGCGGGTGAGATCACCGGGGGTATACATGGAGCCAATAGGCTTGGTGGATCATCCTTACTTGAGTGTGCCGTGTTTGGTAGAATCGCAGGCACTGAGGCTGCGCGGAGTTTAAATATGACACCGTAATATGCTGTTATACTTTATTTATACATATCGCCAACTTCGGCAGCAACTGAATACCTAAGAAGAATACTCACCAGGTAAAACAAAGGATGCCTATCAACGGTCGCTAAAGTGACGAAGGCGATGGAGTGGTTTAGTCTATATTCCTAGCTGAGAACCTAATGATTCTAGCATTGAATAGACATGTCTATTTCCTTCAACGAAGCACTTTAAATGTATCTTCACGCTTTATAATCCCAATCTCTTAGCATATAAGGTATTCAATTAAGCGTTGACATTCAAAATCTAAATATCGAATCCGAAAACACTTATTACCCTTGAAATGATCATATTAAAAACTCGAAGACTGGCACATATAGAGTTTCCAAGTTTTAATTGTTCATTGATTGATTTAACCAATTGCTTTAGGGAGGTAGTAAGTACAGTCTTCCGTGGTAGGTAGTTTCCAACCAAGCATTCACACAGCCAAAGGATGACGGCACGGAACTGCATAAATCCGCCAACATGGCCCTACCTATGATTATTCTGGCTCATGCTTACTGGTTCAAGACATGTGCACTGCCACCTAAGGTGATTTGGGAGAAGATGAGAACTTCCCAGATACATCCACTCGGGCAAGTTACTATCACTTGACTATCATTTTCCTATAACGTATATTTACCTTATTTACATGCATCGACTTATCCTAAAAGGTCTTTTTCCCATTTTAAATCCAAAAAACCAATATTAATGTGTTCTACATCCTTCAATGTTGAGATCCCTCCTGAATTCCAGTCCTGCTACTCGGCATCAGTAACTGGCATGATAACACCAACACATACAATGTCCAGCAGCACGATAGAGAGTCCCCGCACATGCTCAACACCGAGAACTGAAGCAGCAGATACGCCGCCATTCCCCGGCCAGACGTTTGCAATCCGAGAGCGCACTACTGGCCGATATATCACTCTTATCGAAGGAAATATTCGTGTGCTGGAAAATGTCGGCGATCAGGGTGGGTGGCACTGGGTATGCGTCGAAAAGGGCGGCTGGCTTGGATTCAGGAACCCAGTATCTTCCACGTATATTGGCCACGATACCCGACACAATTATTGGGCAGAATATAAACATCACTTAGGCGACGAGTCCTTCTGTGCCAGGAAGCACCCAGAAGGAGGTTATATCTTACTCTCGAGACAGGATGAAGAACTTTGGAAGATGTCCGTTAGTGAGAACTTTGAACTAAGTGTGACTCAAAAGGACGGTGCACGTTGGGATTTCATAAAAGTCTGAGGTCCATTTTCAGAGTTCAGTCTAATTTTGGCGTTGCTGTGGTGGTTCTGCTCATTCCGTGTATTTTTATCCATGAGAGAAGAGCTCTGATGAGATTTCCGGCATCTAGTGTTTGTCAGGTGGCGTGTACGGTAAGGAGTAGGTAACTCTAGGTGTAGATTGAATTATCTTGAACGTATTTAAGGAGGAAATATGAAGAGCCATGTGGTGTTTGCTTGAGTATCTAGGTATGTAGTTGAATCTACCTGTAAGGAATTATGAATTTGGCAAATCTTCACATAGTTGACTTTGAAAAAGCCAGTCTACCCGTCCCATCAACTGATGAGAAAGGTACAATCAGCTGAATGAAAACCACCTGCATCAAACGTCGATACTGGGTAGCCCTGCTAAGATATGATGAAACTGGCCCATGAAAAAGGTTACAGTTTTTCGGCAGTCGTCAGATAAAGCCTGCTTGTGGAACAGCAAAGTGTTTCCATACATTTAGATACGCGCCACAATAGGCCTCTGATGTTGTAGCTAGTAACCTATGTACATTCGGTAGATAAGAACCTATGTAACAAGATAGAGGAGTTAGGCATCTTTATAGCTAAACTGAGGCCTTGAAGTCTCTTGAAAGTTTGATGCTAGGAAGTGCCCAGGTCCTGCTTAGGCTGAGGGTCATGATTTGTCCTCGAACCTTTTACTCGAACACATCAAGGAATACATATGCGCAGTAAAGTATATCTCTAGTAAGTTATAGCGTCAATACTCTAACCTCTTTAATCAAGTGGCGCTCACAGTTCCTGATGATATCTTCGTCTAAACATTCACAGGTCCTGTCACGGTACAGCCCCGTAGGCTTCATAGTGGAGACCCTGGCGGGCCACCTTCGTGTGTATAAGGTAGCTTACCTTGAGGGCTCTCTTCTCAGTTCCTCCCTTCTCTCTTCGTGCAACAACAATACAATCTATCGAACCCTTACAGGTCCATCAAAACGGGTATATAGCTCGTAAGCAGAGAAAGACGCTCGAATCATTGGTGCTTGGCTTCATTAACTCTGGATTCTGCGTACCATAGAACAAATATCAATCCAAAATTTTACATTCGCAATGTGGTTTCTATGCACTAGGCCAAATATTAGACTAGCTGATATGATCTGCTTCGGCGGCCGCTTCAGCGACCCCGTTGCATCCGCGAGGTGGGGACAACACCGCCGTTATTCTAAGCTAGGTAGGCAAAGATTACTTGATATACTTTCATGTGAGCAGGACTGAATCTGTTTTTATTTCATGGTAGAACTCCAAGGTCTCGGTTATAGCGGGCAGATGGTTGCATGTCAAGCGCGGCTGATGCGCACATGTACAGTAAATACTCGTGTTACGGTTACGAATATGTGCCTCTCCGAATACGGAGGGGGGTATCCGATGAACTATCCGATGGCCTTCAAAATAAAAAGACGGACACCAGACACGTATTTCCGATAAAGGCCTTTCCATGCAATGTCCTTCCAGTTCGACTTGTTTCAGATGGCATGCTCTTACTGGAGTATGGATACTCTCAGAGTTACTTGGAGTATTCTACTTTCATTTGATTCGCTAGCAATAAGAAAATGTTGCTAGATAGATGATATATCAAAATGCTTCACCGAGACAAAGGGCTAAGGTGAAAGTGTCGGGGTATCATACGACGAGGCTGGGTCCGGTAGGTGCCGCGATCAAGGTTATAAATGTTGATCCGGCTACCTGGCAACAAGTAATTGTTTAGTTATCAGTTGTTGGTCGAGTCCCATCTCAAGCGTAGTAGAGCTATAGGGCTATAGGTTAGGGTGCATCAACAGTATCGTGAGTCGTTTCGAAACATGATGTAGCCGCTAGTCAGGGGAATATAATGACGCTGGTTGCTCTATTGAGCAGTTTGTCATATTGGTCTTAATAAGTAAAATTATACCTCGTAGGGCTCGAGGCTGAAGTTGACCTAGGTACGTTCGGGCCTCATCTTGTTACGTATCTTATTACATTCCCTGTCAATATGAAAGATAATCGACCATAGAAACCCAGTCTAAATCCCTAGATCCCGAAGCGTTGGTAACTATAAGATGCGGTTGGTAGACGAGGATCATTTATCCCATGTTACGCTAGAACGAAACATCAAACATGTGCGATTAAACTTGAAGAGAAACCTCATGCGAGAGATATTTGACTGGTAAGTTGGCTTGGTCCAAGTTCACTACATATAAAGTAGGATGAAGAAGGGTAGAGAGTTGTGAATTAAGTGGCGGAAATGCGATATTTAGGGGAAATACTACAAATGTGACTTGTGATGCGTCAACTTCAGGGATGAAAGAGCTGTATTCTGGAGGATTCATCGAGACCTTAAGTGCGACCGTCATTGTGCCCTTGAGATCAAATTAAGCAGCACAAAACAGCAGGGAGGCCCAGATTCGATTATGTTGTTATTGTAAAGTAACACGATTTTTTTTTATCCCCTGCCGATCGAGTACTTGCATTTTGTTATAATGAAAAGTCAAGACGCTAATGTATGCAGTCGGCAATACCTGATGCAAGCTCCAATGGTGAGAGGCGAGCCGAAAGCCCGAGCTTGCGTGGCATAAGCATTTCACGAGATGCTAGGAAAGGTTCTGAATACTTGCCGGCAGGAATAATTTCCTACGAGTTCCTAAGCTTTCATTTACCTTGCGGACATGACTTCCTTTTATCAATGAGGCTTGTATTGTATCTATTGCAGCTTATAGCGCAGATTCGTTGCCTAATAGATGTGAGAATGGTGAAAACCTCTAGAAGTTGAGCGGACTTCTCATTACGACCGGTTGTTTCATCGACTTCCCCCCTGATACTATCAGCAACCTTACTGGGGCTTGGGTTAAAGGTGGGTAGTAGAGCAGCGGGAAGTCGCCTATCCAGCCAGTGAAAGATCTGATCGAAATAAAATTCTAACCACCCCTGCGGCTCGCTATTCTAAATTCAATATTTGTAGTTTTAATGGCACTATCATCATCGTCGGCTGAACAAATCACAGCGGCTATAGCTACAAGGAAAGTCCACTGCATAGCCGCGCCCCTGGTCGGAAACGCGCTGGTGCTCAATTAATTTGGCGGCATCCAACATGAGCTAGAAACGCTTTGCCCCGCCCCCTCTATTGGCTGTGATGGTTACTACAGGCCGTCCGACGCGACAATGGCCGTTAATAGGCCTCAAACCACCAAAAGTTGGCATGGCAGCATGACAAGGTGGCTGAGATTTTATAGCATTGCAAAATGATGAGTAACACTGAACTTTGTATAATTGACGAAATGCTTTTTCTTATGAAAAGAAATGACAAGGACGGGGTTAAAAGCAATCAATCTAACGGCGGAAGCAAGTTCGTCGTATCTTCCAAGGAGCAAGCGATTAGGGCCGTTCGCCGTCGACCCCTCTACCCTCTATTATGATACAAGGTAAGCTGTCTGTGCCGTTCGCCGTTGCGTCTGCCCGGAGAACTTCTAATAATAATACACGGCCGCGTTGCCTGAGATAGGTTAGGTAGGTAAACAGTATACGAACCGCCCACTGTACAAGTCTTAACGGACATTCTTGAAATCAGAGAATTACGGCCATCCTGCATACAGGTATATAGGTATATGCAGCGATCCGTACCACCTTACGAAAGCGGATGACCAGCCGAAGTAGGACTGATATACGGAATACTGTACATAGCTGTTGCTCTCGTCTACTTTTACTTCTGCAGGATGTAGGTCGAAAAGCAAAATTTAAAAAGAAAATCTCTTTTATTCCGATAGTCCGACAGACCGAATAATATGCAAGGCGCGAAGGTCCAGCTCTTTCAAAGTCCTCGCGCCATGATCTGGTGCCCATGATATACATGGGAAGCTGGGCCCTAGTCGATCCTTAAAGGTCTAGATGGCCACATAAAGAGCTCGCTGCCAAGGATGGGTAACATTCTGCATTCTGCACCAAAAAGCCACCTGCGTTCCCGTCTAAGCATCCTCCCGCTTCATAAGGATATCCTTTGCATTCAGCCACCACGCCGTTTCTAGCGTGAGCAACCTAGACGCTATTCCTGCGTTTTTCCAGATTCTTTACCTGAGGTGTCAAGGTAAGTTTTGTGGTGTATTCCAACCCTGGTCGATGGGGTATTACCTGGGTATCCTTGACCATGGCGTCGAAGTACAATACACATCTTTTCCAGCTGGCGTATTGCTGCCCTGCGGTAGAAGACAGAGTACATGCTTTGTCCTGCATTGTAACATAGAAAAATACGCCAGAAAAAAAAAGTCCATATTAAACAGGTAAGGAGAGCCGTTGAAAGGTATAAACTCTAGTTCGATCCCTTGACTCAAGTTTGCTGCCGCCAATATCGTCGTTCTTATCAGTCTCTTCTCCATCTTCTTTGTTCTTATTTTCAAGCATAGGTAGCTTTTAGGGATATCTCCATCCTCGAGTTCATATTCTACTTTCAATTCCTTCCGCCGGTCACGTTAAATCTCGGCTCGGGAAGCCATTCTCTTGCATCTTGCATTACTTACACACCCTTGAAATACGACCATACTCGCATACTGCTATTTCTATCCCTAAGCGCTGGCGGGCCATTCGCTCGCCATCCACACGACACAGGGCCGCGGCCAGCCAAGAAATATCGCACCGTTCTCAGCTACCGCTTGCGCTACCCTCCTGGTTGCTGTTCAAGTACATTTGTACTGTTATTCTCGTTCAGTCAAGGTCTCGCCTGGCCATCTTATATTACTCTCTTTAAGACCTTTCTTCTCGGCCTTACATACGTCTTTCTACTTGGATTAGGACCGTCAATATGCATCCTAAAAGCTTGTTCGTCGTGTTATCTACTCCAGCTCTGGCCTCCGCCTCCCCTTTACGACGTACGTGCGGTAGTAGGGTTACTAACAGCACTCTGCCAACCCCTCCTGAGTCGGCCCCTGCGCCCCCGGCGACGGTGATTCCTAATCTGCCTACTACCGGCTGTAAGTTAGCCAGCTTTACTCTAAATTCCCGTCCTAATTTTTATGTATAATGCCATACATAGAACGGACAGTAGAGTTGACATATCTGTAGCTGGTGCTCAGCTCGCCGGCCCCGGCTCCGCCGTACTAAAGCACATCCTCGTTGGTCACGGGATTCAGAACTACACATGCAGTGCAGCAGGTGCTACAGCCGCATCTCTTGGTGCTTTGGCGGTGGTATGGGAGATCACAGACTTATACCCCGGAACCTCCCAGTCTTCTCTCCCTCCCGATGCCTTCGAAGCCTTCGCTTCCACGGTGCTACGCACAACAGATATGCCTGTCAATCTAGCTACCGACGGTGCAGAAGACAGCCCATTCCCTGCACCTGCGGATCTCACAGTAAAAGGTGTATCCACTCCGCTAAAATTCTTGGGGCATCACTTCTTCGATACCGCCAATACCCCCACGTTCGACCTATCGGGTGCGGACGACGGCGAACTCTTCAAAGGGAAGAAGGACGCGGGTGTGCCGGCACCAAGCGATGCTGATAAAGGCGTTGATCCGGTTACGGGAGCCGTAGACTGGCTACGTTTAAGCGACAAGGGCTCTAGCACCGGTATAAGTCTCGTATACCGTGTTCTCACAGCCGGTGGAAACCCCGAGGCGTGCACTGAAGCTGGCCAGACGCAGAGCGTGCCGTATGCTGCGCAATACTGGATATATGCAAATTGAGGAAGTCTCGCTACTCAAGGTAGATAACCTAAGCAGACAGTCAACCAAAAAGATAAGAAGAAAGGGATTTTTTAACAGACAATACGGTATGCCACTGACGTGAACCGGGAGAAGTGGCGGGGTTCCTGGTGGACCAGGGCTAGATTCATGGCGTTTCGGTTTGACTTGCGAGAACAAGATGGGATGGGATAAGGGACGACAGAACATTTTCATACGGACCGGCTTCCTTTTATCGCTTTAAACACTTTTGTTCTCCGTGGCTTCGACGCCTGGCATGTGCCGTTACGTCGTAATATTTTTAAATAGCAAGGAAAGGATATACCCCCTTCTTGGTTTCTTCAAATCTTATTTCTTCGCGCAGGAGCTTTTGTATATAGGGGATATCTTACTCGCAGAGAAAATAAAATAAAGGCTTTTTACGGATAAATAAGGTACCTACATTTATTCGGAACTTGATAAGAGATCTATCCAAACTCAAATTCAAACCCTACTTCGAGTGATAGATTCAAGCGTACCTAACCTATTCACTGTTCTATAGTAGTATATCCCCCGAAGAACCTGATAAGTAGATGGTTGGAGATGGCTGTATGTTATGAAGTAAGATCATAAAGCTTTCCTAGGGGAAGGGGTGACTAGCGATCTAGGTCTAGGTTACCCAGGTAGTTATAGCCGGCGACATCCTGAGTGACATATATTCCGGTCTTTTGGTTTCTGCTGCGAAAGGAGTTCATCTTCTGCTTGCTCGTAGGAGATAAATAAACCTGCTAGGATGAAGCTCTTGATTCCCCCCTACCCATGTTCGAATATCGGAGTGCCCTACGTACCTTATATATGCGCAGTACCTACCATCTCAATCCATTAGTTTACGATTTGCACGCTCAAAAATTGATAGGTATAGGTACACTCCTGTCTAATTTAACGGTGTAACGACGTCTTTTTTATATTCATCATAACCCATGACTAGAAATTATCAACTCAAAGTTCTTCTTTGGCTAGCAAGAAGAACAAAGCCCCCTTTTTTTCTCTTTCATCGTGAAATTGTCATTCGCTGTTGCGTGCTGGATATGCACCCTCATCTACCTTCATATCCCTGCCATCCTTTCGTAAACCAGGTAATCGTTGTAACACACAATAAAGTGCGCTTCAAGAACACCTCACCATATTACCGCCATGGGTAGTCTTTTTTTCTGATTTTTTGATCGTAGCAACCAAATCGTGTGGAGAAATCTTGGTGTTCTTCCTTCGTTCTGTAGGTATCAATATCCCCTGTAACCCAAGCGTCGTGGAAGGAGAGATTCTATCTTCGAACACCAGCATCCAACCCACCTGCCAATTCCCCTTCTAGACCCATCTGGTTTGTGTATTCTTGGGGTCGAGGATCTTCAGCACTCCACTGCGAGTTTCCACCAGTGGGCATCGGTACTTGACCAGCCGCCGCCTGCGGTCCACCGGTCTGCCCGACGCTTCCCGGGGCCGTGCGCACTAGTTGTCTAAATCGGAACACCTCGTCCTTGATCATTTCGCGCATTTGGCCAACGTCATCAATGACCTCGAAGTCGAAGTTGAAAGTGTTGGGACAGTCGGGCTCGTCAGAAGCATCGTGCCAGATGTGAAGATAGGGGTGCTCCAAGGCTTGTTCGACGCTAATACGCGAAGAGGGGTCGAACGCTAGCATGCGGTCGAGAAGGTCCAGCGCGTCGGGGTTGGCATTGGGAAATAGTGTCGGGAAAGGCTTCTTAGCCATGTAAGGCAGGTTTCGGACGTATTCTTGGGCGCGGGAAGAGCCGATGCGCAGCAACGTCTCTTCGTTAGGGGTTCCGAGAATGTGGAGAATCTGATTGAGCTGGTCGACGTAATCGCGTCCCTTGAAAAAGGGTCGTCCACCGAGAAGTTCAGCGAGAATACATCCAACAGACCAAACATCAACTAGAATATGTTAATAACTGGGATCGGAACGAGTACGGGACGGCCACATACTAGCTTTAGTATAGCTCTGGAAGCTCAACATAATCTCAGGCGCACGGTACCATCGCGTAGCAACGTATTCAGTCATATAACCTGCGTTTTCCTCGGGGTCGACTGAGAAGCCGCGGGCCAGGCCGAAATCGCAGATTTTCAACTCACAGTCGGCGTTGACGAGCAAATTACCCGGCTTCAAATCACGGTGCAGAACGTTGGCCGAGTGAATATATTTCAAGCCACAGAGAATCTGATAGATGAAGGATTGGAAGTGGGCATCGGTAAGAGGCTGTCCGGAACGAATGATAGCAGCCAAGTCGCATTCCATTAACTCTGCGCAAGGAACCAGTCAGGACGAGCATTGCCAGCTGAGTGGATTCATCTCAATACACACCTTCGTACAGATAAGTCTCGTTGAAGTTTTCCGGTCGGGGAATGTCCATATCATAAAGACATGTGATCTGAAGATTTAAGCAAAATCAGCAGCCCATCCCAATAAGACCAACGTCACATCACATGATAGAGTACGGTGGTGCCTTACATTGCGGTGACCTCGGAAGTGTTGTAGCAGCTTGATCTCGCGCAAGGCGCGCTTCGCCAAGATCTTTTTGCTGAAGACATTGGTGACTTTCTTGATAGCTACACCCTCGTTTGTCTGGTTGTTTACGGCGGCGCTATTTATCGCGAACTACGGATTAGCTATCACACGCTTTACTTTTCCGGTACGTGAAGACCGAAATCAAAACCGCGCACGCACCAAACGATACCGTATGCTCCTTGCCCCAACTCTTTGGTAACGGTATACCGTTCGTCGACGATGAAATCTTGGTTGAAAACCTTAAAGATTCTGCGTCCTTGTAGGTCGGACATGGTGAAAGTCAGGCTCCCGGGTCGTTTTTGTCTTTTGTTTCGGGTGATTATTTGCGTATCTGCACTTGAGCTGGGTCCGGCTACTCGAACCGAGTTTGCGACAAGAATCGGCTTGAACGTGGTATCTAGTTAAGGCAAAGAATAGCAATCCAATTGGGAACGGTGTGACTTCTTTAGGGATGGACGATATCCAAGAATCAAAGAAGGCAACCGACCGTTAAAAGATACAATCACAACAAAGCTGATGACGGTAGAAGGCTGAGTGAGCAGTAAAATGGCAAAGGGTAAGCAACGGGGCCTGTAGACGATGCGACGGAAAGCTACTTTTAAAAATAGGGAAGACGAACTGCAAAAATAATACGTCAACCAAACTTCTTAATCAAACTGCTGGAGCGACGTAGCTCTAAAGGAGTAACAATAGAAAAAATAAAAAAGAGAGATCAAAATGACAACCCCCAAGGCGGAATAGCGACGGTGACGGGTCAAAGAAAGAAAATATGCGCTGTGTAACTCAAATTGGCAAGTCACCTTTGAGGGGAGTCGGTCGAGTTAGATAGGCTTAGCAGGTCGAGGGGGAGGGGGAAGTTGCTATGTAACCAAGGCTTCATTCAGGGTGATGGGGCAGATCGGTGGGGTGCGAGGGGTGCGAGGGGTTCGCAGCCTACCTAACGTGAGGTACATAGGCACACGTACCAAGCAGTAAGGGTTGCCCTGTTCGTACCCAGAGGCTCACGAAGAGCCATACCTATGGATTGGACGTTAGGTACCTATTGTATTGTACAATACCTCAGCTATGTACCTAAATTGTAGGTACAATAACAATGGCCGGAATGACTAGAAAAAAGTGCAAGTGGGATTGTTCCCCGCAACACGGCAGCGGTTAGGGATATACCGCCTGCGGTTGGTCACTATTCGGTCCCTGACCCGCTATTTTCGGTTCGGCGCCAACAAGTCCCACTGCCCGCCTTATAAGCGCCCTAGGTAGCAGCTTGGTTTCGTTACTGGTGATTGGACTACCTAGGTATGTCTAGGTACATCATAAGAATTACCTAAGGTACGTAAAGTTCAAGGACACTCCCGTTTCAATGTTTACGTGTCAAACCGTCTCATATACTAGGCTGAGCTGAGGCTGAGGGGAGATTCCATTTTAGCCCCCAAAAAGATATTACGCCCATGCAACTTCGGGTCAGGACTAGCGACTTCGGTTTCAACGATTCGCCAAACCTCCATTTGGTCTGTTTCATAAATACCCGGGTTCAAGTATCAAGTGTACCTAACCTATCAAAGGTTGCAGCTTTGTATCATCGTAAGATGACAGCGAGCTACCTATCGTTTCTATCGGTCTTGGTATTATGAGCTTGTTATTAGTACCTAAGTACGAAATAGTAATTGGCTTATTACAAATCGCGTTACTATCCACCAACTTCGTTCTATGTCTATGACCTGTGTTTTGTATTACTCATTCTATAACATCGACTGGGAATCGAACCTTGGGTATCATTGAACTCTATGCTGTCGTCTTGCCGGCGTCGGGGAATGTTTGCTCTAGAAAGTTGGTCGAGAATCTCTTGCACTGTTCATACGCCTTTTCGAAAGCGTCGCGACCGACGTAGTAGGGATCCTGCACTACTTCCTTACGGCCCGTGCCGGAAAACTCGCCAAAGAGCATGACTTTCGCCTTGGAGTCGGAGAGCTTTCTACTTCTGTCCCTCCATCGTAGGATGTCTGACAGGTTCGCATTGTCCATTGCGAATATATAGTCAAATTCTTGAAAGTCGCGGTCGCGGAGCTGTAGATTATATTCATCCGGTTAGCCTCTTCGTCGTTTCACCAGCTGAGCTGCATTGCGTTGTGAATTCACCACCAACCTTGCGTGCCGCGTGGGTATAATTCGCAATGCCGTGGCTTTCGAGGGTTGACATGGTTCTAGAATCCGGCTCGTCGCCAGTATGATATCCACCTACGACAACGTTATTAGCACAAGCTCTTCCAAGCAACCAGACCTATAAGACATAGATTTTATCCGTACCGGTCCCGCAAGAGTCCACTCTATCTATTAGATTATGATAGGGCGATGATTGATCCTTGACGATAGATCGGAAGACTCCTTCGGCCATCGTCGACCTGCATATGTTGCCTAAGCAGACAAAAAGCACCGAAATCTTCTGCTTGTCCATCGGGAGGGTTGGAGGCGCGGTCGCGGTCGCGGTCGCAGTCGCAGTCGCAGTCGCAGTAATAGTCGTAGTAGTAATAGTCGTAGTAGTAATAGTCGTAGTAGTAATAGTCGTAGTAGTAATAGTCGCGTTTGTAAGGTAGAACGGGTTGAAAGCCGTTGTACATAGTAAATGATACAATGGAAATATTTCAACGAGACAAAGGCTTCATTACGTAATACCCCTCCCCGCCTTGTCGATAAGCATAGTATACATAGTACCGGGGTACGCAGTACCGCCTAGTACCCCTTTTTTTATGTAATCATATTTAATTTTAAGCCTGCATGTAGGACCTCCCCCCGGATAAGACGACTCGATTTTTGTTCAAAACCTAATTCATACCTATTATGCCGTGACAACCACGATATTTTACATAAATAGTACGATTCAAGTTGATTGATGTGAGGCAACGAGAAAGGTTAAAAAGCTGAAGGCCACGGTTGTGGGTATACGATTATGCGGCTGTTTAGAGTCAAACAAATCGTGACCAGTTTGTAACTCTTACATCAAAACATTATAAGAGTACGTATACGATCCAAGGAAATCAGCGGTACCCAGGGAGGAACTAGAACGCGGCAAGGGTAAGCCCCAATTAATACATTTCCATTCAAGACTATTATACTATAGTACCTATATGCAGTACGGAGGTACTCTTGTGTGGTTAATATAGATAAACACAAGCTTCTGCTCCTACCCAACTTTTGACAACCCATTTTCATTCTGCCCCATGTTCAAGCCCAACGATCTCAAGTTCCTAAGCCTAGGTACACAATCATCTATGCCCAAATCTTAATAAACGCCGTAGTCTCGTTCGCATTCAAAGGGTTGCCGGTCACTGGATCCGCACTATTAGGACCCAAGATCCGTGCATAGTAGAAGTCCTGGCGATAGGAACCAACGCTTGCCGGATTGTACTTGAGTCCCCACCTAGTGCTGTTGTCGTAAGCACCTAGAAACACGCCGTCTTGCTTCTCGCCGTCGACATAGTGCTCGAAGATTTGGGGCGCAATGCCGTCCGTGATTTTATAGAGCAGAGGGGCGTCGTACGGCTCATTCTTGGGGAATAATAATTCCGACCATTGAGCATTGGTGGGAGCCCCCGCGTCTGTCAGATCGGTATCTACCAGCGCCTTGAGAGCACCCCCGTCGCACTTCAGGGCCGTCTTGGCGAGCTGGTTGTTCGTCGGAAAAGTAATCTGTGACGCCACGTTAGCATATTCGTACAGCAAATTCTGGGACGAAGCTACTCACGTAACCCCACCGCAAAGTTGGTTTATGATCAACCCCAGGGTTAAAAGAGATGGAGTACGCAGATGTGTCACCAAATCCTTCGATAGCAACGTTATCACTATCAACTACTTGGAGAATCCAGGGTCCTGCGGTGTTGGTTGCAGCATCGTAACCGGGGTAAGACGAGCAGTCGTCAGACGGCAAAGCCTTGACTGTTACGTTTTGAGCTGCCCGAGCCAACGGGGCGGCAGCAAGAATGGAAGCGACGGCAAGCTGAGCGAACATATTGAAGTTATAAGAGCTATAAGCTTGGTAGGAACGAGTAAACCTGTCAGTGAATGGACGGGCACAGAGCAAAATAATAGGAACCCGACGACATGAAGGACAACAGCAAATATATAACTTTCTATTGCCCCCTACAATACTAGGCGTCGGCACACCGACAGCCAGACAATTAGCCTTACGTCCATCCCTTTTCGGCAGGAAAAGACGAGCCTAGACCAAAGAATGGTTCGAAGCTGAAGGTAAAGTATAACGAAGTGGAATAATTCGGTGAAATGGGGGATTAATCTAACACGAAAGGATGGTAGAGTGACTAGTACTAGGCTGGTCCGATTGGCTACAGCCATGGGTGCTTGTCTTCTAATTCGACAGAATGGGAATAAGCCCAAGACTCTGTAGGCAGAAATGTAGGGAATATCTAAGGCTCGGCCCGCTTTTGCGCAGAGGACGTAGTATTGTCCAAATTGACGCCCTGCCGACGAGGGATTGAGCCATCACCCTTATGACATGTCGTTAGACATCGCACCAGTTTATCCCCCAAGATGAGATGTGTATATATCTATTGCAAGGTCTGGTGTCCTGGGCGCGATACCTGGAGCTAAAAAACGACGTTACCTTTCGCGTATAAGGCTTGGTTAACCATACCCGATGGACCAGTTCTTCTTGGAAATGGATAATTGTGAGAGGGTTTGAATGTATCCACAGTTATAGCAATACGTTACGCTTCTGGTAAACATTCTTGCATTTCGCTCTATCGTTAAACCCGAAAATCCAGAACGTTTCAACGACGGATTACAAGGGTCAAAGTTCATCGGTTCTCAAAAGCCGACAACTATTATGCATCATGGATACAGCCCCTAGGCTAGGCAGATTTTCCGATCTAACTTAGAGTAGTTCTAGTTTTCAAAAGCCGAGCTAGTAGTGAATGACTTTTGGCTCCTAAGGCCGACATTGCAAGGGTTTCTTTCGTTAATTGGATTCCTATCCAAGAATTTGTCTGGAGCTGGAGACATCATGGTTGATTCATGAAACTCGGATTGTTGAAACTGTCGAATAGTAGTGGAGGCTCTGCCACACTCATGCTATAGCGGTCCGTGTCATAAGTTAGGTAGGTACCTTTAGGTAGTTAGGGTGATGTTCTTGTCAGGGCGAGTTATGAATTACATATAGTAGACAGATTAGGTAGGTGGGAAAGACAACACAAAGTATGTATGAACTCTAAAACGAAGAGTTGTCTCTTATGCATACTTGGCTGTCGGCCTGGAAAGGTTTGAGTGATAGACCTATACATAGTAAGCGGAAGGCCCGGCTTAGCCTAATACACGCCACTACAACACACCGTTCATAGCACCGACTGTCTCCCTATTAAAATTTGGAAATCTGGAATATAATCCTCACTCGTGAGGAATTATAGTCAGCGTCGAACATGAAAACGGAGAGCTGGGTCATCGCTTAAACATATAAATGTCTCGTACGAGGTTCGATACCTAACAACCTAGGGGCCAACATTGAAATTTCTTACGGTAGCGGAGTTATACGTTTACCTAAAGAGGTATCAATAGCATTTATGCTCATCATTCCTATACTCTGCATACTTAAGTTGCGGAGTTAACATATAAATACATCTATCCGACTTGTATAAATGCAGATGTCATTGAACTACTTTTTACCTAATAACGATAGTAAGAAGTATACGAAGGGATTTCCTGAAAATTTGCACTAGTTCTCTGCGGCCCGATAATAGAGGTATTCTTTAAGATGATTATATCATCTCCATCAAACTACAACGAGTCTTAAAAGTAATGTAATAAATATTCTGCGGAGTATGGTGGATCTGATGGGTTAGGTGAGTCAGTCAGCAGGTCCTAGTACCTAGGTAGGTACTTCCTACGATCCCAGTGTACCAGAGATACATGCATCGTACAATACAGGAGACATACGATATCAGACATAGGTACCTGCTTTATTACGTTGTGGAGACCTCTTCTCCCTCGCTACGCTGCGTCAGCCCTTTTCTTTGTATATATAGATAACCATCCTAAGTGCTCTTTCTATGCACAAGCACTCTTTTCCTTCCTTGCGCAAGTCGATACGGGTGCCGCGGATTTCCCAACGCTGAGGCCTTTTTTATACGTCAGTAGATTCCAGGCCATTTAGTAGCTTCGTAGCTTGTCAATGGCATACTAGCCGAATGCGAAAGGTCAAGCTTTCCGGCGTCGTTACTGCTGGCGGAAAAGTCCGTCTGGATGAAGGTAAAGGTCACTGTACAGCTTGAATCAATCACTGGGCCCTCAGAATGCTGTTATCGACTCACTAACCCTAGGCAAAGAAAGCAGTTATATTATTATCTATATGACCGAATGCGTCCTATTTTATAAACGAAGAATTGCAAGAGGGGCAATATTTACCTATACGACTGTAGCAAAGACGACGAGCCACCCCTAGCCTGTTATTTCCCAGCGGCTCAAGGCTAGCAGCATGTCCTACGCACGTATTTGGAGTCATTGCCTACACAAGCGACTCGCACCTCGGCTGCCATCGCTTCGTGGGTTCTACTTTATTTTTGCTTCCAGTTGGGAAGCTGGTCTGAATTCGTGACCTTGGATATTTTCCTAGGGCTCTTAAAACCACTGTAGATTCGAGACATCATGAGTTGCATCTTCTAGTGTGAGGCCTATGCTCCGTACGATAGGGTAGGACATCCATATTGCGACGCCATAGTAGCGCTAGGTCACAGGGGACCAGCATGACAGTCTCAGCGTTGGCATAGATGCCTAACATAATTCACGATATTTAACCGGAAGGGACTTTGGCACAGAAAACCAGAGAGCTGCAAATAAAACTTGGCTTGCTGTTACCGACGAGAGAACAGTACGGTTGCAGTATTATATGAAGACTCATCTCAGACAGCGAAGGCGCCAAATGTATGTGCTTTAACCCTAAGGATATGCGCCACTTGGGGGACATTGTTGGGCGTTATGTGGTTGTTGGTCAAGGAGTACCTAAAGTATAAAAATAGGAGGAGGTTAGCGCGGATATAGCCATATTGCCGTTGGTGGCATAGGAGAAGACATGACTGTTGGGAAACAATGCAGCCCCCATATCATCTGTCGATGGTTCTAGGTAATATATCGTTTTAACGATTTACCTTAATAATCTAACCTAACATAAAGGTTCAAGCCACAAGTCTAGGAAGGGATCTTGGGCGTAAAGGCAGTGCTTAATGATTCTCACGACTACCTAAGGTTACGCGTCGCAGTACGATCTAACAGGCCATAACAATGGGCTGAACCTGCTGCGGGGTGATCAAGGCAGCACGTCTCGGCCCCCTTCTCCCCTCCCTCCCTTGGATCCAGATATTTAAGCGAGAAATGCAACAGACAGGTCATACGGAACTAAAAGAAGGGGGAGGAGGTTGATAGCAGCAAGCCTACGACATCTAGAGCGGTCATGGAAAACAATGCGATAGATGTTAAATTAAGGCAGTCCTGTGACGGCATGACGAATCCTGGACAGTGACCCGATCTCGACCCCCCTGTGGACTATTTCTGGCCAACTTGGCTGTAGTACAGCTTTCTAAATAGGTGGCCAAAGTGACCAAAGGTGAACACAGCCGTCCAGATTCATCTCACCTAGCATATATTCACAGGAGGCATCGGTAAATGTGTAGGTGGTGAATATCGAGAAACAAAAGACGAAGGGGACGGATTGCGCCTAAAATATACACTTCAACGTTAGACACTACATGTAGCAATGAAAAACACAATGTCGAACAAATAGAGTCCCATCCTTTGGCCAATCTTGTTATGAATTCTGTATCCAAATATGCACATTATCATCTAAGGAGTCCCTTCCTAACACCCAATTGCGCCTCCGAGGTATGGTGAAAGACACGTCCGCTTAGTCACGGCGCATGAGGCAATACAAGATTTTATATAGGTAGTGTCACCAACGCCAAACTGAACACGAATAAACTAGGCACTTATTCACAAATAACAGATATGTTAAATGTTACATCCAGTTGTAAACTGTAATGGCCCCCAATGCTATCCTGCCTATATATCCAATCTCTTCCCCTCGCTTGCACCACGCTTATTCATGTCCTACTCTTTCAACACCTCTACTGAAACTACACGATAAGATGAGCTTCGGCATGAAACAATTCTTCTTGATCTATTTCAGCCTCTTGGCTACAAGCCTCCATGCTGGTCCGACAGTAAGAAATCCAAATTACTTACCATTCGAGATCTGAAAAAGATGTTTCTAATATCTCTCAGGATAGGAGCCAGCATTATGACACTGCCTTTCGTAAAGCAGGAACGTTCAACGGCCTAGCAGTGGCGCAATTACGTATACGAGGGGTAGTAGATCCAGATGCCATGGAGAAGACCTTCAACGGTACAATTCAAGTAAGTAGAAATTAACCGAGTCGACACGGTACCGGATTTTATCTAGGACATGTCTCTTACTAAGAAACCTAGGAAATCGATATGCAAATTCGTAATCTCAACCCTGACTTTTCCTGGGGACACTTCCAGCCAGCGACAAGACGCCAGTACAAACCACTAAAGAAAAGAATAACGGTGAGTTTAAATACCTACATGATATCCTTTCCTATCTGTCCAGTAGAACTTTATCTGATATTGAAATCATAGCAGAAGGTGCTATGCCATGTGCAAAATCTGCCGCCAGCTTCGAGGGCTGCCGTAGAGAAAAATCGCGACTGGTTGAACTCTCTCGCTACAGAGTTGTCCGTTGATGCTCAGCGCTGCACAAAGTTCTCCTGTATAGAAAACGCGGCAGTCTGGTTCTGTAATGATAACTTACAGTGGATCCAGCAGAACAGCATTACTATCGCAGACCACATTAATAGTATCCTAGCCAAATCGGACTGTGCGGCTTCGGGGAATGATAACTTTATTCAAGGCCAAGCATTTGATGGGGGCGGCTATAATATCATTGTCAATGCCGACAACTGTCCTTGACGCGGCATTAACGATTTGATAGGGATATTTTAACGCGGCTTTTATCATTACCTCAGCAGAGAATAAAGTAGAGTTGGCATGGCAGCTTTAACTTCTGTTTTGTGTATCACCTTTAGGTGACTGACCGCAGTATTTTACTATACGAGGGATGCGTCATGGCGGAATTGAAGTGAATTTATTAGCAGGCACTCAAGTTATGTCAAGACATGATGGTAGAGGCAATGTATGCAGCTTCTCTTTATTAATGGCCAGTTCATAGTTGCCACTTGCTTGTTCTGAGATAATATACTTACCCTAGGTAGTCTTGTTGACTCTAGCTAAGTGACCGTCCTAGCATATTATATTCGCTTTAAACCTAGATCTTGACTTCCAGTAAGTATCGGCCTGAATTGCTTTGACGCTGGTTTATATTTCTGCGTAATATGGTTGGGCAGGTAATCTAATCTACACCCTAAACATATTTAGTTGATACTAACAAAAGGTATTATTTGGACTATGTTTTAGACCTCAAGATCCATCATTGATCTTTATCCAGCTATCCTATAGGCATCTTAAAATGCCTTTAACGCCATGCAATTCTGTAAGCTAGGCTTATTACGAAGTGTACGACACGGTGAACGACTGTGCGGGCTTCTATGCTACTTCATCCCGATAGCGATCCAGATAATTACCAATGACATATTAGAACTATTTTAAGAAAACTAGGGATAAGCTATCAGGAAAATTGTGATAATCGGCAGTTATATTAGTCTTGAGTGGTTTTACTGATACTCTTCTGCATAGGTATATCACAAGCCGGGCTACGACAGTTTGCCTCCGTTCTGATGATTCACAGGATATTTCTATTTCTGGGTGCACATGTCTCTTCATCATTGATATGCTGCTATAATTATGAGGACTTGGTAAGGTAGCAGCTTGCTTCCAGATACATGGCACCATGACAGCATGCAACCTGCCGATCCCCTCTTGATTAACTTTCAGGCAAAACTACCTAGGTACCTATCCTTCATCAGCTATCGTTCTCCGGTACATTGATAAGTGATAAGTACCTAGAAGTAATCATCTAAGATTAAAAAGCTGTGACAGGAGTTGCTCTTTGTCCATGCGCTACACGCATTCGCGCCTATCTGCTGATATACACTTATCTACCATTTTTACGCGGCGTTCCCCTGTTTCCCATCAAAACTTACCAGGTCTACCCAGACATCATAAATCCTTGAAAATAGTGAAAAATATAAATCCTTTTTATCCTTATATATTTGAAGTAACTGCTATTTTGGAGCGATTATCTTTATTTTGATGCATTTTCCACTGAATAAAGTATTAGTAAAGTGAAAGATTATTATGTCTTAAAAGAAATCTATTACGTTTTGGTGGGGAGAACAACATCTTGAACTTCGTTTCCCTATAAAAGATGTAAGAGAAAAGATACGAAAAAAGTAAAACAATAATAATAGATTCTGATCGATTATGATTCTATTAAAGCTCGAATTATAGTTATACTCTTTATTTTCGTGGTGGAAAAGCTTTATAAAATCGGTAAGTTTTGGTGGTCAATATACGGGAATGCCGCATAAAATTGGTAAGTGATGAATTCCAATTTCTTGCTTTTGGAGCTAGAAGGTGCTGCTAACTTGCCAATATAATGTATAAGACTGACTATTAGGCTATCTCAGTATGGGAGAAAAGTGCGGATCAACTCATGCGAGGCCTGCGTTATTCTACGGAATTGGCTAGGATACGAAAATCCTCTGTATAGAAAGTTCCTTTTGGGGATTTTTGGGTGTTTATTGGGGAGCAAGGGGGAAATAGGCAACTCATATCATTTTTTTAGTCTTTTCATTTGATGCATAAACGTTTTGATTAGCTCTTGTCAACTAGAGGCTCCCTTTATAAACATGGTGCCTCTCGGAGTTTACCGCAATGATGCATACAGGTATCTAAGGTAATGCACGAAGCCGCATCTCGGCCAAGGAACATGAGGCTCCAATATACAGATCTATGCATATCGGGCGCGCTACGACAGAAAAGTACCTAAAGCTATAAACCCGGGAATAAGGTTTAAGTCGTGGCTTGTTTCGCATCGTTTGGGACTCGCTTGGATGCCTCGATCCGTAAAGATGTATCCGAATCGGGCAAGTCCAATGAGCCCATTAGTAGCTTCGGCGCCAATTACAAGTATACAAGTAATGCCAGGTACGTTAGGTTACTTGGAAACATGGGTATCTACCTAGGTACCTAACAAGTATATTGAGACATCTGGGATCTCTACTTGGTTGTTAATGGTATGTAGGTACCCGCTGGGGCGGTTACGCCATCCTGTAATTAGGGTCTTTGTGTTAAGGCAGACATGACTGACTCAGTTCGCATGCGCCGGCCTGTGGTTCGTCAACAAGATCCCGCACTCATGAAACTAAATCGCTAAGGACGTTGTCTAGGACGATGCTGGCTGGTGGAACAAGATCTAGGTATGAGGTTTTACGCTAGGCAGTCATACGCTTTTACTCGGCGAGCTTCCTTAGTTGGGTAGGTCAATAACGTGGATGATATTGCGTCAATTGGGAATGAAAGCGTGCGATGTGTCCTTCACCGAATAGTATCGCCAAATCCTACGGCGTGGTTGATTTCGTGCTTCTTTTACGGGCTTACTGACCTACCTCTCCAAGTTACCGAGACGATATATTGAATGCTTTATTGACCTATGCACCTCGCTGAGAAGTATTGCAGATCTATGGAGGTGAAATTCGACTGTAGCAAATGCGAGTTCACCCCGAAGTGGCCAGATGGACGGGGTGGACAAGGGGGCTTCCACATGCCTACCTAAGTTAATTGCACAAATTCGGCTACATCCAATTAGCGCACGATTCGGCAATAGTCCACTAGCTATAAAACTGGGGAATAACATAGTAATACTCAGAAGAGACAGGCGGTTGGACGAACTTGAGCTATATAGCTTCTGTCCGATGATTATAGGGGTTTGGTTTAAGCATGTTCTCTACCCTATCACCAGCCCGAAATGTCACTCTCTCCTATCATCCCCTTAACCGTTCGGTCGCCAGAATGGACGTCTAAGCTCGTCACCTTTTAGAATTCTCGTTACCGGGGTATTTTACGCTAATATTGTTAGTAATGATAATTACGGTAGACAAACTAACAAGTCCACCTAGCAAGAGATCTGCACAAGCTAGACGGAATTTAAACCCTTCGAAAATTTCAGTAAAGAAAATTATTACGCAGTAGAAGCGGATAGGACATTTGCCGTGACGTACTTATTTAGCATAGTAATTACTAGCAGAGTGCCGACCGAAATAACACCCATACGTCATGCGTTCCTGGCGATAGCAATCTGGCCAAGACGGCCAAGATCCGGGGAAAGGCTTGTTTTCTTCAATCTTGGCTTGAGGTCTCACTCTGATGAGCGGGAAGGTCGGAGGCGTCTGGTCGGGTGCCATTGATGATTCACCAGATAAGAAACAAAATGACGGCCAACAACCTGCCAAAAAGCGCCAAGTTCGTGGTTAACGTCGAAGCCAATGGTTGGCGGCCTAGCCAAGAGAACCCCCACCCTCCAAGCGGCACGGGAGGCCAGCTAAGAAGACAAGAAAGCCTTGCCCCTGCCTGAAACACCTTACAAACCGGCACGTATAGGACAAGGAATGATGAATTATTACGCAGATCTTCAATGCTGCACGGCATGTCCAGCCGCGCTAGAACACGCGCGAGTCAGCCAAGCCCGTCTGCGTGGCAGGTTTGGCTCGCACTCTAATCTACACACTATTGTACTTGGTTTGAGATCCAAAGAAGCTTAAAGCCCACCCTCTTTTGTAAGACACTGACGACAACGTGATCCATGCGCTCTGTCCCCTTTCATCTCTTTATCAGTTGGTATCTATCGAATCACATCCTCCCCCAGCCCGGCTTCCGAATGCGTCTCTCACATGCTTCCGAGATGTGGGTTCCGAACAAATCATGGCCGGGGATGACCGCAGCTAGGAAGGAAAGCCGCAAGCTAACGATTCGCGCCAGGTGAAGGTCGGAGCTTTGCTTGGGCTACTGGAATAGGGAAATTCAACGGGAGTTGCATGTAGACTACTATGTAAACTGGAGAAACTGGAGAATGCACGAGAAAGGGGCAATAAGGCCGCCGTTGGGCAAAGAATCGAACATATCAAAGCAGCCGGCCAATCAAGGCGAAACTCAGAACTGGTCCATCCCAAGTCCGCCGGTTCGGATCTACCTGCCAAGCAGTTGTGTCCCACAAACCAGAAGCGTTGCCGGCCTCCCCCCAGTGCCCCCCTCCCTCGCACAGCCTAAGTCGATCATGATAGCTAAATGTCGTCCTAAAAGACGTGATTGATTTCTCTCTATATTACTCCGCCTAGCTCCTTACCCATAACGGCAGCTGGAGTCCCAAAAAAAAAATCCACTTGCATGGGATAGCTCTGGTTTGCGGCTAGTACCTCCGTCTAACTGAGTCCGATTTCTTCGGTCGTAGAGGAGATCTGCGGTGCCCTTGACTAGTTCCTGGCCCATCCAATCTACCTACCCTTTCCGTTAGTTCACGACCGCAAGCTACTCAGCTCTGGTATTCTATAAATACCCTCTTGCTCAGCCCGTTTGTGATAATCCGTTTGCTCACCATCCACGGGCTGCAAGGAGGTTTCCAGCTATAGCAACAGCTCCTCCCTTTCGAACATATATCACACCTTAGGCACTCATTCTTTCGCTGTTTCCGCTCATTCATTTTTTTTGGGTCACTCTTTATCAATTGTATATTCAATATGGTTGGCTCCGTTAGTACTATCGCTCTCGCCGCCGCGGTCGCCAGCATTGCGACCGCTTCGCCGGCACGTCCGCCCAAGGTTGGGACCTTCTCTGTCCCTCAGGTCAAGAACCCTGGCTTCAAGCCTCACGGCCCGGCCCAGTTGGCTAGGGCATACCTGAAATATGGTGTCAAGCTCCCGGACGGCTTGTCTAGGATTATTGCCGACTTGAAGGTTTTCCGCCGCGATAGCGGAAGTGCGAAGACTACTCCGGAGCAGTACGATATCCAGTACCTAACTCCCGTCTCGATTGGAACTCCTCCTCAACAGCTTAACCTTGACTTCGATTCTGGCTCGTCGGATCTCTGGGTCTTCAGCACCGAGCAACCTCGCAGCAGCATCAACGGCCAGACGCCGTACAGCCCAGAAGACAGTAGCACGGCCAAGAAACTCAGCGGCGCCAGCTGGGACATCTCATACGGTGATGGTAGCTCTTCGAGCGGTGACGTCTACACCGACGTCGTTACCGTCGGCGGCGTGACATTCAAGAACCAGGCCGTGGAGGCAGCTAAGAAGGTCTCCGACCAGTTTTCGAGCGACAGCAACAACGACGGCCTTCTAGGTCTCGCCTTCAGCAGCATTAACACAGTAACTCCCAAGCAACAGAAGACGTTTTTCGACAATGTCGCACCCAGCCTCGATGTCGCTGCCTGGACTGCTGATCTCAAATACCACGAGGGTAAGTTATCTACTACAGCCCCGACTACAAACTCATATTCCAGAGCAAAGTGCTAACATACGTAACTAGCCGGTACCTACGACTTCGGTGTTATCGACGAGTCCAAGTACACTGGCGAGATCACCTACACAGACGTCGACAACAGCCAAGGATTTTGGTCTTTTAGCAGCTCCGGATACGGTGTCGGTAACGGCAGCTTCAAGTCGAGCCCGTTCGATGGTATCGCTGACACCGGCACTACCCTTGCGCTGCTTCCCGATACCATTGTGAGGGCTTACTACCGCCAGGTGTCGGGTGCCAAGCTAGACCAGCAGCAGGGTGGCTACGTATTCCCCTGCTCTGCTCGCCTACCCGACTTCGTCTTCGGTGTCGAGGATGCTAAATTCAGCGTTCCCGGCCAGTACATTAACTACGCCCCTGTCGATGACAACACCTGCTTCGGTGGTATCCAGTCTGACGAGGGTATTGGCTTTTCTATCTTCGGTGATGTTGCTTTGAAGGCGGCCTTCGTCGTCTTCGACAGCTCCGAGGGCAGCCCAAGACTAGGTTTCGCCAAGAAGAACTTGTAAATAACGACAGCTTACGCCCCAGTCAACTAGATATATGGTATATATTCTTCTAGAAGCGCACTTGAACGTAGCGCACTTTTGGGGATGGATGATTTGACGATGGGGTTGGATTTGAAATGATTCTTCTACTTGTATATGGTTAGCGCAACTCGAGTGCGTGGGCATTCTTGTTGGGATGCGACGCTCTGTATATCATTTCCATATAATGAATTTAACCGGAGCATTTTATATGATATCAAAATGAAACGTCTTTCCTCCTTCCCAATATGGGGTAGCAACAACTCCGAGTTGCTGTTTTAATTCATTAAAATCGAAATCACGAAGGAACTACAGTGTAGGGTAATTGGTATCATACAAGTCTCCAAAATCAAGTTGCCATCTCACATTCAATAATTACCTCTTATAGTTTTCAAGTTTTGATTCCATACTCAGACGATCACTTTCTATAAATCCGTATTTTACCGGGGGGGGCGGGGGGGGGGGGGGGGGGGCCGGGAA
>MU284066.1:64079-317959 GCA_022478815.1 Daldinia bambusicola
AAAAACTTTCCATCACAAAATCAATTATTAAAATTTATTTTTTTCTTTTTTTTTTTACATACTAATAACACAACTTTAAATAATTAATTTTTTTTACCCCCCCCCCCCCCCCCCCCCCCTTTTTTTTTGTTCGAATATCGTAACGTCATTATGGTCTTAGCCACCCAGCCATCGCAGTACCCGTTCTACTACTTATTAAAGTCGAGAGGTCTGTTAGCGTTTAACTCCCGCTATTCCTCCTGGCCCCCGACACAAGTTATACGTCCCTCAACACGCGGCGCAATCGCTCTAGTCCAATCGACTTCGAACTCGCCTTCTCTAAGCTCCTCTCCAACGCGACTCTCGACCTTGGCGATCCGCGCCCACTTGGCAAATACCCGGCGCATTATTTGCATTTCCTTGTCCATCGTTTCGATTTCCCCGACGTATCCTCTATCAGCGTTGTCGTTGTCTGAGTCGGACTCAGTGTCCACCGGAAATTGCCACGTCTTACGCTCTCGAATCTTCTCTGGTGTCCAATTATCCCAACCTGAGGCGCCTTTCTTCGACGGTGGAGTCACTGGAGTCGCGATTGCTGCGGGTGCATGATGGGTGTGGCTTGCGCTGACCTTGCTGGTGACGCGATCCCAATGCCGACCGACTAAAGCACATGTTAGCTCATACAATCTTTCGGGTTTTCTATGTTCAGAAGGGGTTTCTTACTGTTTTTTCCCCAGTATTTCCACTGTCCCACTACACGGAGTGACATAAAATACTGACGAAGCATCATCGAGATCAATATCCCGTTCTCTTCGGAAACAATCTCCTCGGCTTCACCTCCTTCTTCCTCTATTAGGAGGCTATCATAGCCGTCCTTTCCACGAGCCATGTAACCTCTCGTTACTAGTCGCTAGTAGTAAATTAATATCATAACGTGAAATACGGCAAACAAAAAAAAAACTAAAAAAAAAAAACTTACGTATTTCCTAGCCATGTCAATTGCCTCGCCGCCGATGGTCGCCGATACTATGCGCGACCCGGCGGGTTTCCGGCCGTCAAATTGAAAAGCGATATTAGACACCTGCGGGAAGCGGCCCTCGAGAGCTGGGTATTGGGATAATCCGTTCTCCAAAGCGTCCCAGATGGCTTTTCCCGTGACGTTGATCACCACGACAGGATCCTCAAACGGGAAGCAGTTCATCTATTACAGTACGTGTTAGCGTATCGCCAGGTATACGGACGAAACGAAGCCCAGTGGTCAAGTGCCGGGCGTGGGAGTTCCTTACAATGTCTTTCAGCAATATCGGCCCTGGTGGATAGACTTGATCGCCACGGACAGTCCCTGACGCCATTATGCTGCAATCGCCAGAGTAATAATGGCGCATTATATCGCATACCCAATTGGCGATGTTGCTCTCCTTCAGTCTAACAGTCCGGAACCTAGCATCGAGAGGCGCGGCGGTGTAACCAACGGGCTTCTGAAGTGTCGCCTTGAGACTTGCAGTCAGCTTCTCAACCAACTCGATAGTCGGCTGATGCTCCGGGATGGCAGACGTGACGTCTCGCCGTACGATATCAAAGTCCCATCTACCTGAGCTATCGGCGCGCCGTCTAGCCTCAATATAGCTCATCTGCTTAAAGTCGGTTCCTGAACGTAAAACGTGCGTTCCTTTAATAAAACTATGGCTATAATAGTGATCATGACCTCCAAGAATAATGTCAATGAGCCCGTCGGTCTGCTCAGCGAGCTTGTTATCGTTTGGTTCCCGCATATGCGTTACCGCGACGACAATATCAGCCCCTTCCGCTCGTAGTTGCGGAACAAGCTCCTTCGCCGTTTCGGTGGCGGACTTGTAGATGAGGTTAGGAGGTAGACTGTTAATTGTAGCTAGCCATTCGCGTTCACCTAACCCAATCAACCCAATCTTGATACCATTAGACGAGGTGATCATATGAGTCTTCTTGCAGTTTCCAATAGGAACCGAATCCCCTAGCGCGGGATCCAAGACGTTTGCGATGAGCCATGGAAATTTGCACTTGGAGGAAAGGTGCTTAAATTGAGAGACTCCAAAGTCGAGATCGTGATTCTACTCGTCACGTAAGCAACTGATGCTATGAGAAAGATATTGACTTTTTTACATACTCCCAATGCAGCAGCATTTGTCCCTATGTTGTTCAATAAGGGTACCATATGATCACCTACCGAATTTGATATGTCAGCATTCGATCTTCAAAGTGCCTGGTAAGCGGAGCTAATAGGTGAAGATCATTTAGATCCATTGAAAACGTGTGCATTAGTTTATGTAGTTTTTATGGAGCAGAAGACATGATGAAATGTAGGTTCTGAAGCATATGTACCTTTCGTAACGGAACTCTCTAAACTCGGATTGAAGGCATCGCCCGAGAATAGCGTTACCAACTCTGGCTGTCCCTTGAACTTTTCGTCCTCTTCATAATGCTTTATGAGTGACATGAATCGAGCAGCGCCCCCTACCGGTTCGCTACTGGATTGGTCGACATGATAGACGTCGTTATAATGGAGAATTCTAAGGTCCGGAGGTCCATCGTGATCTCCGGAGCTGAAAGTAACGGATTCGTTGGGAGGCACTTCTGTCTTCTTATCCGGCATGGCGACGGATAGCGTGAGAAAAGGATTTGATATTATTGCAGTAGGAGCGAAGACGAAAAGAATTGGCGATAGATAGTAATAAGTAATATCGAATACGGAGGCGGTAAGCTGATAATTCCATTCGGTGATGATTAGTGGGCATTAAAGCGCATGGGACGCACGATTCGTTGGTGCTTCACCTTCGGCAAGGTAAACCCCTGTTGCCCTTACAGACACCGGCTCAGCCCCGTTTGCCAAGAACGGGGACTAACATCAAGTCTGGCGAATGGAGGTTTCCGTGTTGATAATGAATGCCACAAGCCCACAACTTGTAGTCCCACACATTTTCCTACCGCTAGACTCATCAGATTCACATCAGCACGCTATGAAGTATCTCTTTCTTTCACCCTTTCTTATATACGCAAACTCCCGAGTTCGCGAGAACTACACAGCAAGCATAAGATGTCACACGTGCCCCCCACCCCTCCCCTTTTCGAAATACAAAACTAAACAGATCATCATATTCCAGTGCAGTGATCATGCTTTGTGGTACGTTTCACATATGCGAATAATCGCGCCTATCAGGAGTCAAGTTGAATTTGGGCGGTATGCATTTGCGCCAACTCGATTATGAGAACCTTGCTGCCGTACTTTCATGACATACATTCTACCCTTCGCCTGCTCGCTATCAAAGTTCCTTTTTCCGCTTCAAATCTGCATGTTGAATACATAGTTTCGAGTCCGTTCAAGATTATATAACTACACGTATGATAGAGCAGGGTTTCCCCCTCCATAACGTCGAACCTTCTGCATTACCTACCTAGGTAGGTAGGCATTCATACATTTTCTATCTATGGCTCTCCCGGCCATATGGTGTCGGCAAGCTTCCTGACTAACTTCAACTTGGCAATCATGTCGTCTCGCGTCACGGCGTTACCAAGATGGTGACTAGCGAATCCGCATTGGGGACTGACACCAATTCTCCTGAGTGCTTCCTCACGCGTTTGCCCGGCGCCGCTCGCAATGATATCGGCTGCCTGGAATACCCTATTACGCATCTCCTCGATGTCTTCGAGTTCCGGAAACTTGCTGGTAATGACTCCTAGAATAACATTCTTATGCTGTGGCAATTCCTTCAAAGGTTCAAAGTTGCCTGCTCGTTCAGTATCATACTCTAAGAAATAGGTATCGGCATCTATGTTGTTGAAGAGCTTCGTGGCAATTCTGTCGTATCCTCCCTCCGAGAAGTGTTTACTGTAGGCAAAGTTGCCTCTACAGAGGTGGATGCCCAAATGCATATCTGCCGGCCGCGATGAGACGCAGTCATTGTATAGCTTGATATACGAATCCAAGAGAGCGTCGGAATCTTCGCCATCTGTCTTGAATCCAGCCAGCATTTTTTCGTCGCAGAAGTCTGTAATTCCCGCTTCTATCAATATTTGCGCACTTGTGTCATAAGCATGATGAGTCTCTCACTTACAAGCCAAATTCGGATCGTCAATAGTCACATTTCGGCAGCCATTGTCATATAGAAGTTGCAACTCCTAGGGGTATTCAACGTCAGCGTCAACTCGTAACACGCAACAAAGTACTCATACGCATTAAATGGGGTACCAAGGCCAATATTGTCCAAAAAAACATAATGCGCCTGATAATTTATGGAACTAGCTTACAGTTTGATAGGCTTTCGCGATGTCGGCAAAGTACTCTTCGTCATTTGCGTACACTTCCTTCGGATACGCTTTGCCCTTTTTATATCTTAGATGATACCTGGAATATTTCAAGAATTAGCCCTAATCATACACTGATACCGAGTTGGGGAGAAGCAAAGAGATGGCGCGAGGGGCTGCTAGGCAGGTGAAGCTTACCATTCGGGGGCGGCGAGAGTTATCTTCAAGTCCTTCACTTTCTCTGGTGGAACTAGTTTCTTGAGGTAGTTCCAGTCAGACAGATATGCGCTACCAACGTGTTTGATCTTGCCAACGCAAACGATCGTTTCGCCAGGTTTGTGGCCCTTCTCGGCTAAGCGACGAAAGATGTCAGCCCGTTTATTCAATGGTAGAGGCGAACACCGTCTCCGAACCACAGGGAAAATGACTTACTAAACGCGGCAGTGTCGGGAACGTATAGGCGGAACATATCCCACTCCGGGTTCATGACCTCCTCGAATCCCTGGAGGTTAGGGAAGAATGTACCCCAGAATTGGTGGCGCCGATATTCGCCATCATTGATAGCGTGAAACCCGAGGTCTAACTGCAACTTGACGATCTCGTTGATGGCCTTGTCCTCGATGGCGTGCAACTCCTCGTCCTTGGCAACGTCTATAGCCTTCACATCGGCAAGCTTAAGTCGTTTTTCGGTTAGGTCTTGCGGGCGGAGAAGTGAGCCCAAGTGCTCCGCGCGGAACGGCGGTCGTTGCTTATTAGCCGGCATATCGGTCAAGAATAAAAGTCGGATGAGGTTAATGTGGCGGTTTAACGGCGGATGGGAAGTGAGATGGACTTCCTTTTCTACCTACGAGCTACGTCGAAGAAGCTACGAAGACACCAGGAACAGCAAGGGTCGAGGAGAAACCTAGGAAAGAACATAGAAAATAGCCTAGGAAATAGCCTAGGAAATAATCTAAACGTCATCCTATTTATCTATTCTTCTGCCTTCCCCATCGCCAAGTTCAAGCGGGGATACTCAAACCCTTAGGCACCTATATTCACTATACCTACCTAGGAGGGTACTACCTAGGTACCTAACGTATCTACTACCTTAGGTTAGGTAGGTACATACCTATGTAATTAGTGTAAGTGCGGAGAGAATAGGGGGTAGGGGGTAGGGGGTAGGGGGTGGGAGGAGGTAAACATACCGAGGAACCTAGCCAAGAGTTCAATCATGGCAAATGTGCATCTTCGTGACAAGCATTGCGGTTTGATTTACTATATATGGGTTAGCGGGAGCGGGAGTGATGAGGTTCGGCTTCGAAAGAAGAGCTACGGCCCGTTTAAAGTGCAGGTATTACATACCTTAGGTACCTAGGTAGCTGGTCCATCAGTATTTTTCTGATTCGATTTTTGCATTGCCGTCCTTGAAAACCCATAGTTTCCCCGATTTCCCCGATTCCCCCGATTTCCCCACGATTTACTATCCATTCATCGTATAAACCCCTGCACTCCCCCACCTTTGTCAATGCTGACTTTGCCGTATATGCGGATAGTATTGTACAATACGTTGCTACGCCGGTGGGTGAATATCGAAGCTTCTCAGCTATAGCACGCAGCATGTTTTAGGTAAATGATACAACACGAATTAGCCTGTGTGATCACGGGCCTTATGATATCTATTTTATACCAGGTAGACACTTGAGTACCTAACCTATCCCATCCCTCTACTGATCTCATTTACAAGTCAGTTAGTCGTGTATGACCTTCCTCGAAACTGCGTGCTCTGGCCCAAGGCAGCTAGTCCTCGGCATTTGATTGGGAATCATTTAAGAATCCAAATTTTACGATACAGGTCTAATGGTATACGCCATCTAAATCACATAACATTAGGTTAAGTACTTATAGTTACCGATTATCATGTTATTTTATTTCAAGTATATTATATTCTAGGCAAGAGACTCATTTTATTCACGTTGAGCTGCCCAGAAAAAAGAATAAAAAGATAAAGAATAAAAAACGAATAAAAACTTGGGGATTATTTAAAAGATCGTACGAGGTAGCTATGCAATTATACGTGATAATTACTGTATCAGACTCAGCCCCTCCCCCTTATCTACATACCTAAGGCACCTAGGTAAGGTATCCGTAAGTTAGACATCATCAAATGAATTATTCAGCCTAGTAGCAACTTGAGCTTATCGTCTACGTCTTGTTTAGTTCACACGTTTACACGTCTGCATCAATACACATGTCAAAACGCCATTAAACAATACCAGTTGGAAGTTCACAGTGTGTCGGTAATCTCCAATTGACTTAAGTATTTCCTATAGAGACAAGCCAGCTGTGAATATCGATCCAAAATAAGGAAAGAAAGAAAGGCAAGAATTATCATTCGCATTGGAATTCGCAATTTGGAATTTTCCCTTATTCAAAAAATGGATCGAATACCACCCGAGATACTCCTACATGTTTTCGAGTTCCTCGATAATCCGGCTCCGTCTCAACTACGACTTCGCGACCAGCCGAGCGATGATATGCTGGATGCTAAGTCTTTATTTTCACAACCCCTCAAGACTTCATCCTTCGTTTGTAAGGCTTGGCGGTCTCTTGTACTCCCTAGCCTATTCCGTCATATCTTATGGAGGCCCAAGATATCCTCGCTCAGCGCTTTCACATTAAATCCGATACCACTTCTGCGCTTCCTGGAAGACAATCAGCTTGGCCATCGTGTCGCTACTTTCACTATGATCGTCGACTTCGTAGACAAGGATGCCGGTGCCAAGCAGATCACTCCTGAGATACGCTCCGTCGATCTAGAATGGTTATGGGACCAGCTGTTCTCCGTCATCGATCCTCTGAGGTTCACTATGATTGCTCCTCCAAATACTCTGGCTTCGTTCTTGTCTCGAATGCTCTTCTTAGATGACGCCTGGTCGTTTAGCATCCCATATCACATCCTCTCGCTTGCCCGGGCCACTAGAGACTCGCGCGGAAAATCAAGTACGCATACGGAATCACATATCCCAGACTCGCCCTTGCAGCATCATTCTTCTGCGACAATAACCCAGGGGGCTTCAGCAGGTCCCTCCGTTACCTCCTCCTCGGCACGCTATAGAAGGCCACCACCGTGCCCTCTTTTCACCGTTCGTCCCTGGACCTCGCTGCTCCTGAACGAAGGTTCGTCTACTAAAGTTTACCGAACGTATGAGTTCTTTCTACGACGACCACCATCCATGCTTGGTGCCCTCCTCGGATGTGAAGAACATCCTAACGACAGTCCACTTATACCACCTTCTATCTTT
The DNA here is from genome assembly GCA_022478815.1 of Daldinia bambusicola. Taxonomy (NCBI): domain Eukaryota; kingdom Fungi; phylum Ascomycota; class Sordariomycetes; order Xylariales; family Hypoxylaceae; genus Daldinia; species Daldinia bambusicola. The sequence goes on from MU284066.1 coordinate 71,621, forward strand.
GATTTTAATTATATAGCAATTTTCCCCCTATCTTCTCACGTTGAAATTCTAATCCAGAACCTACCCAGACTGGACCGTCTCTTTGTGCAGTTGAGCCCCAAGCCTGAAAACCGGATCTTGGAGGAAAAAGATGAGATGAGACATATCGACCCAGCCGACCTCTGGATGGAGCGAAATACGGCGTACAACTCCCTGGTGCGCGAGCTTACTTTCGCTGCCGACCCCGCGGCGCGCCCAAGAAACTGGGCGTTGCTACGGGTTTTTGAGAGCGGCGACTCGGAAGATCATGAAGCTTGGGATACGACTGTAAAATTTGTCGAGCACAGCGGCGCTCGAGGGTGGAATGTAGAACGCCCTGGGATTTTTGTCAAGAAAGATGAGCAGGGGAACAGTCCCGACTCAGACCGGGAGATTGACGGCCACATTGGATTACCAACCACCTCTACGAAGCCAACTTTGTCAGTGTGATTTATCTTTCTTCCATTTCTCATGACTTCATCCACAAGCACATTCACCATCGCTCTCTTCCCCACCCAACGCTTCTAAGCATCATCCACTCAGAGAGCGCGAGATTGCCAATGTGTTGAGAGCGGTTATTCCGAACAACTTTAATGTAAATCTCCTTTTTTAAGGGCTTTGATGGCGAGATGATGCTCAACAAAACCAGTGCGATTAAGCACAATCAGAATTTTTACACACCGATAGATATGCGTATAGTCTGCTGATAAAACACAAGCCAGGGATCTCTAAGGCGATATGCCTTTAATGTCGTCGCTCGTGTGCCGTTCTCAAGCTTATGGTTGTATACCCACGACGATCAGCCGCCATTCATCTATGGAGGAGATTAATAATCGTCTTTTCCCGAGGGCTCGAAATCGGAGAACAAATAGAACACTCCTTTTATTATGACTACCTAGTGCGTGCTTCACGCATAGAAATATCTGAGGGCTACTTTTTGAACAATTAAACATGTACCCTTAATCTTTACAGTACGGATATGGGCTAGGACGATACAGGATCATGGGGAGACATGAGATAATAGGGCATTATTATTATACTTGTATAAAACCGAAGACGGGTGTGTTAAAGGTCCCCGGTTAAAAAGCTGTATAGGATAACTGTTATCGTATTTCAAAACAGATAATCTATTATAACACTTAAGCGAACGAATATCGGGGTCTTTATAAGCCCATCTTCTATATATCCTATGTAACTACACTACCGGACCAGTGTACCGGCTGCGACGCAAAGTATACAATATATACATTAACCGTACGCACAGGACTTGTACAAAAAGTACCTAGGTAAGGTAAGTAGACAATGTTCTACGACCTCTATAACTGGTCATGACAATTCATCCTGATTCCTTACCGAGCCTAAAACATTAACCGAACCTGATAAGCCCCCGAACGCCGAAACAGCATACACACCTATATAGCGCGTAAATGACACAGACGATACACATTTTCCGTCTTCTAAAATGGCCAATATGCTCTAAGTAACCTCCAGATCCCCGTAGATCGAATGGAAAAGATGAAAACCCCGAGCGTTTGACATCGCCCTTCTCTAGTACTCCCCTCCTCCGAAATGAAACTGACAAGTCCATCCGCAAAGGGACGCGTCTAGCCTTATCGTTCGCTAGATATAACCATAATGCAGCATGACGAAACCGAGAAAGAGCAACTTACGCCGGAAGAATGGAAGAATAAAAGCACGAAGTGAAATAATCGATAAGAATAAAAATGAGCCTGGGCACAAAGGTAGTAACTCGTGGTCATATATGTAAACTGGAAATTCTCATCCTAGTCCAGCCGACCAGCGTCTTTATCACTGTCCTCGCTGCTCCAGTCGACCGGCCCGGCAACATCCACGGCAGCTTTGCGCTGCGCATCTTCGGTCATCTCGCGCCAGGTACTCCAGCTCAGCATCAGAAACGCCGCCACAATCATGCATCCGCCGCTTATGGCCGAGGGACTCATGCCTTCTCCCGTGATGACCCAATCGGCCAGCGCCACGATGAAAATGGTCAGTAGCGCCGCCACGCTGCTCAGCACGGGGCTCGTCAAAGAGATCAACACGAGGAAGCTGCCCGCGAACGTCGCATTCATGATTACCGATACGAAGAGGTAGAAAGCCGCTGCGCCAGTAGGCAACTCGAAGGTTTCCCAGCCGAGAATGTGCAAGATCGGCAGAGGAATCCATAGTACGAAGAGGGTGAAGGCCCCGATACAGCTTCCGAACGCGTTGGCGAAGATCATGCCGCGCGTTGCCGACGTACCCTCGGGCGGACATGCGTAACGCTTGTATAACACCTCGTAAAGCCCGTACAGCACGCTTCCCGCACCGATGATCATATTGCCGAGGAACCGCGTGCTAGCCGCAGTTTCCACCTCCTTATCAGCTCCCGCGCCGGAATCTTTAGAATCGCCGTACGCGACAACCAAGACACCGACAATGGCGATCAGCACCGCAATAGACTTGTCGAGGCGCAGCTTCTCCTTAAGCAAGGGCACGCTAAAAGCGTAGGCGAAAAAGGCCGAGCAGTTATAGATAGCGGTTAGGTCACTGGGGCTGGTCATGCTAACAGCGACGTACCAGCTCAGGCCAGCGATTGTCAAGGAGGTGGTGATGAAGGCGGTGGTGCGGAGGATGTAAGGAACGGGGCTGCGCTGAACGACATGCCGCGGGATATCGAGCTCTTGATGGGCGACCATATGCGCCGTCGAGCGCAACAAATACACATGACGCCGCCAGAAAGTCGGCCAGGGCACGTTCCACTTCTGAACCCGCAGTATGAGCAGTTGCGCCGGCCACAACAACGACCACGACCCGTGCGTAAGATATAACATGCAGTAAGCCTTGTCCCAGCCAAGCTCGTGCTGCACGTACCGTCCCAGCTCCGTCTGCACACAAAAGGATATTAGCGATACGACCAGGAAGATGGCCGCATATGTGTACTTCTTGCGCGCGGCCATCCGCGCCTGGGTATCCGGAGACCGAGATCTCATCGTCGAGCGGCGGCTGAACGTCGGCCGGTCGGAGGCTGGTGTCGTAACGGCAGGTATCGGAAGAGGCGACGTCGGTCGCGAGTTATTATTATGCCGTGTCCTCCCGCGGTCATCGTCATCGGATTTCTTAAGGAGCGGTGTGACCGACCGACCGTCAGACGGACGAAGGAATCCTGGTCGTTTAGCGCTGTCGGGCATGGTGCTGTCGTCGTCTTCAGAGTATTCCGAGTAGTCTATGTCGAACCTACGAGGGCTACGAAGATATGCGATATCCGAGGCTTCGTCGTCTTCCTGGACAAAGGATAACCGCCTGCCGAAGACCGGAGTCCTACCTCCCACGGTGTCGGTGCCGCTTCCGATGTAATCTTCGATGCTAGATCCGAAGGAACTAGCAGACAATAGCGGCGACGGTACAGCTTTCGAGTATTGCGAAGTTGGTTTCAAGCGAGCCGGAATGCTTGACAAACGAATGTTGTTCGAATTCGAAGACATTAAAAGAATAATAGTAAAGTAATAATAAAATAAGAAAAAAGGAACGGGAGGATTATTAGGTGAGAATTCAAGGTTTACCTCTTGCGGCACGGTACAGGGAAGTCTTACCCAATAAACGGAAAAGAAAGAAATACAATAAGTTATGGTTTGAGAGAGAGACTAAAGTCAGGATTCCAATTCGTCGAAATCAAAAATCTACCGTTCAGTTTGTATGCATAAACGAATGTTAGTTGGTGTTTGGTACGACTAGAAAATCATCAAGTGACACCCAAACAAGCGGAAACCGTTTGCAATTTGGTACGCCGAGGACAGTAGGGGGTGGTAAAATACGCTAACACGTTAGCACATGTATCCCCTGTCGCATTTCGTCGTGTCCCTTTATGAAGATCCGTTGCAGTAATACCTGTAGGTACTCTTGGCCTGTACCTAGGTACCTATTGGCGCGGGTACTTTTAGGTGCCGTCATCCCGGTCATCGGGTCATCGGGTCATCGGGTCATCAGGTCGTAACGAGTTATGACGAAGTCCTACCTAAGTGATAGGTGATAGGTGATAGGGCAGCAGGGCTGAACTGCCACGTTACGGTATTGTACATAGTACGATACCTTAAAACTTGAGACTGCCTAAAGTTTAAACTTAACCGTCTCGATTCTTTCTATCCTTCGTGGTATTAGGATTCAATCGTCAGCAAGAAAATAAGATCACACTACCCTACAACAACCATACCTTACCATCTCACTGAAACAAGACACCTTAGGTATCTTACCTACCTATGTAGGTACCTGCCCGGGTAGGTATGCTCTTCAAGGACGTAAATGCATTTATTTACTTTAGGTATTCACATGCGGTAACACCGCCTTATCAAATTTCGGAATGTCGTTTTAAGCCACGCGTGCCTGGGTAGGTGCTTCTTCAACGCTACGTCTATTAGAACTGGATATCTGGTAAGAATCAACTTTGCATGCCTCCCATTTTACATGGTATATTCCACGTGCTTATTTCGAATTGGCTCCGAATAGCGCCTCCCGCGTATCGTACGTGTACACGAGGTCCTTGTGCCAATAATTAGGCGCATCCGCCTTCGCAATCTTCCATGCCTCATCTAACGCCGTCACCACGTCCTCTGGAAGAGGACCCTTCTCCAAGTTATCCAAGTTACTAACGAGCTGGTCGTGAGAACTGATCCCAATCAGGATGCCGTCGTTGCCACCCTTGATCTTAAGCTGGCTGTGGTGTACTACCCAACGCAGCGCCACCTCTATCATCGTTAATCCGGCGTGTTTCTCGACAGCCTTCTCTATCGTCTGCAAGGCTTTGAATGTGCTCTCCTTGAAGTATCTGTTGCGATAGTTGGCGCCCGTGCTACTCTTTGTGCTGAACCGGCTAAAATCGGCCGGGTCAATATCAGCGCTCTTTATTTTACCGCTGAAGAGGCCACCGGCGATCGGGTTGTACACCACGATGTCCAACCCGTACCGCCGACAAGTTGGGATCAGCTCCGGCTCAATGCCCCGCGTGATAGCGTTATACATGCCCTGATAAATAGTCGGTCGCACCCAGTTGTTGTACTTGCAAGTCATAACCACCTCGGCCACCTCAGCTGCCGTAAAGTTGGAAATACCGAATCGTACGAACTTTCCCGCCTTGTGTAGCTTATCTACCGCTTCGAGTGTCTCGGCAAAGGGCGTCGCGCGGTCGGCGGCGTGGAGGTAGATGATCTATAAGTCACCGCGAAAAAAAAAAATCGTGTCAGTTCAAAGAAGTAGACTTGCGAGAAGGTAAGAAGATTAGAATAGAGAGAGTATAGCGAGTATACACTTACATCTACGCAATCAGTCCCTAGCTCCTTGAGACTCGTCTCCAAGCTCTCGGTCACCTTAGCAGCCTGGTTGGCACCGGCTTCAGCAGGATACATGAACTTGGTAGCCAGCGTTAGTCCGCGCTCCTTCCACCTGGTTTGGCGGGTAAAGGCCTCCTGCTCGCCATTAATGTAGACTCGCGCCGTATCAACTTCATTGTAGCCACGCGATTGGAATGTATCGAGCACTCTGTTGAACTCGTTGGTATCGGTAATACGAGCGCCAGCTTTCTCATCGGGTCCAAAGGTCATCAACCCCAGGATAATGCGGTCCCGCGGTGCGGAGGCGATCAGAGGCATGTTGAAGTATTGTTCTGTTGTCGTTTAAGCAGTTCAAATCAATCGTAGGGTATATCGAACTTTAACTGTGACGAACCACGGGAAGAAAATATCTCGTTCAATGTTCAATGAGTGCTTTTATAGTGTTCTTGTAAGGTCCCCCAAGGGTCTCGTATGATTCTAGACGTGGGAGTATCGATTCGGAGTAAGGAGATAAAGAGCGGGGAAGACAATAACGAAATGGATACCTAAAGTAACTAAAAAGATACCTAGGTAGATTTATTTACTAGCATGTTGACGTGCTCTGGAGTGGGGTAGATCTGTTTAATCTATGAAGCATCTATAAAAGCGCGATGAAACTATATTTAGTAAGTCCCTTGTTGTACCTTAGGAGGAGGTAAGCAGTTGATAAGAGAGTCTCGGGTATGAGGGTTTCCAACTTCATCGGTAGGTACCTCCTTTAAAGTAGCACAAAAATCACATTATTGTTGAAACGACAACATCAGGAACTAGCTATTATCGTGGAGATAGAGTCATTTATCATGGAGATAGATGTCTTATTCCCGAATATTCAATTGATTGAACCTAACTATGTTATGGTGAATAAGTTACGTCATAGTTTCTCTACTGATTCCCGATTGGGACCATCCGACCCTCATGATTGGCCCAGATAGGATTAATTAGCCCCTTGGAAAAGAAACAGAAACAAAACATCGCAGCTAAAAAGGAGAGAAAAAAACATAGATAGGGGAAGGCCGTAAAAAGAGAAGCTACTTGGAAGCTCCCTTGCTCATTAGAAAATGTACCAACTCATTCTTTCCTCCATCCATTGCCCACCTCAGCGGCGTACGGCCTTCATCGTCTAAGGCGTTAATAGGAGATCCCGCCCCCAGAAGAGCCTCAGAAATAGCCACATCTCTCCCCATAGCGGCAACATGAACCGACAGAGCACCGTAGTAGCCCGGAGACGGCAAATCAACGTCGGCACCATACGATAAGAAAAGTTTGACAAGCCGCAGGTTTGACTTGGATGTTGCTCGGCAGAGGGGAGTTTCACCTTTGGAGACGAGGTTCACATCTGCACCAGCATCTAGCAAAGCCTTGGATATTTCCTCAGATCCTTGCGAGATGGCGTAGTGAAGGGCCGTGTACCCGTTCTTATCTTTCTTGTCAACAATAGCACCACGATCACATAGAAGCTTCGTGAACGCCAAATTCCCTTGCGTGACTGCACAAAGTAAGGGCGTCCGTCCATTATTATCCGCTATTTCGGAGTCGGCTCCGTAGTCCAAGAGCTCCCGACCGCGGTCAAAACATGCAAATGACACCGCTTCGTGTAAAGGAGTACGTCCCCTCTTGTTCCTAAGGCTTTGATCTGCGCCGTGGGCCAGCAAAATCCGAATGGTATCAACGTTCCCCATTTCATCTGAAGCGGCCTTCATCGCCGCATGGTGAAGAGCCGTGTTCTTTTGCCCATCTTTAGCCTCAGTGCAAGCTCCGAATTCTAGCATCAAGGAAATTAAAGAGTCGGGCATTTCGTTCATAGCGGCCCATATGAGAGGGGTTCGGCCGTTTTCGTCTCGCATTTTGAGACTTGCACCTGCAATAAGTAAGGCTATCACGATCGAAGTCGAAGTTCTTACGGCCGTCTTATTTTCCGAAACGAGCGCCGCTTCGACACGACCTAAAGCTCGGTGAATTGGTACAACTCCCGATTCTTCAAGAGGTGTGTTTGGGTTAGTTTTCGCTAAGAGGCATCTATGTACGGCATTATAATCACACCCAGTGATTGCGTGGTGGAGCATGCGGGTGAGGCTGTAGTCATTTTCGCGGGAACGTAGACTTTTGGATCGGTATTTGGCCAGGAGAGACTGTACATCTGGTTGTTTTGAGGTCTGATGCAATTCGATAGCCACCAAAGGTTGGAGCCTCGAAGACTCGACTACTTTCGTAAACGAGGGGTGCGTTAGAAAAGTTTGGTCTATAAGTTGAATAGTTGCTCCTGACAAGTTTCCTCTGCATGACACATTAGTAAAGTATTCTGCGATAACTCGACTAAAACGCTAGTTCTATTACCTCTGAAGACAATCGATGATAAGACACAGGGAAGATCTGCTTCTCCGCAGACAAAATCTAGCATCTATGAAGAAGTCCTGTATGGCTGGAACTGCTTTCGAAGATGCAAGAGGATCTCCCCAGGTGTGATAGCGACGTAAACGTGTAGTCTCGTGATCAACGTCGACGAGTATTTCCGATATGGCGTGAAGAATAACCTCGAAACAGGGTCCGAGACTCTCAACTTGTCTATTATGATCCTCATATACCACATATGGGTCCGTAGGCCCTCCAGGGATCAGGAGACCTCCTAAATTTCCCATCATAGTCTTCGTAGTTAAGCATTCTGCAGCCACGGGTAGCAAGCTGGCCTTGGCCGATGGGACCAGCTTTCCCAGGCTGACAAGGAGCTCTGCAATGGTCCCACAAGCATATTCAACGCTTCCAGCAAGGGCCTGAAGCGAAACAGACTTGGCCATCGTCGTTCTCGGATGGTGAAGTTAATGTCTTTGCTTCTGAGTCTACAGGGTCAACATGGAGGGGTGAGGACTAGTGGAACGGGATAGACGATACGCTCGTAGTTGAACACGGCAGACAATTAGAGATACTTTTGAGCGATAGGTACCTAGGCTAGGTAGTCATCTAGTTTCGATAATAAGTCGAATATCATATCGGAATTCCAAAATATGTCATGACAATAGAAGCAACAGGTTAGATTAGGTAAGTAAGCCAGTGGCCGACCTAGAACAGAGGACTGGAGGATGATACATTTCAAAGCTCTAATAATGTGCTTTATACGAAACAATGGCTGATGATTGTCAACTGAAGGGAGAATGATTGACATTCGATACCAATATACCGGTAATAACTGGCGAATGAAAGTCGATATGTTGAAGATTGAAAAAAGCAAAGCAATATATTTGTTTGAAGGATTAGAACTGGTAGAGAGGGCGAGGTACGTAGCCATTCGACCAAACCAATCAAGAACGACAGCGCCGTCTGATAAAGGAAAACGTGTTGGTTTGTGAAGATGCTTTCTTTTTTTTTTTCTCTTCAGAGCTCAAGTCGTGTTGAGATACGTACATGGTATCAGGTACCTACATACCTCATTATGTAGAAGTATGCACATATCCGTATCGACTAGATTTAGAGCACCTTACCTAGCCTAAGGTAATGGGGTACATTAGGTACCTCGTATATAAAGGTCAGGTGATCTTCCACTCAATTTACGCGTGTAGGAGGCACTGTACATCCGTACCGCGTCGTCCCCCCCCCCCCCCCCCCCCAAATGCTCTTTTCCTCAATTTCGCGTCTCCGCGTTCAAAGTCGCAGCAACTTTCACAAAATCATCACCCACCGTCAACCTACCCCGGCCGCCAATCATCTTCGAATAACCAACTATTCAACTACCTCATGATTGTGCAGCCTCGTTCCCCTCCAATTTTCCCCATCAACATAGCGTAATTTGTGTTGCCGTCTTCTTAATTTGTTTGTGCGCAGGTCATCTTGTATCTTATCCTCGTCTCCCTATCGTCATCGCATCACACAGCCTCTTCTATCTCTGTCGCTTCTTTGCTCATATCTTGCTTTCGGGCCCAATTAGGCTCAAGTACCAGCCATGGTGAAAGACGCTGCTGGCGCTGGCGCTGGCGCTGGCGCAAGTCCTACTGCTGGTATTTACAGTGCTACATATAGTGGTGTAAGTAACTTCTTCTTGGATCCCATCGCTAATCAACTCTATAAGAAGCCCTCTTCCATAAGGAGATGCGGCTTTTAGTGACGAAGCATCCTACTGACAAATTATGCCAACAGGTTCCCGTATACGAATTTCAGTTCGGTGGTGATAATAAGGAACACGTAATGCGCCGGCGGCAAGATGACTGGGTTAATGCGACGCATATTCTCAAAGCTGCAGGCTTCGACAAACCCGCCCGTACGAGAATCCTCGAGCGCGAGGTGCAGAAGGACGTCCATGAGAAAATTCAGGGCGGATATGGAAAATACCAGGGCACGTGGATTCCTTTAGAAGCAGGAGAACAACTCGCGCACCGAAACAACATCTTCGAGCGTCTTCGACCTATCTTCGAGTTCGTCCCCGGAAACCAGAGCCCACCCCCAGCACCTCGACATGCGAGCAAGCCCAAGGCTCCTAGAAAGCCGGCGGTGCCGAAATGGGGTATGATACTTCAACTCCTTTATCATCGAACAACTACTAATCTGTTATAGGTGCTCCGCCGCCGCAAGAACTTGAGACTGCAAGCCAGCAGTTAAATGAAGACGATACACCAGATAACGTTACTGTCGCTTCTGTTTCGTATATGGCAGAGGATGATCGCCACGACTTATCACATTATTCGACCGGGCACCGCAAGAGAAAACGGGAGGATAATATACAAGATCTTACAGAGCAGCAACATTCTGTCTACGGCGATGAGCTATTAGACTACTTCCTCCTATCTCGCAACGAGGCCCCTAACTTTCGTCCCGAGCCCCCTCCCAATTTTCAGCCGGATTGGCCGATTGACACAGAGAAGCATACTGCTCTTCACTGGGCCAGCGCCATGGGCGATGTAGACGTCATCAAGCAGCTGAAGAGATTCGGAGCTACCTTAGGAGTTCAAAACTGCAAGGGAGAGACTCCATTCATGCGATCCGTAAATTTCACCAACTGCTACGAGAAGCAAACGTTCCCTCAGGTTATGAAGGAATTATGGGATACCATCGACTCACGCGACGATTCGGGGTGTACAGTGATTCACCATGCGGCTATTATGAAGAGTGGTCGGATAACGAGCACTTCTTGTTGCCGTTACTATCTCGATAATATTCTAAATAAGCTCCAAGAAACGCATGACCCCAACTTTGTCCAGCACCTTATCGACGCCCAAGACAATGGCGGTAATACGGCTCTTCATTTGGCGGCAAAGACGAACGCTCGTAAGTGCATACGAGCCCTTCTTGGCCGGGGCGCCTCCACGGACATTCCCAACGCAGAAGGAATCCGCGCGGAAGATCTGATCAAGGAATTAAATGCTGCGAAGAATCCAAAGGAGCGGGTACCTCAGCGGTCCTCCTCTCCGTTTGCCCCTGAAACTCAGCGACACGTGTCCTTCCGTGATGCTCTCACGGAATCAGTTTCTAAACTAGCCGTCACGTATAATTCGGAAGCGGCAAATACAGTCCAGAACAAGATAACACCAATCGTCTTGGAGAAGTTCCAGGATCTCGCACATAGCTATGATGAAGAATGGAAAGAAAAGAATGAGGCCGAGGTGGAGGCTCGCCGTATTCTCGCAAACACCCAAAATGAGCTTGCTGTTGTAAGAGCGCAGATTGCCGAACTAGACTGCCAGTTGGAATCTCCTGAGGCAGCATCAAAGGTTGTTGGCGACGCCACTGTCCTACAGCAACAAGTCATATCATTACTAGCAAGCCAGAGCCAATACTATGTGCACGCTTCTGTCGAGCAAGCCGTGTCGATGATGAATGGTGACACTGGTGACAATTCGTACGAAGAGCGAATAAAGCTTGCGCAAGAGCTGAGGGAGCTCGCCGCGGAGCAGCGACGCGCAGAGAAAGAGTACGTCGATGCGTTAGGTGTGTCCGGAACCGGCGACAAAATTGACAAGTATCGACGACTACTCAAGGAATGCCTGGATCAGGAGGCTGCAGAGAACTTGGATTCCAACTTGGACGACCTCATCGACATGATGGAGGAGGAGCGAAGTGAGGGGGCTCCGGCCATACCCGGGCAAGGAGAGCCTATGATGATCTGTTAGTCTTGTTGTATGATGTGACGGTTGCATTCATTCCCGCGTTATCTCATGTCATGGTTGATACCAAGCCCGAGTTCATGATCTGACCCGGCTCGCGGTTAAGTTGATGGCGTTTACTGGTGGATAAGGAAAGATACAATGTTCCACACGTTTCACCCGCTTTTGCGAACGTGGTTTTATTTTTGGGAATTCCGCTAATTGAAGTTCACTGTTGTATCCGAACCTAACTAACGTTTCGACTATTCGCATGGCCTGTGTCATCCTCTTACCGCCGCGCCACCTTACACGTTGATGTTCGTCTAGAGCTGAAATGGCCAGAATGGGTAAGCCGACGGTGGATTATCGTCTACTAAAAAAGATCTCGTGTGTCATTCAGCTGGTTATTCTTGGCCATCCCATCGATTGCTATACCCTCAACAAAATAAAATGAATAAGGGGAGATTTTTTAATCTTCCACCTCCTGATACTTAGCTGTCGAATCTCAAATAGTGCTTCCGAACCCACAGACGTGTCGTATAGCTACCAATCCAACGTATATGCAACAAACTAAGCTGAAACTACCATTTCAACTTGATAGCATTGCAGGGTAGTAAAATACTCGACTTCATTGGAACCTGTTTCAATTCGATGATCTGGATTCTACGTCACTGAGTATTGCCGCTCACTAAGCATTCACGTTACTATTGTAACACACCCGCATCGTGTCTCCCTAGTTTCTTGTTATGCATGTCATCCCGCCGCTACATGACTGACATGATGCAACTCTGTATAACATTGGCAACGTGTTTCCCGGCGCCGTGTAACCCACTTCGCCGTCCAGAACACCTAGAGAAGCGAGCTGGCCAGCTAGCTAGCCTCGAGAAATGACCTTGCCTGTTACACAACCTTTTCAGCCTGTCCGCGAGGCGCGGACATATCTCCATCCTATTAGTAGTTAGTATGATGTACTCTAACCTGTCTAGAGAATATTGAATGCCACATGCTCTAGACCAGAACAGCTCGCAAGCGTCTACACAAACTCCCCTCATCAGTACGGGATCCTACCGTCACCGCATACTCAGCACGTATAGCACGACGGTATACGTAATAAACATCCTAAAAAGGGGTTATATAGGCAAATTCATGCATGCAACAAGACGTAGGAGTTCGTGCTGAAACTAAGCTGAGTCGTACTAGAAAAGAGAAGAGAAGATACGCATACGTTTCCTCAACCGAAGATCTGGCGAAACTCCACAAGCTGAAAGTTCGCATGGTCCATCTGTACTAGCATCAAGTTAACCAGCCTTTTACTCCAGCATAGTACTACGGTTGATCCCGACCTTGTAAGAAGTTCTAGACGCAAATGGAGTAGGCGAAGGGGGAAATATTAGACGAGAGAGTGACATGCACCATAATGAAACGCTACCACGTCTTTGTTCGTTCAGTCGAATAAATCCGTATAAAAAACTCTGACCTCGGTCTACACCGCTGATGAAGCTATCTCTGCGACTAACGAATGAACCAGTTTACCTATAGCCTTAGTTAAGTAGTTGGCTTCCGATCGCTGGGTATTCTCCCCCTTCAGGTTAGGAGACTAGGATTTAATACCATATTCTCAGTGGAACCAAGTTAGAAGATTACAAGGTCACATTCATATGCGACATCCACATGCCAAGCATCTATCTGAATCGAAGCATCAGTATTCGATGAGGCAACAATATTTCTAGTGTCCGTTTCCCTCTACGATTAAACACTTTAATGTCAACATACACCTATCATCACCTAATATATATTAGGTACAGTATATATGCAGATTTACCTAATGTATACCTATAGATGGCATTCCCAAATTCCCAGATTTAAGTTTACGTTATGAGCTTGGTCTTTCCTCCCATACCATACTTGTCCACATAACAAAGACCTATCCCGTGCGAATTAGGTAGTTTGAGTGCCAAGTTATTCGGAATAAATGATACCTAGTTACTCTATGTACCTAAGACTCACATCAAGTATCTTCGTTGTATCTTGACTGTACGTTCCGGTATTTAGAATATCATCACGATAATTTCGCGATCCATAGGGGCTACGTGGTATTACCGAAGCAAGCCAATACTCTACCCCTGATCTCCGAAGTTGATAACTCGCACGCCTCTTAAAACACACTAAGTTGGCAACGACGTGGCCATAGTCGTCAGTAAGTTGTAAAGTAAAACTTCTTCCGTACACGTAGGTAGGTATGAAAATCCAATTTTAGTAGAGGTACCTTACCTTTAAAGGTGCTTCTTACACTTTTTGCTAGGTCCAGTCCGGAGAAAGAACGACGGCTTTACAGTCCTAAGACCGTAGGAGACCACTTCGGATATTTCTTCCGGACACCGTCAGAGTTTCCCAGGAAGTCGCAGTCTTAATCCCGCGGCCTAACTGCGCGCGGGGCGTCAAAATCTCTCAGCGGTGGTGGGTATGAGGATGACCGTTAGGATGCATGGCAGCCGTCAGCACATACGTGGTCTGCCTCAGATGATTTCTTCCGTAAAATACCCATCTGACTCTAGAGCGCGATAATCCCGCTGCGTCAGACGGTGTTTGAATTCAGATACCGGAATAGGGGGGATGAACAGGTTTCCCGGGCGTGGGACTCGCGCCGTGCAAGTGCGGGTCGCCCAGATACCGAATTATCGGCCACCAAGCTCGGAAAGATCGCGTCCCAAACTCAGGCCGTCTCCAGATGCTAAGTTCTAACCAAGTCCTTGGAGTTATTCATGGTGCCCAAGATGTGCGAGCTGTCAAGTTCCTTTTCAAATGCGCCGCAACTGGTCCACGTCATCTAGCCCCCAAAATTCGAGGCCAGAAATAGAGTACCTAACCTCACTCGAGCCGTCACTTTACGAGAGTTATACGTAGCTGATACGACACTTTAATATGTTCGGTGGAACGAGATGTCACTATGGCAACCCATGTGTATTGGTGTTTCACCAGGTATACAAGTGGATATTACAATCAACTGTATCGTGGGTTCATACTAATATCTACCTAGGTATGTATGACTTGCGTGTAAGACGTTCAGTGGGTAGGCGAAGGACCATATCTAGATTTGTCAGCTGTTATACTGATCCGAGAGAATATTTCACGATGCTATAGGTGGCGTCTCCGAAAGCTGATTAAGCTCATGTCGAGCTTTTATTGATGTCTATTATGGCTAAGGAGCTCGGTGTTAGGCTGTAAAAGCTAGTGTTTACCCCGACGCAGTAAAAACGCGTATCACTTTGTTCGGGACCGTCGGCTCTAAGATTCTCTTTTGATAGACTTTGAAGATGGAATTTGAACTCGCCCCAGTAATGGATAAGTCATTCACCTTGGTAATATCACAGGAGCATGAGTCAGATAGGAACGATGCCCTTGGTGCTCTAACCAAAAAAGAGAAACTGGAAGCTCGCAATGCGCGGGTCGTGTATCATTCATCATTCCTAGACCAAATGAGTCTAAGTATTTATGTGAGAACCGGTCAGACAAGTAGAAGTGGAGAGAAGTGGATTTAGTCGAGCTAAAGAGTCGTCGGATTCGTTCTATACGCTAGGAATGAGATGGAGTGGAATTCTGATGTAGGGTCCTATCGACTATCCAAGTCAATCATCACCCCCATACCTAGAGATATCAGAATTCAAAACCACGAATTATGACCGACACCTAGTGTTTAGAGCCTGGCATGGTCTCCAAGGCAAATAAGCTGACGAAACCGAGCAGGCAGAAATGCTGTAGCTGTAATGTAGCCGTGAGGCTCAGACGACCTTAGACCGAACCATGATCAGACTTTTTTTTTCTTATTTGATAGACGAGAAAGCGTGTCAAAACATCAACATCAATGTCGTGTGCTAAACAATCGATCGGACAACTTTGTCGTAGGTTGTGTTTGCAACCCAACCGTAAACGAACCAGTAGGACGACCAAGGTCAACAACAAATCCGCCCGACTCGGGTAGAGCGGGTCAAAAGAAGGTCGTCATTTGGGTCGTATGGCTTAAAGTCGCGCATTGCATCTGCCATGTGGAAGGCGGAGAGCCAGAAGAGCCAAGAACTAAGTCCTAAAAGCATAGCGTCAGCGTAAACGTAGACATACTACGGTAAGGCAAGCTGGTGGTCACGTGTCTATTATTCAAGTTGAACATTGAATCTATCCTTGGCTAGATGACGCAGGCGGTGGCTTTCCTAGTAGCCACTAAATTATCAATTACAGCCATTAGATCTGGCGGTTCGGGGGTGTGCTGAGGTGCGCTGAGGATAATTTTCCATATCGTTGGTTGGGATTGGTAGAGAGATTTGGGCTATGTTGGTGAATGGTGTTAGTCAGTTGCAACGCCAGAACACGGTACATTTTTTCTGGGTAGTAATTCAAATTCGGGTTCGGGTTGCAACGCAGGAGTCACTTATGACCAACAGAATGACACAGCAGCCACGAGCAGCATGGGGTAGCAGAATTTACCATAGTACCTCGAGACTAATCGGAATTTGGGACTATTGGGCATCCAATAGTACGCGTGGATCGAAAATGCAGTGTGGTGGATCGACCACAGGATCTCCGGGCCTAAATCTCGTAGGGCTGAGGGACGCTTGCTGCAATACGCAAGAAAGACGCCGAGTGATCATTGGCGACAAGGGGGTAGGGGGATGAAGAGGGGGAAAATACTTAATAAGCAACCATGTGCCATCAATAATTGGATCTTTCAGCCGCCGATGTGACAGTTGAAGTTAGGTAACTGCACATTAACTGTAAAGGGGAGGGGAAAAGGGAGAAGGATGGATTTAAGCGCCGGCTTGCTTCTTATTCGCCGCGGCTGTTTCTTATTTCTGTGTTCTTTTTTTCGTTTCTAGTTTCTAGTTTCTCGTTTCTCGTAGATACTTCCTCTCCTCCTACGATTTATGTAGTAAGCAGCAGATACAAGGGCCCCGGACGAAAAGCCTTTGATGAAGGTATGGTCAGGATGAGTTAAACTGCGAGATAGCATAACGAAATGGCGCATGATGAGAGCAGTACTCAAGGTAGCATACCATATATTATCAAATACCTTGGGTGCTACCTTAGGTACCTACCTAGATGTATACTATCGTATACTATTGTATACCATCATGTCTGAGAGCTTGGTTATTTTTATCTTATATTAGCCAACCACACACATCGATGTTCTTTTTGTAAGTTCTCAACCTTAGATGGATATACATAAAATAACTTGATGGATCGTACACCGTGGCGGAAGAGAGGCATTACTGCTAATATAGGAATTGAGCGGTCAAGAACAAAAAGGTCAGAAGGCCGAGAATATAGTAGTACACTGTAACGTGGCTACGGTGGCAGTGTTTTTTTTTTTTTAAAAAAAAAAAAAAAAAAAAAAACTCTCCTAAAAAGTCATCTACTGGATAGGACGAGTCGGTCGTGTTTTAATTCGCCTTTCGCCTCCAAGAGCCTCGTACCAACAATCAACATTAACCCCCTGGTCTGTTGCCTAGGCTTGCGCGTCCTTACGACATAATAGACTGCGACCTTGCCGGAACCAGGAAGGGCAAAATATGAGAAGGTCAAGGATGAGAAAGATGATGGGCCTAGGATCAGCCGCCGTAGCAGGGAGGCGGTGTAGTAGTCTACCTGGCTGGCTATTAGGTTTAGATCTAGGTAGATATTCAAGGTGAGAAGAGCCAAGGGAAGAAGAAGAAAAAAAAAGCCAACTGGTCATGAACATTGAAAAAGAAAGAGGGGAAAAATAGTCTTTGAGACGCTATAGAGATATGATAGAACTGATATGATGAGACAGGGTTTTGACCGATGAAGCAAGCCTTGCTGAAGCTATGAAGTTGGTGGCAAGGCTGACTGGTATGAAACCGTTACTAATCGGTCAGACAAGAGTCGCAAATCGAGAGTGATAATTCGGCCGACTATCATCTAAGATGGCGCCGAGAACAATGACTATCAGGTTGCTATCGCCACGTTTTAGGTTAATTGTATTGGACCTGGTTAGTTCCGTCCGTCATACGGTCGTACGAGAAAAAGAAAAGAAAAAGAAAAGAAAAAAAAAGCAGGTTAGGTAAACCACATTTGGGAAGTGGGACAAAATCTAGGATAACACGCGAATGTAGATGTTAATAAGGAGGAGGAGGATTAAAGGTCGCATATTAAAAAAAATAAAATAAAATAAAATAAAATAAAATAAAAAAGTAGTATGTAAGATGGATGAATAGAGTTGTGTGGGGTTTAGGTCTGGTAAGTGATGCCGATGGTAACACACACCTAAAGGACCAAAGTTACATCGTATTGTATTGTACGTACCTCCTACCAGGTTACCTCTTACCTAAACCTGTACCTTGAGTTTTTAACCCGGCCTAACCCGCCCTGGTAACCTTAGGTACATGTAGGGTATCGCATGTACCTAAGTACCGACCTGATTGATTCAAAATAAGATCCACTGGCCAGCGTGAACTCAGCTGAAAAGCATCCAACTGCATCCACTACGCATCCACTACGCATCCACTACGCCCACACTGTTGGACAGTCCATCAAGAAGACCCTAATGGGCCCTGATAGGCCCTGATAGGCCCTATCCCACCATCCCGTCAGCCTATCCAATACCTGTTTCTAACTGCAATCTTCCGCCCCCAAAATCTGAGTGGCCGCTTATTCGACGGCCTCTTTTTTTTTTTTTTCTTTTTTTTTTCCTTATTTGTACCTCTCAATTTTTTCAAGATTCGTTCATGTTCACCATTACCCATCGTTCAACCACGTACGGATGTAACCAAGATTCAGCATCGATACCAGCGGCAGTTGTATTATGCATCCGCCCATACCTAACGTATGCCGTTCACCTTTGTTTGTTTACCCACAAGCATCGCTGCGCCGCTCTATTACATGAGACTGTCTCGCTTACTATTCGTCTGCTCGTCTGCTCGTTTACTTGTCTACTCGTCAAGGAATAGCCAAGGAGTAGAGAAGTAAAAGAGTACTTAGTAACTCGTTGCATGCCCTACAATGTATGTAGACGTCCATTCGCAAGCTACCTTAGGCTAGGTAGGTAAGGTATGCAAAGTACGCAAGGTGCGCAAGGTATATATGCAAGGTTACATAGGTATGCAAGGTATGCCGGCGTCTCAAGGAGAAAGAAAAGTCGACGTGCCATTGGATATCTTTACCTTGATTTCCCCCGGCATTTCCCAGAAAGGCCGCTTCAAAAAAGCTTGCGAGGACTTGTAGGAGGGAGTTTGAAGCGGGAATTCCTCGATCCCCTCGTGTACCTTATTGCCGCTCTACGAGTCTCGTGTTCTGCTTCACCATCGCCTAATAACCGACAAATAAGGGGCGAATAAGGGGCAGTGCTTCAAATCTTTCGTAGGCCATCTTTTTCTCCGCATACAACATCCCTCGTCTTCTCATCTAGCTTTCTCAGCAAGTAATTTTCTTTTGCCCTTTTTTAGACGCCGGCGACTTCCATCTTGCTGCCCCAGGTCATCGCTCCGCCGGGGATCGACTCTCGAACCAGGTTTGCTAACGCGGCATAGGGCTCACCTCAGCTGAACCCCGTTCACTACACAGACCACCTTCGTACAGGATAGGGCTAGTGGTACGAGGCTAAACTCGTTCCAGGAGTAGTCTTGCAACATATCCTTGATGGTTCAATTCATTGATCAAGCAGATGAACCTAGAGAGGGAAGGGAAGAACCAAAAAAAAAAAAAAAAAAAAAAGGATCCGTCAGTCCCATTTATTACCACCTATTAACTTAGCAAACTCATAAGTGTATCTTCCTAAGTTAATAGGAGATATGCTAACCGCCTTCCATTTGGTACGATACTAGAAGAGACATGTCCAGATGTCCCTCAATGTTTCGAGGATTAAGTTGCGCTACCTAACACCGTATCAATCCTTTTACAGATACGGCTCTCTTACAAGCATTACAAGCAGTCTTGGCCACGATATCGCGCATGCTTTTAGTATCTATGTAGTACATGTCAGCTATCCACAGCCTTGTGCCTCTAGGATTAAGTGCGCGTCTAGACGTCAACGATGGAATATAGGAGGCTAATGTGCTCACATGCCGTGCATATTTACGACATAGACCCTGAATTCACACTCCCTGGCCGTCCTATTGGGCCCCGATTCAGCTGCGTCGGCTGAAAATGATATGCATACCTATAATTTATTGCCTTCCCTTAAACATCTACATAGTAGCTATCTAGGCGTAGCTTAGGTATGTCACAGACCAGCTAAACATAGTAACATCATTACAGTCCGAAGAGCTAGAGAGCTCTGGCGCCTACGGAAAACCAATGCTTAAGCCCGAGCGTCACGATGCGTCACGAAAGAGCCACAACCACCTTATAAGCAGGTACCTAGTATCGCACCTGTGTAACAAGAATCTAGCCCGAGGGCGTTCTAACCTCTACCAATAACCTCTCCTTGCCTTTCATATCACCACTTCTTCTCCAGAGTACGCGCAAGAGGATAACTCTTAATAAACAGGACAGAGTTAGCTTCAAAGCACCCAACAGATCCACAACACTCTCCACATAGAAAATAAAAAGTCCGTACTCTCGGGAGTCTCATTGGAGCTCGCTGAAGAATAGCAGGGATCAACGTCTTAATTTGTTTGATTCCAGCTAACACGCAGATTTCTTTCAAGGTTGCGTCCCGGCTCGTTCTTCACCTCATCCTAGATTACCTACACTAATATCTATCTCACCTCGTCTCGTGCTCCCTTGTCAACCGAAGTGGCCGGACAGATCCCGACTGACGGCTAAGCTTACGGCGTAATTTTGTGCCTCAGATAATTTCGTCGACCGCACAACACGGCCAGGTCTTTTTGCCCCAATTCCAAATACACGTATGGATTGTTTTTCTACTATCGTGCAGCATGACAGCATGAGAGGCGTTGACCCCAATAATTCGGGCGTCATTCAACCTTAATCCGTAGGTCTGCTCGGCCGTATAACCCGTCCCGCTTGCATCGATCACTTCAAGTATATTGACTCTAATACACTTAAGCATCTGACCGGCTGTCCTACCTAGACCCGGCCCGCCGTTTTTCGCGTGAATTATGTAAAGTAGAGTTAAGAGGTACTTACCCAATGACATATCCGACTTCTCATATACGGACCCGAAGAGGCAAGCCGCCATGTCATCCGTGTTTCCTCAATTGAGGCTGACTGACCAAGATGGCGGGGCCTTGAAGAGGAAAGTAGCTACATTCACAAATCCACGCCCTCCCCACTCACACTCACACCCTCCCCAGACGCTCGGGCTGTTTATTTTCATGATTGTACCTTCTTTGTAAACGGCCCTTGTCACTTAGTCTCGTCAAGTTATGTCTTGGTAACGGGACTTTGACTTGATGTAGTAGTACTAGCTCTAGGTAACGCCCTTATAAATTTCTCCCCTTCTCCCGCCTTTGGCTGGATAGGAACCTTCAACAGCATCGAGGGCGCTTATATTATGTTTTCTTCCATGTCTGGGTTGTCAACTACGTAGCTCCGCAATAGTTGGGTTAAGCCGTGCTTGTAAGCTCGAGATTGACTATAAAGACATACTTCTACCCGAGTGCTTTCTCCCTGCTCTATGCAGACGCGAGTGATCTTATCCCCCGCGGCCCTCCTTTTAGGACCCCAACTTGTAAGCCGCCGGTCGAGCCTTGTTTGTTGAGCATCTTGACCTATCGAGCGACCGCGATTTATCCATCACCTACTTACCAAAGTCATCAAGTTCCCACATCTGCACACTCCCTCCTCCCTGGTCTACGAGCCGGGCCGCTTCATGCCACCCGCGCATACTTCACGGTGTGCTTGATATCGAGGTCAAACGCTCTGAGTAGAGCTAGAGCCCTTGCTCAGTCCTTGATTTATCCCGATCGACATCCCGGTACACCCTCCGAACTTCCACATCTTGGTACAAGATACATACATCGGTGAAGGGCCGACCCCAGACGGCGCAGAAACGCATATGATTATTAGTTTCCCCAATAAGAAAACATGCCCGCTGTCAATCTCCCTCTGCAGCAGACCCACGGTACCTTATATACGGTACCGGGGACCCATCTGCGGCTCTTGTTCACCTGCTTAGGATTCACTTCCCTCGGTGTGCTGCTGCTGGTGTTTAAGAGAAGATATAAGTCACAACCCCCCTCTTACACCAGTCAGCTGGACACCAGCTCTACTACCGCGAATAGACCTTGGACTTCAGAAAAGTCTCGCGGGATTATCTTTCAGAACGAGGTCATGTCACTGAAACAGCCATCGGGAGCTTCACAGCTAGGGGCTGATGGGAACTTGGGCGAAGGGCAAAAGAAATACCCTACGGATATGCCTAGGGACCGAGACACCAGCGAAGGGCATCAGGGAGATACAAAAGCTCCCGTGAGCACAGAAGCAGGCATGCCACTGATCTTTAAATCTGGCCTACCGCCGCCGCCGCCGCTAACACCACCCACTCTCTTAACAGGGGCTTTCACTTTTCAAGACCGCCGGCTAAGCGTTGCGGCTTCTACCATGGGTGATCTGGGCACGAGCTTCTTCCATCAGCCAAATCCAGATTATACACTATCACATTCGCCGGAGTCGAGCTCGACTGCATTGGCCCACGATCAAGATTCTCCCTCCATCCCGAGGAGGCGGTCCTACGCAAAGATGCTACCCCTCGGACCAGCGCATGCGGACTCGGGACACGACGGGGCTGTTTTTGCCCCCAGCTCGTTCCCGTCCTCAAGTCCAACCTTGCCCCTTGCGCCACATGAATCGCTCGATTCCAGGGAGATCGACGTTAAGGGCGAGATCATATCGGTAATGGACGATTCCGGTGCGGGTTGGAAGCGGCATACCCGAGTATACGGCGGCGGTGTTTGCTTGGCTTGCCTAGCGTCTGGTAACCAGGGAGGGTTCTACGGCGATAACGTCCCTCTCGAACATCGCCGTTAACCATCGGGAGGTATCCAACAAGAGAACAGTGGGCCTGGTTTTGAGATCCCAACAAAGGAGGAACATCAAACGACTCAACTCATCTCAGCATTATTGAGGCACGAGCGGCGTCCCGAAGGAGCCGTAGGAGTTCTGATGAGTTTTTTTAGTATCTTTCTTTTTTTTTTTTTCCTCTTTTTTTTTCTTTTATTTTTATCGGTGGCCACGCTAGGAATTACGACGCGTCTATCCCGAGCTGGGATGCAGACATCCGTTCTCTAAAAAGCTGTATGGGCAACACTTCTATACATTTCCGAAGTGATTTTGACCTACTATTTTCTCTCTACTTGGGGTGGCTAAACATTAGGGGAAGAAAAGGATATACCTGTTTTACGACACTGTTTATCAGAATCGGGGAGAACGGTGCTATTTCGCTCACGTCTGTTACGATCATTTCTTTGTTCCTTTCTATCTGTGTATATACCTTCATGTCTCTCGACAGATTAATTACGCAACTCTGCGTTGTTTAGGGACATCATCCTGCAAGAACTCCCACGTCGATAAGAGCCCCGTTTTCTCTTCTTTTTTTTCGTCTACTTAGGGAAGTTTCACTGTCGCCTCCTCCACCTGTTACTTGGGGTGTCAAGAAAATTATTATTATTTTTTAATCCCTCGCTTATTACGTGGAGTGGCTTCGGTCATGCCGGGTGCTCTGAGCTTAGTGCTGCGGCGCGTTATTTGTTCGCGAAGAGAATAAAACGGCTGTGCTAGTTTTCGGCATAGGGCTCAGCCACCTTTGCATCAACATCGAAATAAGTTTATTTATGCGAACTCTTCTGTGCCCCTGGCCCGGTGTTCATGATGTTGACGATGTCGACATCACTCGTATCAGCTCTGTGAAACGCGATTGGTTTTCTTGTTCCTTTCCTTGGTTTTTTTTCCCTCTTCACGGTTGTCCTGATATGGATACTTTCTGCGGACCCCCAAAATCTCTAGGTACAGGTACTCAGGGGAAGTAGACAGTCGTACTAATAGACGCTTATTCTAGGCAGATACATTCACGGGTCTCCAATTCAGAAAGCGGTATTATCCGGATAGCATTGCATACATCGATGCTTCAGAGTGAGATGATCGGTCCGTAAACCTGTTGATACGAAAAGCCGACTTTGCTAGGAAATACGCTACGAAGCGATCCCATCCGACCGAAATACGCAATGGGCAAACAGGCCTGAGCTTTTCGACGAAAATGTGACCGCTCACCGATCATCCAAATAAGGAATAGGGGAACAAAGGGCACAGGCCAGCCCCATGTCCCCGCGTGGTGCCTCCCAACGGGTTTAGGGCTGAATCTAAGGTACATGAGTCGTAAAGCATGCAGCATCCGCACAGGACCCGGGCTTCCCTTGCTTGGAAGGCTCACAAGCACGCAACCCCTGCGTTGATCATGCCAGTCTCCTGCTCTTCGGGTAAGGAAATGTGTTTACCCATATGGCTGCTACGTACGATGTCAAACTCCGCGACCTAGCTTTGGTTGCGGGCCTTTGACAGCGGGTCATTGCCCTATCACGACCGAGGAGGATTTGGCCTGGTTGACCGAGGGATCTCACGTCATACTACATAGGCCTCTCCGGGATCTAGGCAAGGGTTCAGTATCCGCGCACCTTCCGTATGGGATGGCTCCGATCCTAGGAGGAAGATTTAACCATACATAGTATGTTGTTACTTCAGCCCTTACATAGGAACTTTGGCCAAATATTAGTTCGGCCGTAACCTTGGTGATAGGTCATTCAAGTAACCGTGGTACATATAAAGCTAGATGGTAGGTGTTCGGTTAGATGTACTGAAGGGAGATTCTACGCCGTTACGATTCCGTCCGAAAGCAATAAGCAATGTTCATGCAGTGCGCCGCAGCTCGGCATTGCGGCTCAAGAAAGTAAATTCATTTACCTCGATCCACTTGCAATAAAGGATATGCGCTGCCGCGCCATCGAACATGAATACACTAGACTAGGGTCGATAGATGCCTCTGAGATCAATCTCCTTGGCTCGGTGCCTTTACGAGAGGCGAAAATAGGCTCAGGTCCAATCAATTATACACAACTCAACCGTAGATCAACCCCGGGTTTCTCCAAGATATCCCAAAGCCAACGTTACCTATTCGGACCCTCTTTTAATATGTCCCTTACCGATTCAGTATAAGAGGAACAGCTTGGGAGTCGGCCTCCTATCCGACAGATCTTAGATATGGCACCTTAATTCCATTGTAGGAGGTAGTTCCTTCACATCGACAGATACCTGCCCAAAGTCATCCTTAAGAAGGATTCCAAAGATCATACGCCCATATCATTGCCGCAAGTCAATATAAATGGAGGCCTACTACCGGATAACCCTCTGAGATGGAAGCTGAGGCGCGGTGATCTCAAATTGATGACATACCATTTCGCTTTTAATGGCCTGGAGGGGTAGCTCGAGTCATGGGTATG
The DNA here is from genome assembly GCA_022478815.1 of Daldinia bambusicola. NCBI lineage: Eukaryota > Fungi > Ascomycota > Sordariomycetes > Xylariales > Hypoxylaceae > Daldinia > Daldinia bambusicola. The sequence goes on from MU284066.1 coordinate 96,467, forward strand.
TATAAGATACGAGAAATTGACATACGGATATAAGATAATTCCATCATCCAATCAATTGATGAGAATTGACCAGCTCATTCCTTCTTGGGTTTACCAAGCGCCTTGGATGGTAGCTACCTAGTTAGGCTTGGCAAGTGAAATCTCCATCTTAGGGCTGGAGCACGGGATGTCCGCAGCAATAGGTATCGAGCTGGTAGGCTATTTCCATGTAAAGTTCTGGTAGTACGTGCCTAAATCACTTCTGTGCCTATGGTTGGGACGCCGGGTATTGACATGAAGGAACGTGAACAGGTATATGTCCGTGGCAAGTGAATCTGAGTTAAGAACCAAGACCGAGTATCCCGCTGTTTAACGGAGCTTAGAACCAAGTATCACATACATTCATAGTGGCCTCTTTAACATATGAAAAGACATATGGCCAAGAGATTTTGAAATACAACTGTAAAATCTATCCCAAGGTAACCAAGATGATTCCATTGGTCCAGCAACACAGTGCGTATTGTGTGATTCATCGTCCCCTGCCTTGTAAGCTCTATGATTCTTAGAACTGCTGAAGGTATTAGTCTCGCCATAGAATATAATGTAAAACCATCAGAGGGTTAAGATTTAACATGTATCTTTGAGGCACAATAGGCACCTATATGATGCTATGGAAACTAGCATGACGTTGTATGTCGCCACGAGCAGGTAATTTAGATAAAAAACTACCAGAGTGCTAGATCATGCGTCTAGGAAAATGGGTCACAAGGAGAGGGATGTAGGCGTCCCCCTATTAAACGGACAGGAATTCTTGTGGAGGCCTTAAATCAAGTTACACGGACCTGGGTGAGTCAGTATCATGATGTTATGGCATATCGGGCCTTGTGAGGTGTAGTAATTGCAGAGTATACTCGCACAGATTCCATTCACAAGTCCTCTAGGTAATACAGAGACTTCCATAGATGTGCTGGGTGTACATAACCATATACCCAATCTAAAGACTAAGCCAATAGGCAGACTACAATTAGCATTATAGCTCATGGTTCCATTTATCCAGGATTGATAATAGGTGAAGCATACTTTTACGTATCAAGCGGTCCTATTACAGTCAAGAACGTAATAGGGATAATATTGACTCACTCTTTAGAATTTCTTACCTAGGGAAACAAAGCCAAGATCGTTGTCTCTTAAAATATACTTGATCGTATAGTCGCACTCATGTTTTCACGGGAAGACTAACGAGTTTTGGCATGGGCTACTCCAGGACAAGTATGTTTGATCATTAACAAGACAGTTGGCTGGGTCTTGATCACTCTGTAATTCAAGAAGAAGACGAATTGTCACGGTACTGTCCTCATAGGTGAAGATAGCATCGTCAACCCCTGCAGTTGACATTGATCTACCTTTTGGTAGTGTAGCGGTCTGATAGCTATCTTCCGAACCCTTACACGAATTGTGCGTCAAAGTCTCAAAGAAACGAGTCTGGAGTTGTGTTCTATGATAGTAGTTGACGTACACTTAGACTTACGGACGGCAGTAAGCGGTTGTTTGTATGCTTGTCGTCTAGAAAGAGCCTGTAAAAGTTTAGGTACATATTAGGTGTTTCTCAACTATATTTTACCTCCCATTTTCATTATAACTAACCCATGGCATCCATATAGGGGTTTACAATTCCAAGAGTCCTAGACTCGTCTTTCGGGGTGGATACCACAAGCTTAAACTAACGACCAGAATTCAGGTGATACTACGAGGAGGTGACCTTCGCATATTGACGTAGGTACCGCCTCGTAAGTCAGGACAGCAGAACCTTAGCAAGCAAGCTCCAAATAAGCCTTCATTTGGGCATTCTTCAGAGGAGATGATCCGGTTCTCTTTATAATTCAAGTCAAAACCTTCAGCTGTTTCGCAGCCATCATGTCTACCTAGGTACCTTCTTTACATGTATTGGTAATTCATCCGATGAGTAATACAAAACATAAAATAGCGACTGATACTAATCCGAGGCTGATAACATTTATAAGGGGTAAGCAACTTAATAGGGGGTTTACGGAAGGGGTGAAGATACTGGGATTGTCTGAGAGATTGTTAGTTCCCTGCAGGGGTTGGTGGCATAAAACTAGATGCTGCCTTTTAATCGTCGAGGAAGAATATACCTAACCAGCCAAGACTACTTCACTATGATAAATATTACTCTATTTGGCTCTAATAAAAAGGGGGTCCTCTATCTTTGAGTCATCTCTCAGAGATAGCTTGGCTATATGCTCGGCGCGGGTGGGCCTATTTTATACTCATCAATTCTATTATAAATTGGCAAGATGCGGGAGTTGGACTGATATATTGGGGCCGATCAGGATACTCCCGCTCATATTCAACATAGCTTTACATTTTTATCGAGTTGGAAAGCTTGTAAATCTTCCTTTATTATGTTCTTGGTGGTCCTGGACCATAGTTTCTTCGAATGAATGTAAAAGTCTTTCCTCCTTTACGTATTATTCGACTTAGAAGCTATCGTAGGCCCTAGACGTGTTCACCTGTCGTTGCTATTTAGATATCACGTGTTGACCGGTTAATGCGAGAATATTTTTGGGTATCAAGTGCTCCGAGCCACTTCCAGTAAGCTGTGTGTGACGACAGAAATCGCGAAAATATTGACACTACATGGTCGGGTAACACATAGCCTCGGGGGTCATCGACTTGTCAGCCAAAGGGAATGGAGTGCTATTGGATGTCTTGAATGTATTGGGGTGAAGGGCACTTAGCACGTGGAAATTGGCGGCTTATAAGCGTAGAACTGAATATGATCACTTGCAGAAGCCCCCTTAATCCAACCCTAGGGCCATGCTTGAAGGCCACCCTCGAGGCCCAGGCTCTTGTTTATTGAGGCAGCCACTTAGCTAGCAGCCTCTAGGTAGGCAGGTAGTATTCTGTATTGTATATAGGGTTGCTTTAGCGACTCGCAATGGCGCCGAGCAACTAAAAAAAAAAAAATCTTAAGCTCATCATCTACTAGTTAACTGCGCAGGCGGACAAGTAGGGGATGTGAAGGCGAATTTGCCACGGCTAATGAAGCCACGTAAAATCGACTCCATACCTAAATATACTAGTTGGGGTCCAAACGACTTATGGCCAGGAGCTAGTCTGCCGATGCCGTGCAAGAGTAGATCCAGCGGGGCATTTAAATCCTTGAGCTCAGCGTGTGCACCTAAAGGTTGCACGGCTCGTCACTTTTAAGCGCCGCTTATGCGCAGGGGGAGAGGATCGCGGATCGCGGATTACAGACTGCAGGTTGCATGCGGAATACGGCGGAATACAGCCTTGCACACATAAGACGGAACCGCTGGTAATCTTCTGGTATATATTGGTAGTGTGTTGTATTGTACAATACAGTGACGGAAGCCGGTCGCTGGGAGAAGCTTGGGAAGTATTCACACAGTATCTAGCTTGTATGTCTCATTTTGGATTCTAAATGAAGCAAGGGAGAATTACTCGCTTCTATTGCGGCATGCGCTATATCGGGTTTAACGCGCGTTCTGTAGGTACGCACGTGGATGAGAATATATAGGTAGCCCCTAATACCGTATAGGTACCATACAAGTGCCATATAATGAATTGAAGGGAGAAGAAACAAATGCAGGTCATGTCAGATACCTCCTCCTTTACAAGCCTGGTTTTCCCAGAGTCGATCGATTTTGGACCGACTGGCTCATTAGCCGCGGCTGCATGTGTTCGCTTTATACTTGGCGTCAAATAGACGACAAGCCAGCCGTTAGAGAAGCTTGACTCGCAGATGGTTGGGGCTTGACTTAGAACTTAGACGCGCGTATGCTTTCCTCAATCCCGTTTCAAGAATCAGCCGTGACTCTTTCAAACGTATGTGTGCCAGCATCCTTGAGTTGACATCCTCGAGTCAGTATCCGTGGGTCTTGGTTCTGAAATACGTATCGAGTATTGTTAGAAGTCTGCCGTCTCTCCCCACTCAGTGACTTAGTGGGATTATTATGAGTTGAACGTCTCGGATTGTTTTAGCAACCGGACACTTGGAGTATGTAACAATCGACCAAGGGTTCCCGGGGCTATGGCTTAATAGGAAACTGGTTGCATCGCATTGATCTTCAGTGTATTCCTTATCCATGAGGAACACATGCGCAGTGTTAGTTGGGACGTCGATCATTGATATTATGCAAGTGATGTAATCTGTTGTTATTATCTGAGCAATCGTATTTCGGTTTACATATATACGAAGCAGAGCAGTGAACATATCAAGACTGCGAGCGCCTTTAGCAGCGGTGGGTGAATACATACATGCATGTAGGTAGGTAGTGTAGCGAATGAGTTCGTACCTAGTCGAGACATAATACATACCAAGCTACCAAAGTAGCGTAATCCGGCAAGGTACCGTGTAAGAGCTAGATACATACCTCACTACTATTCGGATGATACAAGCTACCACGCTGCCACGCCTCCATGTCTCCATGTCTCCATGTCTCTATGATGGTGGGCTGGGTTTCAGGCACATGAAACAAGCCTGCAAGCATGGGCGGTGGTCGATCACAAGGGTTTAATCTCCCCATACAGGACTCTTACAGGGTTCCTACAGGGTAAAGATCCTTCTTAAGTCCAAATCCGGACGATGACAAGGTCCAGGTTAAGATAAGACCGGTTTTACATGCTCACAAGATCCTTCCGGCCTTCTCTTTTCTTCTCTTTCTCGCATCTGCGTAATGTCCATCTCTGTGTGCTTCTTCATTGCAGGACATGAACGGACTAGTAGACGGACCGGAGCATCAGGTTTAAAGGTTCGACAAGATCAGCTATCGGAAAGTGACCCGACAAATATTTTAGTGTTATAAAGTGCATGCATCTCGAAGTCTAGTTCATATCCGTGATTTGAATCTGAACAAGGTAAGTACTTACAGGTATAAATCTAATAAGCTAGACTAAGAAAAGCGATGCAGTGCAAAATAGAAACAATAGTCTAATGCGATATAATAAAAGCGAAGAAACATACTTATTTAAGCCACCATTTTTGAAGAAGCGAAAATGCTTCATTAAAAAACGTTGTTTAACTTAAAATACGAAGTTGAAAATGACTAGTGCTAAGTACCTTACCTCTCTGCCTGCGAAGCAACCTTGAAGTCGAGTCGCGTCTCCGGCTACGCCGGGTTCTGTACTTTATTATTGGTATACTATTACTATGTATACAGCTCAAAAGTAACAGTTTTAAAAGTCTTAGGGCCGCTTAACTTAAGTTTCCCTGTTGCCCCCTTTTTAAAAACGGAATCCTCCGATATGATTGGGCAGCTTTCTGTCCCCGCGACGAAAGACCAAAACCCTTTTTCAGCCACTAGTAGCTCAATCATATTGGCGGGTCTACTATGTACTGTGTATACCTCTATGTAAGCAGGGTGGTACCACTCTTTAACTGTGTTGGCTTGTCACACCACATTCTCTTTTAGATTTACGTAGTACCTAACGATACCTGCACGACTAACGCTATCCTGCGCTATACAGCATGTACCTCAGATAGTAGGTAGTATCAGGTGTGTAGAAGGGGGCGGTTTCCCCGGCATGAAATAACGTATGTACATCAGATGCAGTGCCAGAGTGCCTGCCATCCTAAACCGGGCTCCGAATTAGTGGTCAATTTGGTGCTTGGGATCCACTACTTCAACTCGTTAGCATCCACTGCCGCGGCAAAATCGAGCCCCTCCGTCCAATCAACAACGTCGCTTCCAACTCGTCGACCAAATTAGGTAGATATACAGTGCGGTAATACCAATTACTACTATGCGTAGACGTGCAATAGGAAGTGCTCAGTGAGAATCCACGGTCCACAGTTCCAGAACAGCGTGTTGCAGCGTGCTCGCATTCGTTGGCCTGACCTGCCCACCCGCCAAAAAAAACCCACTGCAGCAATTTTCACTTTTCCCACTCCTGCAGACGGACACAAGTATCTTTTCCCTTTCATCCACAACACTCTCAACTTTTTTTGTCCATCTTCTCTTTCTTCCTCCCCTCCTTATCCCCCCCCCTATCGCATCTCGCCCTTCCTTTATTCTCTCTCTATCCTGTTGGTTCCTAATCCTACTCGAGGTTTCCCCTTTTTTTGTGTTCGCGCGCAATCAATTACTACCCGTCGTAGGCTTGTCCTTCGTCGTTGTGTCAAGTGGAGAGGCAGTTGCTGCACCGCGTTCTCTCGAGAAGACGACAATTTCGCCACCATCACCAGTCAGCATTTTTTTTAAACACAGGATCAAGGGAAAAGAAAAGAAAAGAAAAAGAAAAAAAAGAAGAAACAAAAAAAGAGAGATAGAAGAGCTGGAAGACCCGATCGATTTATTCGACACCTTAATCATTGTACAAATTACCGACGTTTCTTTCGCCGTTTTCGATTCGCATCGCCTTTATCGTATACCTTATACTTGACTGACCATAATATCGTCCTTCCCAACTACGTCAACCCAATAGCAAGAAACTGAACGACATCCGTTTAGGAGAAGTAAAAAAGTCACCTGCAAGGTTTTTTAAGATTGTTTAGAGTGGTTGCATTAGACATCCTCTCCATTTCTTCGTCAAGAGCCCCTAGAAACAAGGAGCTCTTTCTCGTCTCAAGGTACTTCAGCAAAGAACAACGCCCAAAAACAAAGCCGAAGTGCTAGGAATCGACACCGTCAACCTTCAGTATCAGGATTCAGCCCGTCCAGCCATAACGCCGCTCTCGGACGAGTCAAGCCGACAAAGAAGTTGGAGCCTTAGGTAGTCGCCTCTACCTTGCCCCTGTGCGATTTCGAGGCTGTGATTCCTTCTGTTCTGTCCTTTGCACCGATTCTCGTTCATTGCCTTGTCTGACCCGGATCAATTGGGAAACCTCATCCGGGCTACCTTCAACCTTTCTCCTTCTTGACCACGCAGTTTCCTGTCATTGGCATCGTCTGTCGCTCATTCGGACACGACTACGGATTAGTTTAATAATATCCCTCCCCCAAAGAGACAAAACACAGCACTCACGATAGCCGCATCTATTTGCATCCATCTTCTGTTTCTTGTCCACAGTTTTCCATCACCAGCATCAGCACAATTGCCTTGGTTTTGTTGGATCTTGCCGGCGAGCCACGTTTGATACGACATTCTTCCCAATTGCTACATCATTAGCTATTGCGCCGATTGTCTGGCTACATACCTCGCAATTAAGATTACCGACAGGCCCGACAATTCCACCTCATTAATTAGACCTGTCCGAATCGCATTTATTCACGTCAATCTACTTTTGTAATATCATTTTGGACGCCCTACTGTTTCGGAGGCGATCATCCATTCCTTATTAGATTTCACTTCTAATCGCTCACACAGTCGCTTGGGTTCGGATCTTGCGTCACGATTCCCTAAAGCAATTGTCCCGTTGTTATAGAAAGCAGTGTTTCTTATAATTTGAGTATGGACACCGGTGGTCTCGCTCAAATGTCTCACAACGGTTTCATTTCGCCGACCGGTTTGGGCATGCCCACCGGAGGGCTTGCTTCGCGTCGCGGTGGCGGCCAGAACATCAAACCCCTATCCTTCGAGTCTATTAAGACATCTACCGAGTCCAAGGACAACGGAGTTCCTACCCCGCGAACCAGCCGGTCTCACCTCCTAGCAGGTCTGAGGACGGCGCCAAAGTCGGCTACCGCAACTTCGTTTGTCTCCTCGCCAACTTCCGCTGTTCCGCCCACTCGTGCTCACGGTAGGGACAGTGTTGGAAACGTGTACGGTAGCCAAGACGGCATGTATGGAGGACCTAAGACTTCGCTTCCCCGTCTGGCAACTCAGCAGCAGGGCTACAACCCAATGATGGGCTCCAATCAGCAGCAATATACGGCCGAACAGATCCTGGCACCCCCTGAGCTTCATCTTGATGAGCAAGTTCAAGACCAGATGGATCCTTCGCTCTATGCTCAGCTGGTAGCGACCAACATGTACCTAGCTCAGCAGCAGCAGCGGTTACAGCAACAGTTGCTCAGCGTGCAGGCGGCAGCTCACCAGTTCCAGGCTATGAACCTTAGCGGACACTCCGTATTGCAGCAGCAGATGGCCCTGCAGAATCTGTATCAGCAGCAACAGCAGCTTAGGAACTTACAACAGTCGATGGCTGGCCCTATGCAGGTTCAGCAGGGCATTTCCCCTTATTATGATGCCGCTAGCCAACAAGTTTACTACGTTAACCAGAATTCGGCTCAGATGAGAAACGTCAACAACTATTCGGATCGTACCCCGGGTACTCCTCAGGCTTATAGCCACTCTCAGGCAAATAACGGCACACCCCGTGTTCAAGTTTCGCCGCCTCCCACAGAGAGCACACCGCCTGCGTTCCGAACTGCCTCGCCTCCCAAGAAGGTAGAATTGACTGCAGAGCCGACGCCTCTACCACCGCCATCCGCCAATGCTTTTCGTCGAGGTCATAAGAAGTCGTCCTCTCTCGCGAATGGAAATAAGGGCCTGTCGCTATCGATGGATGATGGCCCCAAGTCTGCTGGTCCCAAGACGGCTTCCTTCCCACTCACGCCCATGACTAACGGTGGCTATGGCCCAGGCCAGGGTCGTGCCGGTGAGCACCCTATTCGTCAGCCTCGTGGTCCGCCCGCATTGGATGAGCTTAGGGCGAAGCCTACCGCCAAGCACGAGGGTAGCAAGAACTTTGCGCAGCGGACTCGCCGCTCCGCTGTCCACAATCTTGTCAAGGCCGGGATGGTTAGGCGCAAGGGTACGGGTAGTAGCTGCGGAAGCATGAGCCCCGTATCTGAGAGCGCGGAGGAGGTTTGCACGCCATTAACTGACAACGAATCTGATTCTGGGCGTAGTGGCTCAGGTAGCCTTTCGGGCGATGCAGAGCCGAGTCTCGCTAGTTCCAGGACTTCCACGAGTGGTAGCTGGGGAGCTATTGGTTCCGATCGTCCCAGTTCGCGACAGAAGTCCCGAAAGAGTGTCGATAGTTTGTCCAGTGGTGGCGATAGCGAGGGTAGCTTTGCGAGTGTATTCAAGAACGGTTCCCAGCGCTCCGGTAAGACCGAGTCGATCGACGGTCAGCGAAAAGCGCCTATGCTCGTGCTCACCAGCGCCGAGAAGCGCAAGGGTAGTGTCGCGGCTTAGGGCACGCCCGGCGGCCTCATATTTTTCACGCAATAATGATCGCATGCTCCCAACGTCTTTGTCTTTTCATGAACGTCGCGACGGAGTGGTAGAGCCCTCCCAGCAGAGATTATGCACGAATGGACGGGACTAGATTGGAGAACAGAATGGCCATTTCCTTTCGCGATTTGATTTTGGAGGGCACTGATAACCAGGTTAAGGGATGGCAGTATTTTGAGCTGTTAATTCCTTTTTGCAGTATTGATGGTCCCTTGGCTGGCGTCCAGCAGTACAGTACACTTCTTCGATGAGACCGAGCGGCTTGGAGAGAAAACCCTCTTGGTGGGATTCCTTTGCTGTTTATACTTCATGTCATTCTCTCGCACAAACCACACGTTTATTCGCTTCTAAATACGTTGAGTTTGGAAGGGGGTCCTCACGGAGGGAACATCTCACTTACGATTCTTGTGGATGCTTATTCCCTAAAGAACTGTGTAGGCTGGGACTTAGCTTTTGTGATCGGGTCGCTTGTCGATTGGTAGACTCGTACTTGACTCCAGATAGGTTGTGATCAGTGGCTCAATTATAATTATATGCCAAAATTCTTTCTGTCATTATTACGTGAACTACTCGCCTATGAACACGCCATGACGTCCCGGAGATATCCCCCAAATATAACGGTTAGTTACGGAGATTGTATTCAACGCATCTGGCGTAGGGAATTCGGATAAGATCTACTATTCCTACTCCCAACTATTATGAGATACTTTCAACAAGCGCACGTATTTATTGTTGCTACATCACGTTGGTATAGGAGCATGAATAAGAGGCACCTACCTGGGTAGATGAAAGGATCAGGGCAAGCCATAGGTGATAAGACCCTAAAGAGGATTATAGACAGGTCTTAGACATAGGTATATAACAAGCGTAGGCTCGTAAAGACAATTTGCTAATAAAATTGTAGTTACATCTACATGTAGTTAAGTACCTAACCTATGTACCTAGGTAAACTAGAAGCCAATCCTTTGCGTTCTTTCCACAGTCACGTTCATAGCCAAATCCTACTTCGTACAGAGGCGCCTACAAGAAAATGCCGTTGCCCTAACAGAGACAGCCTGAGGTAAGAAAAGACGGGGCCAGAATATTTCATTATATTCCTCTCGCACCTAGTAATCGAAAAAGGGGAGCTCGAGATATCCCTCTACTAGATTGACAGGTAAACAACACAGGCGCAAGAAGCTTGTATAAGCTTCTTAGGCATAGGTTGCGATCATACTCGGCGTTCACATATCCATCATACAATCCTGCTTTAAAGACGCACATATGCTGGTAACTACCATCATCGATTCGTAGAAACTACCCTCAGCTAGTCCCCTGTAGTGTTCCTTGATTGCCGAGTTGGGGTGCTTTCTGCTTCAGATTCTTCATATTCTGTGCACCTGCTTCTGTGTCTTCCATCTTGGCTCTATTCCGCCGTCCATGGTGGATCAGGAAGGCAACTAGAGCTAGCAGAATTACTCCCCCCAAGGTAGAGCCCACTCCGATTCCCGCTGCAGCGCTGGGCGCCAGCCCATCATCGCTCTGGTCGTCCGGCATGACTTCGCCTTCGCTATTGGTATTTCTAGGCACGTTGTTCTGCAGGGCATATTATTAGGTAAGACTGGTGGCAATATGATTTTTCTGAAAAACTTGATAGTACCTGTGGAAAACCGCTGGAGATCTCGATAGCCCTGGTGATTCATCTGTACTCCATACATTTCTAGGACAGACGATCCTCTGATGCCGACTGTACCGCTATTGGCTTATGCCGGACGAGGTATTTTCTCTGCTACATTAGACATACGGGGAAAATTGATATAAAGCTGAAATATTTCACCACCTTCCCCATTCTCCCAGCTATCTATTGAGTGAGAGATATCCTAAAAACTTGCCACCGTGCGGCAGTGCTTCATCCCGTGTTATGCCGTTTGTATGGCATTTATGTTGCACATGTGCTACGGACGGAAGCGGGCAGCCTTGTCCAGGAGGCCCGGTGTTACTCAACAAGTGACCACAAAGGGATTTTAATTCCTGGTGGGAATCATAGCTAATAAATAACCCTTTAGGTAGGGGGCGCTTTCCCCGTAGAGAACCTATCGATGTCTTCGGTATTTAGTTAATGATGCCTAGGAGGCAAGTAGGCGAGTAGGCGAAGGCTATAACTAAAAGCGCCAGAATCTTCAGGAGCGTGTCAAGATATTATGCGAGGTGCTGTAGTAGTTCAATAAATAGCAACAAGCCTCAGAAGCCCGATACTTTTTGTATTTTGCATATCTTAATAGGTACTTTATCGCTGTAGAATGGTCCTCGTTGGTTTTGCCTGGGCAGCAGCTCAAAATCAACTTCCTCGACCTTGAACAGCCTCTTTTCGCAGACATCAAGAAACGCCTTGAATGTTTCCTGATTTCTTTCGGTAGCGGCGATAAGAATTGCAACATGCGGGAACATTCCTGCTAGCTCTTCTAGGGTCGCCACGAGAGCCGGGATGATGCTCTTGTCATAGGTAATATCCGCGCCAAGGACCACATCGATCGGCATGCCGCCGTTCCAGTGTTTGTCTTCCGTTCCCACAAGGGCATGTCCCCATTTGACATCCATTTCCCTGATATTCTTCGAGTCTTGGAGACCGTTTAAAAAGAAATTTTCGGGAAGGTTCGCCACGACCTCATCAGAGCCATCTGATGCAATAGCTGTTGTAGAAGAAAGAAACCTGGCACACAAGATGGATAGATACCCGGTTCCTGACCCTAATTCTAAAACTCGCTTCCCACGAATAATCATCGGGTTTGTACAGAGAAACTGTCCCAAGTGAAGGGCAGCCTCCCAAGTACGCAAGCCGGTGGTCCCCGAGGCAGAAATTAGGTTGCGCGATTCGAGCAGCGTAATCTGAGCTGGGATCTGGGTGACATTGTCATGATCATCAAGCAGTGACAAAGTGTACGTCACATATGACTTCTGCTGGGCAGCAGTTGTCTCTGAGGGCAATGGGCGTGCTAGAAGACTTGAGAGCGCGTTCATCAAGTCGTCCGAAACCCCCTGAGGAAATTGGGAATCAGCCATGGCTGCATGGCAAAAGGAAATTACCCAAATTATAAATTATAATAAGAAGTAAATTGTGTAAAACTCAAATAATAACTATTGTGAATGTAAAACATGCGCCTGTGTGAGACGTATGGATTTTCCTTACATGAAGATCCCAGTCCTCGATGCTGGCCTCAATCCTCGACGTAAGCTCTTTGAGGACTCGTAGCTGATATCTCGGAGGAGGCGCATAAGCAAGAGCGTCATCGGCAAATATGCGCCGGTATATAGTGTCCTGGACATCTAATTCCCGTAGAGTTTCAGTTGGGGGATATTCAAGATCTCGTTCCAGCTGAAGGTATTGGCGGCAGAAGCGATCGATAGCATCAGCTTTAAGTTTATGTTCTTCTAAGGGCATGTTCAACGAGTATATCTCTACGGATATCTGTATAAATTCAATGTGAGAAGCATTTAGTATTAGAACCTGTTGAGTTTAGTCAATCATTCCAAGTGTGTTTTTGTTTTATATTGGTTAATCTCCACAGTGTGATCGCAGGTAAGGTTGGCGATGGAATAAAAAAGGGGACGTACCTGTGTAAACCCACATGAAGGTTTAGAAGATACTTGGGTACATCCTAATCATGCTGAGAACATTCATTGAACATTCAGTCTGTTGAACATTCAGTCTATTGAACATTTGAATGGGGGACATGTGTGGCTGACGTAAAGACGTAAAGATGGCTGTGTCTACATAAGGTACATAAAGTGGGACCATGCGCCTACTAATCGTACCCAAAGTATCGAAATTTCTTAGGGCTTTCACTTCGCCTACGGGTAATAAACCTACGCACACCTCAAAAGTAAAAAGAAAACAAAAGAAAGGAAGCGGGTCGGATATTTGCTTAGTCCGGGTTCGTTAGCCCCAATCACAGCCCTTGGAGCACAATCAACACAATCCGCTAATCCACTAAATCCACCCACTTTCGGCTACGAATTTTCGTGAACGCCTTTCCCACCATTCGAATACTAATCTCCAGCAGCAACATCAAGTCCCCCTCAACGCCCAATCTTCCCTCCTGACAGATCGCATCTTCGAATCCCATTCGATCCGTCAACAAATCGCGAAGATGGCTGACTCCGAGACTCCGGTCACCTTGCGAACTCGCAAGTTCATCCGAAACCCTCTCCTCGGTCGCAAGCAGATGGTCGTGTATGTTATAAGCCCGCTTCGATAATAATAATTATTACTATTCTACCGAGATACCGTATTTCTGAATGCGAGAACACGGTTCAGGTTGGGATGGTATAAATTATATGATCGAGAAGAACAAAAAGAAAAAAAAGAAGAAAAAACTAACATGATCCCTTTCTTCTTCTCCTTATAGTGACATCCTGCACCCTGGCCGAGCCAACATCTCCAAGGACCAGCTCCGCGAAAAGCTGGCCACCATGTACAAGGCACAGAAGGATCAGATCTCCGTCTTCGGTCTCCGAACGCAATTCGGTGGCGGTAAGACTACCGGTTTCGCCCTGGTCTACGACTCCCCCGAGGCCATGAAGAAGTTCGAGCCCCAGTACCGACTCGTCCGTGTCGGTCTCGCCACCAAGGTCGAGAGAGCGTCGAGACAGCAACGTACGTTTATAAAGCCCATGCCACAACTACCACATATTGTCCTCTCCTTTTGCGCAAATCCACTATGTCTATACTTGGTCGCAATTAGATGCAGAATAATCTAACAGCAGTTATACAGGCAAGCAACGCAAGAACCGACAGAAGACCCTGCGGGGTACCGCCAAGGTCAAGGGTGCCAAGGCGAAGAAGGAGAAATAGACGATGGGCTTCTAGGTGTTCTGGTCTGGTCTTTGTGGAGTGGGATTTGGCTCGGCTTCGGCACTGGCTCTGTGCATCATACGCGAAAATGCATCTCTGCATCCTACATACTAGTTCTCGACTGCGGTACTAGTGAAATTTCCTCGAGGCGTGACGGAATGAATTTGATGATTTCCAACACGGTAGCATAAATCAAAAGAGTTTTCATGGCAACACCTATTTTCCGGCTCGTTTTGTTCCTTGCTTTCGGACGTGACGTATTCTCACAGGATCGCGTAGCACCACACCGGATCGCACCCCGATCTGCTAATCATATTCATTCATTACCCAAGTAACTACTAACTCTACATTAACGCCTTGGACGCCTTGAGCGCCTTTGCTTTCCTAGGCTAGGTATCTAATAATCGCAACAGTACCCGGACTTATCATGATCATATCTCCTAAGTCGTTCCAAGTAACTTTTTACCCATACCCAAGAAAAGAACACCAAATAAACAAGGCACTGTATCAAATCCCGAGCGCCAATCCGCCAGCAACAATGCCGGCCACGACGCCGGCTCGTAGGGCCACCTTCCCGCTGCCTTCGTATCGCATCCCGGCTGCACCGGCGTCTAAGATAGGTTCATGCCAGCCGCAGTGTGTTTCCAGAGGAAATGTTACGCAGCTCCAGTACGTAGTCTGCACAAACTTCTGGCCGAACGTGTGGAAATTGACCCCTGGTAGGGGTAACTCGGGCGACCGCGTGATCTCTGGATTGCTTGCGGTCCCCGTTGATAGGATGGTGGATGCTGTAGATGTAGGACTATCGAGTGGTAAAGGAGTACATCGGGTTCCCAAAGCAACAGAAACGCTTGTTGGGCGCTGAGGAGAACTTGACATATCAAGCTGGGCTGACGCTACGCAATTTGATACCGTGGTCGTAACTGAGGGTATCGTCGCCAAAGTTGTCGCAGTCGCTGTCGAAGACGAACTTAGACTTGAAGGTATAGCGGTCCGCGGTGTCTTTTGGCTGGCCTCTGCGAAACTCAGCAGGGCTATGAGAGCAACGATCGCCAACATCGCGGTTGATATGGCTACCTAGGTATACAAAGTGGTCTATTGTCTCGATTGTTAGGTAGATTCTCCCGCGTCTACCAATAATACAACAGCAAGGCTTAATCCAAGAGACAGGATAGGTGAGGTAGATTATATTTGCGTTAAAGGAGCGTAAAATGTAAGGCGTGAGACCAGCTCGAAGCAAGAATGAAAAGTAATTATTACCTTAGGTAGGTGGTTGTAGGTTGAAAAAAAATAGGATTAGGGAAAATACTGCCTCAAACTTCTACGATTACCTTCTCCGTCTTTAAATCTTTGATGTACTTTGGTCTGGTACTTTACTTGTCATCTCCGCCTCCATGATGTAAAAGAGCATGTTCAGTAGTCAGAGGCACGCAATGCACATTGCCAGAAACAAAGGGACAATGGAGTCGAGTCTGCTAACTATTGGACGATGATGTATCACCTCAAATCTGTGTATGCTGGCAACTTACATCGATCGCCTGTAAGAAACAAGTTGGGGACTGCTTGGCAGAGTAGGCAAAAGCTTCTAGATGGCAAACAACGCATCCTCGTAGGTATGAGGCTGATGGAAAAAGCCACAAACGTCTGGCTATTCGGCTGTGACGAAAGAGACCCCCCCTGACAAAGCGGAGGTTTTGTCGCGAATGTGAGGTGCCTTAGCAACAATGGAGAGCTATGATTGGTTCTTTGTTTATGCAGGGTTAAACAATGCCTTTTACCTTTTACCCTTGACTCTTCCCTACCCCTTTCAAGACTTATTGGGATTTGATACGTCGATAGTGAACGAAATTGAAAAAAAAATTAGGCCAAGCTAGAGCAGTTTAAGTTAAATGATTTGGGATCATATCCTCTCAGTCCAACTCATTGGGTCTGCCCTTTTTCAGCTCAGGGCTGGCTGTTGCTTGGCAAATCGTTGAAATACCTGCTATGTAGGATCAAGGGGCTTATTCCAACCTGATTCAATAAGATTCGACCTTCACTTATTCGATTATTCATATTCAGATGTTATCATGGCTAAGTAGCATCCAACTTGTTCAATTTCATCCTGAGTTTGAGTATGTGGTCAAAATAGAAAGCCATGATTGGATTAGATACTGGGCAGATCACCTTGTAGATGGGTAATGAATTAGCTGATTAGTAGCATAGAAAGCAAGATGAATTAGGTAGGTAACTATCTATGTAACCTACTCAATGCCGAAGTTAGAGTCAAGGAGTAAGTTCTTAACTCTGTCTGAATACGCAATTCATGGGCCGACCAAGGGACCATATGAATGATTCCCCAAATAACCGATTAACCTAGTAACTCCAGATCGGGTCCCGTCCGATCAAGCCTTGACTCCTAACCTTTGATCAATTTAGAAAAACCCGTCTCTCCTCAACCTCGATACTCTACAACGTGCCGACGGATCACCGCTTGCATTGTATTACTGCTCTCTTCGCCCTCAAATTTCAAGTTAACCTTCCCATCGCCGTCCATCCCCATAACCTCAGCCTTATAAAACGTGGTAGTGTTGGGATACAGCGCCAGCACCGTCTTACCCGTCTCCAACGGGGGTAGTACGGTCCCTTCCTTAGGGATAAGTATCATGCTGCTAGCATAAGTTCGGAAGTCCTTTTGGTGACCATTCTCGTCCACATCTGCATCCAGGACCCTGTACCGTCTCGTTTTCCCGTCTCCGCGCACGTCTTGGACTATGCCCAAGATCCAGTCCGTCTGCTCGTTGCTTACGGGCTTCGGCTTGAAGGCGACCTCGTCGTCTTTGGCGAACGTCTGCTTAGTACGGATGGAGTTAGACGAGGGGCCAGCCTGCGGTTCAGCACTTCCCGCTTTAGCCGCGGGAGTAGATCGGTCCCCCCTAGGCGGGACCGAGTCACGATCGCCCTTATTATTTATACGGCGTATCGTAGGGTTTGGAGACGGGACGGACGACTCTCCGGACCCGTCAAAGTCGTATAAGGAAGATGCAGCAGCCGACTCCTTAGCTCGCTGGACTCTCGAGGTGTTTACCTCTTGCTGCTCTTCCTTGGCCTTCTGCACGGCACGTAGTACTTTGAGCTTCTCGATTGTCTCCGTAATAGCTTGACTGGCAATTTCATTTGCCTTTACGCCCTTGCGGTATAAATCATCAAGCGTATTGTAATCTTCTATTGTGAGGACTAATGAGAAGCATTAGGCCCGTTTTATTACTTATTAGGAGGGAGATACCGCCAAAATGAAACTTACCGCCCTTCGCCCTCTTGTCGGCCATGAGCTTTTCCTGGTCACGAATCTTGTTGACATTGAAACTGCTGTCATTGAAGGCATTGGTGATAGTAGTGCCTTTATCTTTAATATCCTTCCACATGGGTAATTCTTCGCCATGCTCGCCGATCTCGCTGTTGCGATTTGGACCTCTTCGCTGATTTCCCCGAGAAGACATATTTGTGGTGTACTGTGTACTTATGTTATCCCAATAAGGTATTGTAAGCTTTTATGATAGCGTATTTCGATGGTTATATGGGATGGTAAGAGGGTGAAAAAAGAGGGAGGGTAAGGGTACAAGAAATGAGGAATGAAAAGTGAAGAGTGAGATAGATGCTGGGGGGGGTTTCGAATCGAGATTTCATACAAGCATTTAATATTAGTTACCTACGAGAAAAAAAAAAAAAAGTCTAACTGAAAAGATGCATTTAGATTTAATTATTAACTAGAAGCACTGGGACATGTTTTTTATAGGATGTCTCAATTCAGTATCGCCATGTTTTTGAGGTTAAATTGAAAAAGTATGAAAAGGAAGCGAATGTTTTCAATGGGAAAAAGACCCCAATTCAACACATGCTAACACAGGTACCTAAGGTACGGTTTACGTCCTATGTAATTACATAATCATGAACTCTCATGCTGGACTGCCCCACGTGCCAAAGGTACGGGAGCGTGTTCCTTTTTTTAGCTGGAGCTTCAGGTCCCAAGATGTATTGTATTGTACCTAATACGAACTTCGCGGGGTAAACTCCCCCCGCACCTTAAGCTCTCAACCCCCTCTGGAATTGTCAACTGCCATTGAACTGCATCACCTACATGTGAGGTAAGCTATCTGACCTTACCTTACCTTACCTTACCTTACTAGGTACCTTGCCTTGCCTTACCTTACCTAAGGTAGGTACCTAAACCACCCCGAAGATAAGTCCCGAAGATAGGTGAATGAAGGTACCTGACTTTTTATAAATAAATTAATTGTTACTCGTACGCAGATAAACCGTATTCCCAAAATCTACGCAATTTGAGATATCGCCCAAAACACCCCAACGCATCCAACGTATCAACAATGGTGTTACCCGTCCCCCTAATTCGACTCCAATGTGGAGTGAATTCCTACGATTGGGGCAAGATCGGATCAGAATCCGCTGCAGCTAAATTCGCTGCAGCTACGCCTTCTGATACCTTGAGCATCGAGTCAGATAAGCCATACGCTGAGGTGTGTTTGTCTTCCATTTGTTGCTTTACCACAACACGCACCTAACTTAATAGCTAACATGACCAACTTTGCGCTTGTAGCTATGGATGGGTACTCATCCTTCGAACCCTTCCAAGGACCTGGAATCCGGCCGTACCTTGCTCGAGCTCGTCGAAGGGAACCAGATGCTCCTTGCACCGTCCGTTAAGGCGAAATATGGCTCCAAGTTACCTTTCCTATTCAAGGTGCTCTCTATAAACAAGGCCCTCTCCATCCAGGCCCACCCCAACAAGAAACTTGCCGAGCAATTGCATGCGAAAGACCCTAAGAACTACCCAGACGACAACCACAAGCCTGAGATGGCCATTGCAATAACCGATTTCGAGGGCTTGTGTGGATTTCGCCCGCTCGGTGAGATTGCTCACTTTTTATCCTCTGTGCCAGCTCTCCGACAGTTAGTCGGGGAAGATGCCGCAAAAGCGTTCATCGCTACCGTTCGAGGACAGGAGAGCGATGATTCCTCGGAGTCTACTACGCAGAACAAGAGAGCACTCCAGTCCGCCTTCGCCGCTCTTATGAAATCTTCGCAAGAAGATGTGGCGTCGGCTGCAAAGTCACTTGTCTCAGACGCTGAGAGCAGAGGAAGCGAATTTGCGGATGGCGGAGTCGAGTCCACAAGCGGAGCAGTCATGTCTGAGTTGGTAGTTCGACTCAACAAACAGTTCCCCGATGATATTGGACTCTTCGTCTTATTTTTCCTCAACTATGTCCAGCTTTCCCCGGGCGAGGCCCTATTTCTGAAGGCAGACGATATCCATGCGTACGTGTCGGGCGATATTATCGAGTGTATGGCAGCAAGCGACAACGTCGTCCGAGCCGGGTTTACGCCAAAGTTCAAGGATGTTCAGACGTTGGTTGATCTACTGACGTACAATTACGCACCTATCGAGGAGCAGAAGATGACGCCGAAAGAGTACCCGTACGTAGTACTTAACCGCACGGCGTACAGTTCGGGCTCAGAGGCAACTCTGTATGATCCGCCGATCGATGAATTCAGCGTCATCAGGACGGTGCTCAACGGTGAAGGATCAAAGGCAACCTTCGATCCTATCGACGGACCAAGCGTTGTTATCTGCACGGGAGGCAAAGGGAAGATAACGGTTGGGCCGAAGACGGAAGAGATCAAGGAAGGTTACGTCTTTTTTGTTGGCGCCACAGCGGAGTTAACTTTAGAATCTCAAGGAGGCCAAGACGACTCGTTCACGACGTTCAAGGCTTTCTGCGAAGTTGATGACCATAGCAACGGGGCGCAGCTATAGCGAGTGTGAATGTGAATGCAAAAGAAGAAGACAAGTTGTTATCGTCCCAGCTCTTATTTTGACCCCCGAGCTCGAAGTTGTGTGTTTCTCACCTATTTGTTTCCTACCTAAAAGTGCCTACCTTGCCTACCTTAGGTACCTTAGCTAGAGATAGGTATCCTAATCCGACTTTTCCTATTGCTTAGGTACCTAGGTAGTTACTAACTAGGGCTATGATTATTGATTGAATTATGCCTTTATTTTCTATGTCTATAGGTAAGGTTTCTATTCTATTGTCCCTCTTCTGAAGCTCATTTTCGATGCCGTATAGCTAATTGTACCTTAGGTACCTAAGGCAGGTGTTTAATAAATTTTAGGACGTCACCCCTTTTAAACTACGCTGAATTAGCATACTGCATTAGCATATCTTTCCTCGATTAGCTCCTGCAGGGGTAATCATCCACTCCGGCCACTACTAGTACCTAATTATTATAGGTATCTATGCGCATCCCCTAATCCGTATATTAAGAAACGTGTTTAGCCTGATTGGGTAGCTACCATACCTTTAGCGCAGCACGCTAGCTTATATGGAGTAGCTAATTCTTGATAATAGCTGATACTGTACCAATGCAGTGAGGTTCAGGTGGTGTAAGTTTACCCCCCCTAAACGTAGCGGAAATTGAACCATTTTGATGATGACCTGGGGGGGGGGGGCCTGGCGTATTTTAATGTTTCATTACTCTTCTAATTTGGAAATCGACACGAAATAACTTATTTTTTTCACCCCCTTCCTGTTTTTTCCTCTTGCTCAATGCTCAGTCTCTCTCTTTAATTCTTTTTTTTTGCCTTTCCCATCCTCCACTAAATTCTCTCGTTGTGCATGTGTCAATCTCTCTCCAATCTCGGAGGTGTAATTTTACCTATTTTTAATCATTTCCTCCATACGCTCGTAACGCAACTGGGTGAACTCCCCTTACCATCGGCATCTCTTGCCCTCACGGACCCCTTCTTAGTCCCTCCTTAGTCCCCTTCAGACGATCGAACTCTTACGAAAGGCTCCGTGATCTCGACCAATTGGATCTTAAAGAAGAGTATAGATATTCTATCCAATAGAGACGCGTCGCGCCGCCAATCATATACCCCCCCTTTTCTAAACTACCACCACCACTACCACTCTCCTTATTTCCTCTCGACTCACATGCTCGAAAACTCGACGACGTAAAATTTCCCGTTTCAATCCCAGTCTAGCGACAAACGCGAATCAATCTTCCGTACAGCTTCCTACGCACGCGTAAAACAAGGCGACCCTGCACGTCATCAGCGGAGTGTTGTCTCTCCTCTCCCCTAGAAATCTACCGAGATAATAATATTTTAACAACAATAACGAATCGATATCACACTCTGATAAAAATAAAAAATGGGGGGCCAACTTTCTAAGATGATGGGCAAGATCTTCGGATCTAAGGAGATGAGATTGCTGATGTTGGGACTCGACGCCGCCGGAAAGACCACGATACTGTACAAGCTCAAGCTGGGTCAGGACGTCACTACCATTCCTACCGTCGGCTTCAACGTCGAGACCGTTACGTACAAGAATGTCAAGTTCAACGTCTGGGATGTCGGTGGCCAGGACAAGATCCGCCCCTTATGGAGGCATTACTTTAGCGGTAAGTCATACGTTAATTGCGATCCGGGGTCGCGGCTTTTGGATGCGGAATCTTTTTCTTGGTGGGAGGATTTATTATGCGATACGCATTACGCATTACGCACTACGCATTGCCCGCGTTTTACGAGGGTCGTCGTATATTCCTCTCGGGGATAGTAGCGTTTTACCACTGTGGGCATATGCGCATTGATAAGGTCTCGGCGTAGAGGGTATGAAACTCAGCAGATGCTAACGTTGCGATATACAAATAGGAACCCAAGGTCTGATCTTTGTTATTGACTCTGCCGACCGAACACGAATGGAGGAAGCAAGACAAGAGTTACATCGTATCATCAACGATAGGGAGATGAAGGATAGTCTGCTACTGGTATTTGCCAACAAGCAAGATATCAAAGATGGTAAGCGACTACTATTATTCCCCCCCTTCTCAATTCCTGAACGGTGGAGGGCAAATCACTAACTATTCCCGTAGCTATGAAACCACAAGAAGTAACTGAGGCACTTCAGCTGTCCAAGCTGAAGGATAAGATCTGGTACGTAGTGCCTAGTTGTGCCACGACGGGCGAGGGTCTGCTCGAGGGGTTGGCATGGCTGTCCAACAACGTCAAGGCACCCCCTGCGCCGGCCAAGAAGTAGGGCTTCTAGTTCTAGTTCTCTGTTCCCTTGATACCCTTGATTTTTCTTTTTGATTTAGAACGACGGCATCCTTACACACTTGACTACATATGAGCATGTCGAGTGGGGCTGCAAATGGTCCTCGAGGCTCGCGTGGTAATAATACGCCTCTAATAACTTGGTGAGATTGGTTCGGGAAGGGATTGTTCTTTTTTTGTTGGCGCGGCACGATGAAGGTGCCTCGTAAGGTTCTCAGGGTCCAGTATGCGGATTTCGGTTTTGGGCCTTGGAAGGCGATCCTAGCCAGAGTGCAGTAGAGAGAGAGAGAGAGAGAGAGAAGCATTTCCTTTACCATACCGTATATATACAGAGCTCTCTGCCTGTAGTTCCATCAGTTGCGAGTGCGGGAAGGAATGAAAATGAGACAAAACCAAGTCCATATTGCAACTAAGGCTCATGAATCCGTACCTTGTACGGGGGTCGAATATGCAGTGGTAAAATATACAAATACACCGGAGCCAGGCGAAGTGGATATATACCCCTAATCCCTCGGCGTTGGAAGCTCTAGAACCACCACCCCCTTTCTCTGTCTCCGAAACTTTTGTTTTTCTAGTTCTATCGATCGCGTCACGAATCCATCATCATCATCATCACACAGCAAACTTCCTTTTTGTCTTTTCCACGATACGAGCAAGAGCAGCTAGCATACCAGGCGAACGGTCTACAGGAAGGGGGAGGTTCAGAGCGGAGGAAAGGACAGGGCAGGACAGGGGATATCCGCGTCACCCCGCGTTAATTTATAAAGGGCGGTAAGGGGGGGAAGGGATAGGTGTTACTTGTGCCTTATCGTATAGTAGTAGTAATCTTGTAATACTGAAAGTCTCGTTTCCTGGTCGCTAGGTAATTAAGGGGCGGAAGAGGTTGCCTGTTACTTTCGCTTCGGAATCGAGTAATGAAAAATCCATTAGCTTGAAACTTCATATTCTTCATTCAGCAAAGAGTAAGTGAATTGTGATTGATTCCGACGGCTTGTAGGTACAGCACCTGATGCCTTGTCATAACAGAATATACCTGAGTGAGATACCTAGTAACCCATAGGAGGTACCTATTCACCTATATCAAGTATAGGAAAGGAGCGAGAAATCATCAAACAAATCATAGCTATGGCATACCGAGTAGCAGGATCCCGACTGCTTTTAATGTCGATCTTCAGAATGCTCATAAGGTAAGTACCTAAGTAACCTGACTATAATAGACATGCGCCAGTGTCAATGTGAATGCAGTGCCTAACCCATGGCCTACTTATTCAATGCCCAGTCCCAACCGATATCACCATTACTCCGTCATGCGTAAAACCAAACTCTCAAGCCACTCCTCCGCTAATAACGAATTAATACAAGTAGCCTGTAATATTGTTATGCATTTTATCCGATGCAAATCTTTACTGGCTAAGCTCGCTTATGGTGCTTTATTCCCGAACCAAACATCGTATTAAACCTGGTATCTTCTCAAGGCAATATATTGCCTATGTAGGTCTTCCCAACCACCTTAGCAATCCAAGTCTGTTTAGCCCTCCCAATGACTCCTAACCTTCTACTCGGCGTCGTAAGCCTCCAAAACCTTCTAACCCTCTTTTATTCTCTTTACCGGCCTGACGACGCTATCATCCGGTAACCCGGAGCGCTTAGTACCCGGTAGGCTAGCGGTGCGGATATCGTTATCGTCCTGACTGACGCGACGTTGCGGGTACGCCACTTTAAGGCCCTCGAAGCAGCTTGCTGTCACGCCGATGCCTCCGCCTGACGGCGTCGCTTGGAAGAACGGATGCTGCAGCGCCTGCGCTGCTGTAAGCCGTCGTTCCGGATCGTACTCTAGCAGACCAGATAGGAGTTTGTAGCCTTCTGCTCCGAGGACCGCGAGGCTACCGTTGGAGCTAGGGGACGAGGTTGATGAGTGTGCACCGATGGTAGTGTAGTACCATTTTTCGAGGTGGCTAACCGATCCTGCTGATTTGCTGTGATGATGGTGATGGTGATGGTGGCCCGGATGTAGCATGGGCGGCTGCAGCATGCCTAAATTATTAAACTCGGGCATACTTGGCAGATATGGCCAGCGCTCCTTAGTAGGCATGCCCATGATGTCAACTATTTTCTGCATCTGATTACGTTGGAACGGCACCGTCTTCTTGTCCATCTTGGCCTCCTCTCCCTTGAAAATAGGCCTCAGCGATAGAAGCTCTGCGAAAATGCAACCGACTGCCCACATGTCTATTGCCGGCGTGTAGTGCCGGCTTCCCAATAGCAGCTCCGGTGCGCGATACCATATAGTCACTACTACCTTGTCGCCGCTCCAAAGGGAATGCAATGGTTTGTAAAAAAGCCGAGCTAGCCCTAAATCACCAATTTTTACCTGCCCGCTTGAAGTTACCATGATGTTGGCGGGCTTAAGATCTCGATGTAGAACCCAGTTGCTGTGTAGGTACTGGCACCCATTTAGCAGCTGGAACATGATGCTTTTGACCGTTGAGGGAGGGATGCTATGGCGCGGTTGTTGCGTATGGTGGTGAATGATTTGCAGGAGGTCGTGCTCGGCGTATTCGAACACCATGAAGATGCACTTGTCCTCTAATATAATTTCGATTAGACGAATGACATTCTCGTGGCTCAGTTCTGAGCAAAGTGCCATCTCGCGCACCGCTGACTGTGATATGCCCGAATACTGGACCTGCTCCCCTTCCTTGTCGGGTTTGAACTTCTTGATAGCAAACTCGCCCGGCTGGCCTTGCCGGCTAACGGCCTTATACACCCGGCCATAGGTTCCACTACTGATGAAGCCGATGACTTTGTATTTGTCGACGACTCTCACTTTCGACTGATAGCCCACATTACCGCCTCTGTCGATGCTGTCTATATACAAATCAGCTACTTATCAATTCTATCGGGTTTTATCACAATGAAGAAAAAGGAATGAAGTAGTTGCAATACATTGACTACGAAACGGGAAAACACGTGGTTGAAAGGTGCTCATTAGAGGATGCATCGGTCTGGGCACTATAGATTTGGTAATGGGAAGGCCCACGTTTGGAGGGCCGTGAAACGGTCTGTCGTCCTCTTGTGGTTGCGTTGGATGGTACAACAGAGGATTATCAAGATGTTCCCCAAATACCATGATGCACGGCGCTTCTCTACACGGAAGGCAGATGAAGGAGAAAAACGAAGAAGAATCAAGGCCAGAGTTAGAGCCGCTCAGGCAGCTTTTTGATAGGGGGAAATTGTCAGCGGCGCAACATTTTGCCAAGGTCAAATAAAGTCCGAAGGCCACCAATCAAGGGGTGGCCTGGGTACTGTGAGATTTTATAACCGAAAGGAGCAAGTATAAAAATGTTGGGCGAATGCGAGTAAGTAGCCCACATATGAAAGATGGCCAAACAGAAAAACAGGAGACAGTTCAGGAAAAAAGAAGAGAGATTTGTTGGGTTGCATACCATCAAAAGCGGCTTGTACGCTTCTCTTATTTGTCTGGTTTCTTGCGGAAGCTGACGCTGGGCCTGACGCCGCACCCGAAGAGGGATTAGTGAGACTCATGATTTATCTGTGTGCTGCAGTGCAGTGTTTCCGCGTTACAGTGTTGCCGTGTAGCTGTGCAATCGTGTAGCTGTGTAGCTGTGGTGCTTGTGTTCGTGTGTTCGTGGGTTGGATGGATCGGATCCCGATCTGACCAGACCCAGATTTGGAATCAGATACAGATTCAGACCCAAAAAAAGAACAAGATTTTTTTTTTCTTTTTTTTTTCAAATAAAAATGAATAAAAGGTCAGATGCGCACCCGGCGGGTTCTCCGGTAGCGTCGGGTGAGACGAGACAGGTTGTTTCTTTCGCTCATCCACTACGTTATTCACTCACTACCTCAGCCGTATATTGGTCTTCTAGTACGGCTCTGCACCTTTGCGCCCCTGCGCGTGCTTTGATCGGCCACGATATATTCCCCGTATTGGCTGGGACTTGAAAATTTCAAGGGAGGCGATCGCCTCGGATACCGATAGGATTCTGACCGGATATACCCTAACGAGGTGTCGCGTATGTTCCCGTCGGGTTGTTTTTCGTTGTAGTAATTTTTAGATATTTGAGTAGTACTACAACTTATCAATAATCAATAATCAACATGACTAAAGACTATCGAACCTATTTATTAAGGTGTCGGCGAACAAGAGTCAAGCGGTTAAGAAGGTATGAAGGAAATGAAAAATAAAAGTAAAAACGAGAAGCTACCTGTTAAATGGTAGGTAGGAGGTGACTTAAGTAATTTATAATTAAATAGATTGAAGTTAAAACTTTGAAATAAGTTCGTAAGGCGATGTTTCATGCTATTTCGTATATTAGGTTAGGTACCTAACCTAGTTTCCGTAGGTAGACGCAAAAGAACGATTTTACCTTATGTAAACCTTAGGTAAACTTTAGAAGGCTTAATGTTGAACACAGTCGAACACAGTTGAACAACCGGACGTGAGGTCCGACTCGGATAAATGTGGCTAGCGATTATGTGGCGCAGTCACCCCTGGTTTAGGTACATATAGATATACCCACAAGCTTAAGGGCAGACGAGACAATCTATCTGGTAGATTCCTACGCCCACTCGGGAGCCACGCGGTTACGTGTAATTTGAATCGCATTGCATGAAATAGGTAACTAAAATCAGTGTCGCTTTAGGCCGATTCACTTAAAGCCGTCTTAAGTCATTTTGCTACAACTTTATAAACTCCACTGCCATCAAACTCGGAACTCCCCTCTTAGTTGTTCGTTAAAATAGTCTGGTTTGCTAGGCTTTATCGCGGCCCTAGCTTCTCTAGAATCCTCGGCCCTTGCTCAGCCCATTCTTGTTGCGTGATCCACATACTCTCCTTGTCGGCCATAATGTTCGCTAGCACTGCACCGCCCAAGAAAACCATATGTCGACGGCGAGGAGGGTCCTCTATCCTCACCTTAAACTTGTTTAGCCTTTCGGGGTTACCTCCGAGCACACGAGTAAGCCATAATTGTTTCAGCTCCTTCTCTAGTCGCGACGGGAGGCCGGGGTACATGCTGCTACCACCGGACAAGACGATTGCTTTGAAGAGCGATGCGCGCACGTCAACATCGGCGGCCTGGATGGTGTTGAATAGGAACTCGGCGATACCCGGCTGTTCGCAATCTACCAAGTGAGGCTGGAAGAGACACTCGGGAGCCTCAAACCGCTCACTACCCACTCGAATTACTCGTCCGTCGGGTAGTGTGTAGCTCTCCACTAGCACCGTCGTATCCTCGCTAAGACGCTTGTCCAATTCTAGATCGTATGAAACATAACACAGCTTCTCTTTAATCTGACGCACAGTCTCGAAATCGGCCGTTCGGTTGAGTGCATATCCTCGCCGTAGAAGTAGGGCGATGAGGTTACGCGTTACGTCTCGCCCGGCTACGTCGAGCCTCCGAGTGAGGTGGTTGAGAACGACCGACTCGTAAACGGGAACAATATGCGTAACTCCGTCACCAGAATCGACGACGACACCGGAGCTCAGACCTAGCTTGTGTTAAAACCTAGATTATTAGGGCCGTGGGAGATCAAGTATTTACCTTGAGCATATAAGGCTAACACAGCTTGAATGGCTACGTAGACGCCTCCGAAACCGTATCGCTCGAACATGACCTCGCACATCTGTTCCCGGTTCTTTAGGGGGTTCATGGGGGGTTCGGTGAGCAGGATCTTGCGTCCTCGGGGGTCGATCTTCATCTTCTCGTAGAATGTGTAATCCCAGAGGTGCTGCATGTCGTCCCATTTCTTCACGATACCGTTCTCCATGGGATAAGAGACTTGTAGCATGGTCCGTGCAGCCGCGGCCTCGTCACCGCACATGATATCCTTGAGGACGATGTCATTGTCACTGCCTCTCTCCTCCGTTCGTAAGATGGGTCGGCCGATGATAGAGGGATATTGGAATTCGGGGAAGTTTTGTGCGGCGTATCCGACCTTGAGGAAACCGGTACCTCCATCGAGAACTAGTGCAAGATGTTAGGTATAGGGGTAGCTAGAAGCAACCTGGGCTTATGGCGGGCAAGAAGAGCGAAGGACAACAATATTTACTAACCGATGGGAGGGGGAGCAGCCATGTTTTCAATGAGACTTTTCGGCAACGTCTAAAAAGAATGAAAATCAAAGAGTTAGGATGACGTTAAACCGTATTCGCCAGCTGTTTGGCGAGGCTGCTTGCAGCTTCGATGGCGGGGTTTAGGTTTTAGGGGAGGTGATGTGAGGTGAGGCGAGGCGTTCGTCAGTTGGTGTTCACTGTTTAAGAGGTACGGTGTTTAAGTACCGGGTTCCTTATTAGAACCTTAGAAATGATGAACGGGTATTAAATTCGAGGCTGAAATGGAGACGGTCTGACGTTGGCCATGTGGCTGAAGACTGGAGCTGCCTGACCCCACCACAAGAGCTAAGCTTATTACATAATGTAAACCGTAGAGTACAATACAGAGATGTATCTCAGGTGTTGTACCTTCAGATACCTAAGGGTACATACAATTGACATCTGTCAGGTGATGCCCTCTGGCCCCTCAATTACAACCCTCACCCCGCAGAAGATGAGTTATGATTTCAGTACAACTTGTAGAATCAATATTAGGTACTTACCATAGGTAGTCTAGCAATAAATATCTGGCTCCGAAATACCTTATATCTGGAACCTTTTTTTTTTTTTTTTTTTTTTTTTTTTGGTATTTTTCTGGTATTAAAAACAGGCACCTAAGATAACCTAATATTGGTCTAATCCACCTGTCCTTGTAGGAATTTATACATACTACATATTACATACTAGATACTATTAAGTCTACCTTGAGAAGACGAAACTAGAATCAACAATCATGAGAGGTACTCAATATGTTCGAGGGAAAACAACCAAGATCTTGGTCTTGAATCCCAACTCCTCCAAGGCCATGACCGATGGCATGAACGTCGTCATCAACTCCATAGATCTACCATACGTGCGTTAACACATACGACCCCAAGCATTTCTCTTTTAACTTACCTAGGTACCTTAACATGAATTACAGTCCACCGAAATCCACACGTACACGGGCCCGGAGGGAGCACCCCCAAGTATAAACGATGGGAAGGACCTCGATGAAAGCACCGAGGCCGTGCTCAAGGACTTAGAGGCCTCTTCTCCCAACGGCGTGAAATATGACGGGATAGTAGTCGCCTGCTATAGTGTGCACCCTCTTGTGCCAGCCATGCAGCAGGACCATGCGAGATACCCCAAAGCTGTCACCGGTATTTTCGAGGCTAGTATCCTAGCGGCTTTATCCGTGCTCGCATACGGCGAGGCGTGGGGTATTGTCACGACGGGGAAGTTCTGGGAGGAACACTTGGCTGCGGGCGTGGGGAATTTCCTAGGTGCGGACACAAGGAACCCTGGTACTAATAATTCGAAATTTGCCGGAGTTGAATCCACAGGTTTGAATGCCTCCGACTTCCACCACGGCGTTGATCCCGCTATTGTGAGGCAAAAGCTGAAAGAAGCAACTAAGAGACTTCTTTCTAAAGGGCGTGTTCGTTGTGTCGTTATGGGATGTGCGGGTATGGCCGGGCTAGAAGACATTATCCGCGAGGCAGCCAGCGAAGAAAGAGGAGAGGACTTTGCACATTCTCAACTGCATGTCGTTGACGGCGTCAGAGCCGCAATAATGCAGCTCGAGCATACGATTAGATACCAGAGGTTACTACCCGGAAAAGCATGGTAATGATCGATAGAAATTTATATTTGCCAATTTACCATGTAATTACTAGTTAAACGCTTGCTTCTTGTCAGTTAGATATGTCATTGAGCTTCTGGTAGCCCGTATTAATCAAGTCGCCGCGTCCGGCCCCAGACTTCGTCCGCATCTTTCTTTCCCTTAGTTTCCGGCACGCGCCAGAGCACAAATAACCCACATAGAATAGCTAAGGCAGTAAATATGAAGTAAACCCACCCGGCACCCCCGAATCGCTCGTTGAGAGCAACGTTGATAATTGGGAAGAACTGGGCCACAAGGAACGTCGCAATATAATTAGCGCCCAAACAACAAGACTGAAGCGCACCAACTGCTTCTTGTCCGACTAGCTCAGACGCAAGAATGAAAGGCACGGGACCAAGTCCGACGGCGAAAAAGGCCACGAAGAAAAGAACCGTAATCGCCGAGAGAATCTTGGTCTCGAACAAGATAGACAAGGCCAGTACGAGAGCGCTGGCGCCTTGCCCGAAGATAGAAAGGAGGAGGCAGGTTTTCCTGCCGAGCTTGTCCGGCAGCGGCGAACAGGCTACAGTTGTGATAAGATTGATAGCTGATATTATGATCGTCAACAGTGCCGAGTTAATCGGGAGAAGATCTCGGAGCAGCGACACCGAGTACATGATAATAGAATTGATACCGCATAACTGCTGTGCGCACATGACACCGACAGCCGCAACGAGGGCGGGACGGTATAAGGGGTCTCTTACTACCTCCATAAAGCCAAGATGACCATTATTCTTGGCACTGGCTTTACTCGAGGTTGACCCTCTCCTGGGGGCGTTAGAAGGGTCGTTGAGAAGTCCCTCTTCCTCCGGCGTTGGTGCAGAATCTGCCCATGTAGATGTCTCTTCACTGATATCGTAATGGCGTCCTCGAATCCTCTGTAATATACGCCTAGCTTGAGAAGCGCTCTTGTTCGCCGCCAGCCAAGCCGGACTCTCCGGTACAAGGAACAAGCCGAAGCCGTGGGTAGCGCTGATGATGATCCCGGCACCAAGGATCCATCGCCACGCAGAACCATAACTTAAGAAGTATCCCATGGTCTGTGTAGCTAGTATACCAACATTGATACTTACCTGTGTCATGGCGCCGAAAGTACCACGTTCGCGGGGTGGTGCTACCTCGCTGATATAAATGGGCACGATGACAGTGGCAGCGCCGGCACCAACGCCAGAGAAGATACGTCCCATAGCTAGCATGGCAATGGAAGCTCCAAGAGTCTCGATGATGGAGCCAATGATGTAGAACAAGCTGGTCAACCTCATAGCCACAAGACGACCCCTAGCAGAGGCGATGGGACCACTTCCGAGTGCACCAACTAGGCCGCCAAGCGTGAACATGCTTGATACGACAGCGAACTGAGCATCGTCCATAGGTACGCAATCGGGTAGCGCAGAGGAAGCAGCGAGTTGATCCTTGTCCAAGGAGGACGACGATGATATGAAGGATAGGGCGGCGGAGAATCGCGACACGGACTGTTGTTGCCTGACCCGACAAGAGATGACATCTTGAGGTGCGTTGAGCTCGGCCTGTAGAGGTTGAAGACGGACGAAAGATTAGAGATGTAGGTTTTCAAGTAGGTCTAAGTTTCTAAGTGACGACGACCAAGTTGGCGAGACTTACAAGATGGAACCCGAACTGCAGCGGGCCGAGGGTGCTGACGGCGACTAGAAGGAGAAGATAGGGAGAGACATCCCTGACGCACTGTCGTATCCCGGAGGACGACGCCATTTCGAGTACCAAATATCAAAATATCAGATATATAACCTGTTGTAATTCAAGAGCTAACTAAACTAAGAGTAGATGTAGAATTAAAGGGAGGAAATTCTCGATTGATCTCATGTTCGATGCAGAGAGGAACCTTAGCTGATACTAAATAATGTGATCGAGGTACAAATACGTAACGTATTGCAGGCGTTATGACGGGTACCTAGGTACATGCAAGTACACGTAAGGCGGTTGTTTAATGCTTAGGTAACTACCTACCTAAGGTACCTAATGTATCGTACAATACATTATTAGCCTGGTTAGGCCAGTTAGGTAGGTTCCGCTAAACGTGTACCTAAAATAACCCAGCCTGCCCTTACAAGGTTTACCTGTAAAGGTATTGTACAATACCTGGTGAGCTTTGATACTGGAACTATGAATACATCTTATGTAGTTTAGGTACCTTAGGTTAGGTAGTTAGATGATTCGAACAAGTCGTTTTATACAATTATTTCCCCATGGAATATTCGGAGTCAACAGGGAATGTAGTTGACGCTTAATTCTATAAGAACATCCAAAGCCCTTTGTGAAATACCTACTCCACAAGGTCTATGGTAACCCGTAATCAGGCACGCAAAACCCATGGCAGGGAACCATCAAGTTATGACCATCCTTAACATCCCTCAACCGCTGAAGCCATAGAAGAATATCTACTTGTATGCCTTCGTAATACCAGAACTGCATTGAAATGAAGTTAGCCGTTCATCGTTTTTGATTCTTTGCATTTTGGTGTAGTTCATTTATTTGTTTATCTTCTTCTTCTTCTCTCCTTTTTTTTTTTTTTTTTTGTGTGTGTGTGTGTGTGTTCGATTTCAAATGTCATACTAGGATAAGGAGCAAAATGGTAGTTATATTGTATAAGTCGAATAGTTCAAGTATGAAAAAGCAAAAGATAGGTAATATGTACGTACGTGTTTGTTGCCGAAGCGGTCCGGGATGAATACCTTCGATCCTTGTTGGTAGGCCCAGTCCAACGAGAGTGATGAGCCTTCATCTTTCGGCTTTCCTGGTTGAAGTATTTCGTAGATGGAGAACCGAGTATCCAGCCGTGTCTTGAGCGATAGAGGCTTTTGAGCAGGCGAGTAACCTTTTGTGAGGGTTTCGTTGATGAGGGGATGCAAACCTTGCACGGGGTCGTCCGGGCTGGTTCTATAGAGGAGGCAAGTCGGATACTGCGATAGGATATCATCGACATCTTTCCACTCCTCGAACTTCTCGAGGAAGAATATGCTAGGACCAGGTGGACTTCGCGCCAGTCGGAACCGGGAATCCAATTTGCCAGAGCGGAATTCGACGTTAACACCGATGGTTAGCGTCTCGAGTTGCTGGTCTTGGTCTAGAACTGCTAGAGCTAGAGTTTCCAGCTGCGTATGCATCGCGAGGTCGTATTCTAAGCTGACATGTCTCACCGATAGGCACGCAGCTAAGAAGATTGGATATGGTAGCTCCCGAGTACCAGTAGTCCAACGCCGTGGTTCTTCCCATTCAAGTACGTCGCTCTCCACGTTGAACCTGCCGATTTTAGAGCTGCTACACATAATCCCGAGAGCTACCTCATCCACCGATTGGGTTCCTAAAGATCGCTTTACGGCATCTCTACTAATCCGAAGCGGCTTATAGCTCTTTATAATCTCATGCCGTGCCTCGTGATTAACGAGAGCTAGACGCGGAAGAGGTGGCGCCCGGCCGTCGGGAATGATGCGATAGTGAATTTGCACCCAATCCGATTCTGTCGCGGCATTCCACGCATCTAGGTCCAACTTCAACCTCGCTGGGACGATGCGATGTGGTATAGCAAAACGCCATATCTTATGACGAAGCTCGGCCGGAAGAAATGGAAACTGAGGGAACGAAGAGTCCATCGTGATAAACAACTACATCTAATGGTAGATTTTAGAATAACTAACAGGTATCTTAGATAGTTGTAATTATGCGACGCAATATATCTCACCTTAGATCTCACCTTGGAGGGGTTAGTATCTAATCTCAATCCTCCTGATTTCGCTATTGGCCAATCAACATTAACCTTCTCATAACTTGGGCGAACTATGATCATCACCGCCCTTTATATATATAGAGAGAGAGAGAGAGGTATAAATAAATGAGATCTTACGCTTAATATATCTCTTCACTATTTTCGATCTTTATTACCTGTTATGGAAAATGAGCGGCCGTACTGGCATATTGAATGGTCTATGTTGACCTTGGAAGAGCTACCTAAAAATAGGATAGTTTGATAGACGAGCAAAAATACCACACGCCGAAAACTTGGTATCAGTTGAACAGAAAACCTTTCAAGATTTAGACTTCAACGGTGGCCACAGTTTCAAGGTTGATCTTGACCGTGTCCACGGCGTTCTTGTTAAGTTATAACTCATATCGATAGTTGCCGCACTTTTAATCATCTTCAATCAGCCAGCCCTAATTACGCCAGTATTCGCCTACTCCCAAAGGTCTGAGAAAGATAATACATGGATGGTTTTATAGTTCACCTATTCAGTATCGCTTCCCGGATGACTCGCTACCCACTGAACAGGGGCACGCTGAGTCTCGTTGTCTTCCGTCTCATTTACGCCGAATTTAGTCATGCTGAATTCAGGCATGCGCTTCTGCTCTTTCCGCAATACGCCACCATGCTTTAACCTGCGTCGTCTCAAAACCTCCATCTCCTCGGCTGTCTTAGCCTTCTCTTCTTCTTCGGCCAACATAGTACCTTCGATACTTAGGTATCCGTAATCGCCACTGACTCCAACCTCGTAATGCTTGATGCGGAAGTAGAGTTTAGCTCCTCCTCGTATCCTCTGTCCGGTCTCGTCTACCCAGTAACCCGTAGTGTGCATCTGGGTGGTGTCGTCTTCTTGGTCTTCAATGGGTTCTGGGGTCGGAAGCTTGGCTTCCTCAGCCGTCTTTTCCCTGTCCGTTCTCTTGCTCTTGCCTCTGTCTTTCCTCTTATCTTTATCCTTAGATAGCAAGTCAACCCAGCGCCAGCCGTGGGGCAATCGCGATGCTTCGATAGAAGCGTTGAACATGTTCCAGCAGACGACTCCGATATGGCCCTCGCCCTGCAGATTCACTATACCTTCCATCGACGCACCTCGAGACGGACGGAATAGGTCCGCGTCGACCGTCAACCATCCGAAAGCTACCGCGTACTCGTTGATGGACTCGAGGAGGACAGTCTCCTTGACCTTACTTTTTTCAGTCAACGACCCCCTGCCTGGTGCCTCTCCAACGCGGGGGTTCCGATAAGCCAGCAGAACGCCACGAAAGCTAGGAACGTAGCGATTGAGCAGAGGCCTGAGATGCTGGTCCGCAAAGCCTTCTATCGGCTCAATTAAACCCGATGGAAATAGAGGCAGGTACTGGGAAACAGTCTGGGTAAAGAAGGGATATTCGCTGGGCGCGGGCTTTTGTCCAAATTCGTCGCAATTGGAAGTATCGACAGGCACGGAATCGATATCCATAGCATCCACTTCGGAATTCTCACTCTCTTGGTTATGCGCCGTCGTAACCGGTTGGCTATCTGGAACGACTGACTCCTCTACGGCGTCATCCTGCGCTGCTGGCTTATCATGCTTCTTCTTATGTTCCTTTGACTTCTTCTTCTCCTTTTTAGGGCTGCTCTCATCTGTTGCGCCATTCTGCGCTATTTGGATCTCGTCTGCTTTTTCTGTAGGTTGATCCCTATCCTTATGTCTTGGTCTCCTCTTCTTTTTTCCTGATTTGTTGTCGTTCTCATTTGCTTCTGCCTCCGGTATATGCGCATCTGGCAAGTTGGCCACTATTTGGACTTGGCCATCTTCTTCGGTAACTGGAGCATTGGCGCTACTTTTTGATTTTTTGTGCTTTCGCTCGCTACTTTCGGTGTTATCGGCTTCGCGGTGTCGCTTATGCTTCTTATGAGACTTAGATTTCTTGTCGGGCGTCGACGTGGGTGCTGAAGCTGTAGCGTCCGCCATTGTGCAAGGAGGGAAGCTGGCGCAAGCAGGAGGGAAAAAAAAGAAAAGAAGTTGAGATTAGAATCTATCTATTGTGATTTGGGTACCATATTACGGTTCTGATTAAGGTACCTAAATGTTTAAAAAAGGAAAATAGCAGAGTCGGATTGAGCTAACAGGCGATGCGCCGGCGTAGAATTGTTAAACGCTTTAAACCGTAAATTTTTTATTTTTATTTTTATTTTTATTTTTTTATTTTTACAGCGTTCAGTGTTATCGATAAGCTAGTCGCATTTATTTTCTGATCGGCCTGCCCCGAATTTCATCGGCAACAAACTTCGCCCAACTATCATCATAACTAATTAAATACAGCCAACGTACTAAACATACCATCCCGCTTGTCTTTAGGTATTGTTCCCAACTTAGAAAATCATTATCCCTTCATTTCAATAATGTATTGTTTTCTACTGGTTATCAACATTTTTATGTTATACGTTTATGTAATAAACGTATAACTAACAGGTATTTCTATACTCTAAGCATATACCTACCATGCATCTTATATAAGGTTAGGTAGTCATAAGGTCGGCCAGGTGTACGAGAATCATATTGTTTTAAGATATTCTCATGTGGTGTTTGGTACATACCTAAGGTAACCCGGTATCAGATACCCGATACACATGTCGGAACTCTTTTGGCAAATACAAGAGCAATGTAACCTAGGTCGATAGGGAACAGACCTTCAATATCCTTTCCCGCTGATAGCTCTCTCAACGGCAGCGCTTAATGGTTCCATGTCTTCCGGCTTGAGGCCCAATATCTCATTATCGGTCTTGTCGTATGGCGTACCACCTTCGGCCCAGATGCGTCTGAGCGTGTACAGCGTCGCAATCGGGTCGTTAGCATTCCACTTCTCATTCTCGACCTCGCGAATTTTCTGAATTGGTGTATGCTCCACCGTCCACTTCGACCCAGTCTGCTTCTCAAATTCTGCCAAGATATCGTTCGGCGTCGTAACGAACGACTGGACTTTGAGGGCCTTGCCTATCGACACCTCAGGGTGTCGGAGTGCTGCAACTACCAGCTTACCCACGCTGTACGACGCCCAGTTGTGTTAGCAAGATGAGTTGAACAGTTACTTCTGACTGCTAGGTAATACATATGCGCGAAAAAAAAGAAAAGAAAAAGAAAAGAAAAGAAAAAGGCTTACTCAGGCATGCTTGTGAACCCAACCTTGTCGTCTCCGCTTCCAATGACGACAGCCTTCTTCGACTTGACGTCGTAGCCTCCAGCCTCCTTGGCTACTGGCGCAAGTGTCAAGTACATCTCGGTATACGGTCCGGTTACGACGTAAGTGCACTTGACCTTCTTTAAATTCTCACGGATATATTCTCGTACTCGGAGCTTGTTCTGGTGCGGCTTCTCGTCCTTGCTGGAGGCGTCGTATTCGATATCCGTGCCGTACTCGCTGGGGAAAAACCACTGTACGCCGCTCTCCTCCGCAAGCTTGAGTAGTTCGATTTGACTCGCTAGTGCGTTTCTCCCCAAGCACGAGATGACCGTATCTATACCCTTGTAGGAATTTCGAACATCGTCGACGTTGCTAAGGTCGCCCGTGATGACTGATAATCCCCGAGACTTCCATGGCGATAAGAGGGCCTGCTTGTCTGGGTTGGATGCAGTGGCGGGAGACGTGAAGATAGAGACGTGACGGCCAACCTTAGGCTCAGCTGAAATTATAGCACCAGTAATGTATTTGCCAATATTACCCGTCGCCCCAAAGATCAGTATATTAGATGGAAGTTGGCTGGCCATGGCTACTACTCAAATTGTAGAAAATATCACGATGCATGAACCTTGGGCGCTAGCCGCATGTAAGAGGGACACATATCGTGGCCTCGCATTGCGGGGTCAGTGATATGTAGGTGGTTCTGTTTTCTTTTTCCCGAGGCTAGCCGGTCGTCTATTATATTCTACATAGTACGAACCATCAAAATTTTAGGTAATTCTATCTCCGCAGTTTGGTATTGAGATGAAAAGCTCTTCAGCGTGAGCGTAGCTTAGCTTTAGGCACTCTTATAACTACCTAGGTATGGTATGTGATTGCATCAATGCTACATTGTATATTGACATCATCCATATTCTTTATGCCATTGTCGGCATGCCTTCCCGATACCTTCTAAAATACTAGAGAAGTTACGCTTATGAGCGACTTTATATATACCTTGTGTACTTGCCGTACCTCGCATACCAAGACAGCCAACCCATACAACTTAAGATAGTGAGTGTACAAAGCGAGAGGTATCAGCCTTAAGTGACACATCGGATCCGCCCGATAATTGGTAGGACTGGACGGGATAGCCGGAATAAGAGGTCCGATGAACTGGCTATGGGGGTAGGTCCGGAACATCATACGTGGATATGGCTCAGAGGAACTTACGGTGGCCCCAGACGATGAAGTCACGGCATTACACAATTAGCGATGGGTTCTATGGGATCGATTTCTGGGGTAGGACTGGGGTAAATGATGGGGATACCATGTTATACTCGTAAGATATATCTACCTCACAAGAAATCATCTCCCGTTTCCCTATCTAATCTCCATATGTGTTAAAGACATACGCTGCGTAACGCGGAGTATATAGACCGCTTTGTTGGTGATCAAATACATTAGGTAGCTTACTTGGGTACACATAGTATTGATATACACTACAAACTGGCATTCTGCCTCTTTTCCAAGTCTGACTGTGTAGGTAGTACTAACTGCGAACGTCGATCGACGTAGATAGAAAGTTCTGCAGGTACTGCCGAGCTGATTCCAACCTCTTGGAACAGAATCCTTGCATTTGGAGAATAACTACCTAGAAAGAATTACACACATTGACGACATGCTATTCCCATGGGTTATGCCGATCCTTGCGGTTCAACCACTCAGCTGTCTAATTAATGCCGGCTGAGCCGTATTCAACGGCGCTTTGATAATGCAGGTAGACCAATGGCCTTTCGGAGTTCCTGGTTCACTCGATATGGGCAGAACTGCGTGACAAAAACGATTCAAAGAGGTTATGTCGCTTCTGTATAACTCGTAGATTAATGTACTATATACTATCAGTACAGCTGGAAAATGAATCCTATCTTACATCTTCCGATAGAATCTGCCGGCATTGTAAAGGACCAAGAAGGCCAATTGCCGGCGAGGCAGACATCTCATGTCAGGTTATCGTCTAGCCCAACGAGCGGGAGTCTGCAAGCGCTGTAAAATGTCTTATTAGGAGGGAGTAGTTTATCGAAGATAAGCATTCCTCCTGTATAAATGAGAGGTAAAGGCAGATCAGATAGGGGCGACGAATGACTTGTGAATGTTTAGATAAAACTTTCTTGGGAGCTCTAAAAACTAGCACACCCAGATATCCTGATGCTTCGTCATCCTTTTACGAGAGCTCCATAGATCCCCGATTCATAACCCCGGAACGACATGGAACCATCATCAAATCTATTTTCTGCTTCAGAAGATTCGTCCATGTGGTTGCCGGTCCATATCTATTACACAATTTAAACTGCTTTGTCGACTAGCCCCGGCTCTGGCAGCGTGACAGTCTCGCTAGTAGGGCAGCGTGTGCGTATGTTCTAGACTTCTTGGTGCCGAATGGGGGGGATTACGCTATGCGAATGCTACGGGTTGGCAGGTTGGGCTGATACGAGACGAAGCACTCTTATTGGCCTGGAATACTTCAGGCCAAGCGGGCACAGTAGATATACGGTGCTAAGAAAAGATTGGCAGCGCGCCATAAGTAGGTAATTACTCGGTTACTTGCCTATTTTAGAGCATGTCCTATTTTAAACCTCCTAGTATAGACGTCATTCCTTCATCATCATCATTCTCGCCATTGAGTAGCAATGCTTCGTTTGTAAATATGTAAAACTTTGCTACCTGGTATAAATTAGCTACTTACCTTATTTTATGGAAACGGGAAGGGATATTTAAAGCATTTTTGAAGGAACTAAAAGGGGAGGGGGAGACTCCTGATTATTAGTAGAAACTTAAGGAGCTTCCATTCTCATGTAAGTGGTTTAGCAATCTCGGACAGTTAGTAAGAATGTCACTTATGTATGTAATTAAGGAGGATTGTACAATTATCCTGTGTCGCTATTGGACCGTGCTGAAGCAGATTGGGGGTGGGTGGTTCGCATATGTCAGATACAATACAATAATATAGGTAGGTATTCTTTAAACAGGTATACTGTGTGAGATATGCATATCGTTACAGATCCTCCTCCGTACCTATCATCTTTCTCTCTTTCTCTGGATTCCCTAGGTGATATGTAGTAATGTAGGTATGGCAAGTATGGTATGTATGTATATAACAGGTATTATATCTGGATTACAGGGCATTATCCTTGCTCATAACTTCTCCACACCTTCTCCAGAGATTAGGGAGGTACAAGCAAGGCAAGGCACCGTACCACCTCCTGGGTTCTGATCAATGAGAGGAAAGAAGAAAAAAAGAGTTTCCATCGGTTTACCCAACTGGCACACCATTAGCTACCTGCTTCATATGCACCTTTTGCCTACCGGAGCTCTTCACACGGCAACGAGATATTTAGCTTCTAGAGACCGGACGAAACGCGCCACCGTCAGGTGTTGTATTGCTATTAGAGAACTCCAAGCCCGGTACCCTTTGCATCATATATCCTCGGCAAACTCGCTGATAAAAGGAGCTCAAAGGCGCCTCTACTCGCTCAGTTTTCTTTGAAGCGTT
Organism: Daldinia bambusicola; assembly: GCA_022478815.1. Classification (NCBI taxonomy): domain Eukaryota; kingdom Fungi; phylum Ascomycota; class Sordariomycetes; order Xylariales; family Hypoxylaceae; genus Daldinia; species Daldinia bambusicola. The sequence continues at coordinate 136,777 of MU284066.1, forward strand.
TTGAGTAGCAATACAAGTGACAAGTCACCACCGCATACACTACATACCATACACACGTACCTACATCCTTACATACCTACCTACATAACATAACATAACATAACATAGCCACCTAACACACAAACAAAACATACCTGCTTATCCTACCCTACTGGTTGCACCGCACCGCTTTAACAGCTGTCTGAGTTGTATAATATTGACATCAACCTTTGAAATCTCGACGCCATCGTTTGGTTCGTTTGTTCGGTTTTTTTCGACGCCCAACCAAGCTTTGAAGTCCGGTCTCGACCTAATAGGCCCCAATAATTTACCTGCAATCACGTCGTCGAACCCCTACCATTTGCCAACGGGGAGGGGGGAACTCCAGCCTTTTTGTCCACTTTGCCGCAGTAGTAGTATAAAACTTGCTACAAACACAGCCGAGTCTAGTCCAGCAACGGGAAGACCAACGAGTTTCTAAACTGAACACCGTCTTTTCCCCTTCCAGCCTCTAGCCTCCACAACCTCTTTACGTCCAACCAGCGTACCTACCAAAATTGAAACCATTTTTTATTAATCGCTATATTGGCGACCTTGGTGCGCTTCCCAATCGGTTACGCCACCCATCTAAGCGTATTCTTCTCGACGAGTCCATAATAAGAAGTTCGCGTGCTTCTGCCGATAGTGTTTATTTTATTTCCTTTCTATTACGTCTTAACTATCTGCAACCCGCGTCCTTTTCCTTTAGCTTTGGAGCCTTCGAGCTAGATATCCACCCATAAACCCCCCCTTTTCTGGGTTTCCAAAGAGCTACTACATAAGTAGTCTGGCGCTATCTTGAATACACGCACTACGCTACATAATACTACACTACCTTCTCACTACATAAAACCGCACCTTTTTGGACTCCACACCCATCCACACCCATCCACACCTCCGCCCATCCATACAACTTTAGTGCAATACCTTTCGTTAGGCAGTGTATTTGACACATCCACACTTAGCATAAGGTATTCACCATTACGAAATCGGGTGCTCCCGACACAAACGAATCGTTTCCTTCAAGGTTCCACCGGAGGACACGAATACTTGAACGATCTTGTTGATTTATAGCAATTCTAAATTGCCTAACAATCAAGCCGGCGACGAGATCGGCAAACTCAAACTCAATTCATCGGTCATATTTTTGGCGGCGCCAACTTTGGTGTGCCTGAGGACCACTCCATATCATTTCCTGATATCTGCACGGAAGTTTCTGGTGTGGCCCCCTGGTCCAAAGCCAGACTCTCAGAAATTGCATCGAACCCGGGAAATATAATAATCAAAGGGCCTTTGCCCCCTGTCCTGGTTTATAAAACCCGACAATATCAGCCCAATTGTCCCCTACATTTCAACTTCATTTAGGAACGTTGTATTTCATACCAATTATCCCGCATTCTCTTCCTTAGAAACAACTCAAGAAAACCGCTTGTATTGTCGTCTGTAAAAGGAGACGACGTTACGATTGTGATCGTCGGATCGACAGGACGCGTGTGCACTTAGACGGAAGTTAGCCCGTTGTTCACGCTCCGAGACGAAAATCCGCAGCTTCTGAAAGTCCACTTACACCCGGTATCATCCCACCGCCGATCAATTGGTTACTCTACAGCTCGACTTGTGTTCTCTTCCTCTTCCACTCCTCTCTACTTGGACACACACTTTCAGTTCAATGCAGCTCGCCGTCAGACACATAGCACGGATTGAATATGTTTTATCACAACGTCAACATGCATTACACAGATGAGCTGATGGAATCGGGACCCGATTCAGTCGCATATCACAACATCGACTTTGCCATGCATAAGTATCTCTTATTGCAGAACCAACACGAAGAGCTTCGGCAACATATGCACGATCTCTGCCCTTCCTATACGACGTCTTCTACTGCAGTGACTTCGCCTTCAGTCTCACCTACACGGTCGCTCAGCGGTAGCCCGTCGCTTAAGCTTTCACCTTCCCCTTCCCGGAATCATCGAAGATCATCGCTGTCGTCCGTTAGGAGCTCGGGATTCCGGAGCTCGCAGACCCAGCTGGAGCCGGTCCTGGACGAATCATTGATTGAAGAGATGGCGGCCGGAGAGCAGAAGCTCTTCGACGTCAACGAGGGCATTAAGAGAGCCCTGACGGAGCTGCTTAACTGCGACACAGTACGGAAGGATCAGCAAATGCGAACTTGGGTGCAGACCCGGTTGATGAGCACGGAAAGGGAGCTGCGCAGCGGACGGAGACGGCGAAGCCACGGTGGATTTGACTAAATGGAGAAGAAGAAGAAGCAAAAGAAAAGAAAAGAAAGAACTTAAACGTCGGAGCGATGTGTCGAAAATTGGTTAATCTTTCAGAGGGAAGGAAAAGAAAAGGGACTTAGACGGATCATGGTGGATTAAGGAGCTCAAGGGATATTGGGTTTAGGTTTGGGGAACTCGATACCTATTTGGATTCTGACGGCGTTCGGGAACCCTGGCAGCTGGTTCTGTGCGCGGCATATCACCAATTTTTCATCTGAAGTTATTTTAGCTTTTATCAGGGTGATTGGCGATAGAACCTTTCTTAGTTAGCCGCTGGGTGAGAGGTGAACGTGCCAGATTTTTATCTTTATTTCCGTCTGGGAAAGGCGCTATAAAACGGGGTCGAGTACTAATTTTAATTCGAGGTTTTCTATGTACCTATCTAGAAAGCAATTTCGAGATTTACGGGATATACTTATCTTACATATTACATATTATCTATCAAGCAAAAGACCTGGAAAATGTAAATAAGGATGGGCTGCTGCTGTTTTCAAATGGGGATAGTTTGCATTTATACTGTCCATCTAGCTATGGTTACCTGTTATAATAAAGCTTATTAATAGATTCGGGTATCTGAGTATGAGACAACTTAAGTCGTGATAGCTTCAATATCGAAAGTTAGATGTACCTCGATGGATTCCATGGATGAAGGCCCTGGTACGTAGCTACACAGCTACAAGTGCTTGAACAAAAGGTACCTAGGTACGGAATACGGAATACGGAATACATCAGTCCAAAATGCGTCACAGGTTACAGGCTACAGCTGCCCGGTTCCACTTATTGTCGTGAAGAGGTACCTTTCTTACATAATGTACCTTCCTTATGTACCTTTCTGCTTCTTTGCCTTCGCGTCTTATCATCGACTTTATTTCCTCCTTCATATGTACAGCATATAGCATCACTCGCGCGAATGCCTGCCGCTTAACCCCGACCACTCTTTCTTCGACCCTCTATCGCTATCCTTTTACTATTGGGCCGTCCTGACAGAAAAGATCAACGTAAAGGATGTCGGTCCTACTTGAGACGAGCGCCGGCGACATAGTGATAGACCTATTAGTTGATTACGCGCCAAAGGAATGCGAAAACTTCATAAAACTCTGCAAGGTCAAATACTACAACTTCTCGCCCGTCCACTCGATCCAACAAAACTTCTCATTTCAAACTGGCGACCCTCTCGGCCCTACCTCTGCCGCCTCCGATGGCGGTTCCTCGATATGGGGTCTCATGTCCGGACCCTCCAAGAAGACGTTCAATGCTACATTTCACCCAAAGTTGAGACACCTTGAAAGAGGTACTGTCTCAATGGCTACTGCCCCCCACCCATCCGACCCCGATGTCCGTGTTGCCGGTAGCCAGTTCATCGTCACCCTCGGCGACAACACCGATTATCTAGACGGGAAGGCAGCTATATTTGGAAAGGTGGTCGAAGGGTTTGATGTACTCGAGAAAGTTAATAATGCCATCACTGATAAAGACGGCCACCCGCTCGTCGATATTCGCATAAAGCATACCATAATCCTCGACGATCCCTATCCTGACCCGTCTGGGTTACGAGAGCCTAGTCAATCGCCGCCGCCGTCCAAGGAGCAGCTTGCTACTGTCAGAATCGCCGATGATGCGCCCTTAACCGAAGAGGTAGACGAGGAGGCCGCGGAAAAAACGCGGCGTGAAAGGGAGGCCCGCGCACAGGCTCTCACTCTTGAGATGATGGGTGACCTTCCATTCGCTGAGGTTAAACCTCCGGAGAATGTGCTTTTTGTTTGCAAACTAAACCCTGTAACGACCGATTCCGATCTCGAGCTTATATTTAGTCGTTTCGGGAAGATTCTGTCATGCGAAGTGATACGCGACAAGAAGACAGGGGATAGTCTGCAATATGCCTTCGTCGAATTCGAAGATAAGGCAGCGTGCGAGGCGGCTTACTTCAAGATGCAAGGTGTGCTCATTGACGACCGAAGGATACACGTCGACTTCAGTCAGAGCGTGAGCAAGTTGGCCGAGGTCTGGAGGGGCGGCGAAAACGCGAAGAGAAAAAGCAGGCGTGAGGGCGGCGGATGGGGTGGCGTCAAAGGGCTGGAGAAATGGAGAAAATACAGAGAAGACGACGGCCGGGACAACACCGATGATCATTACAGCATGGTTTACGGAGAGGAAGAAATGCGAGGCCGGCATGAACGGCAGAGAGACGGCCGAGATCAACACGACCGGCGGAACCGAGATCCTGAACGCTTCAGAGATAGAGATCAGGATAAAACCCGTGACGATGCGGACCAAAGCAGACGTCGGGATGGTGGATATGGGCGGGACCGGGATGGTAGGCCGCAGTCGCGAAGTCGAAGTCCAGTGAGAGATAAGCCTCGAGATAGAAACCGGTACGATAATCACCGAAAGAACGATCGCTTTAGGCACCGAGATGAAGACCGGCGTGGAAATAATCAAGAAAGAGACCGGCCTCGTGGCGATTATAGGCGGAGATAATAGCCTGTTTCATTCGGTTTCTTTGACATGAATCGACTATCATACCGAGTAGGTGGATTTAGTCAACTACCGCCTACGACTACGTAAATTACATTTTATGGAGCCGTGTTCTACTAGGTATGCTTCAACTTATTCGTATCCCTTAAGTTCCCCATGTGTTCGGTAGCGATCACCGACACAGACGGATTCATCTTCATACCTCGCACAAGCATATTCATGTAGACCCCGACTTTGGTTAGCGGTCTAGGTTATGCCATATTAAGTTTGACCAGGACTAAGCTATATGAGCTCTCTACTCCCTCCTTATCTGGACTCTGGAATGGCCAAATATCGGCTTGACAGAGTGAAGTGGGGCGTAGATTCAACGATTTGATGGTAGCCATCTTTTTGGTCTTCATATCCGTCTTTCGCCTGATGAGAAGAGGAGGAGACGATTCTAGAGTATTCGAAAGCCACTGTCGTCTTTGGTTCGCAAGCCTACTTAGCGCTGACGAATACCTTCTTTGAACATATTCTAGCTACTGTGAGGGTAAATTCTTAAGCCAGAGCAAAATTATTCAACTAGCCATTCTGAGCAGCAATGAAGAAGCTGATCGAACTAGGTTAGGTTAAGTACCGTACAGGCATTTTCCATTACATAGCGGTACTCGTGGCTCATATGCGGAACACTGTACTAATTAGGGACACGGGATGTGGACAATCTATTCGAAATGGTAACTACTGGATAGAACTTAGGTTCAAGGTGTTGTTGCTATCTTGTTCAACGTGTGACATATAGTATAACCTTTCCTCCCGGTAGCACCGATGCCGCTGTCACCCGATAGCCCTCTATTAGGCGTCGAAAAAGGAACAAGTAATACCTCCAAGGACACATACTATCAGCGAGGTCGATTTTAATGGCACTTCTATAGTGAGTCACCACTGCCTGTAATGGCAAATAGGTAGAGAGCGCCTAAGCCATCATGAAAGCATGGGATAGGATTTACGTAAAATACGAGGATATGTATCAGATGTCAATATACGTTTGCTGATCAGAGCAAACGGCTACGATACATATCCGAAGAGTTACTCCACCCACCGACATGTCATGATTTACGTCTATTGCTTCACTTCAGTTGGCATGGGTTATCCACATCTATAGATCAGGGGTGTGTTGCGAGTATATACCTGAACCTAGCCGGCTCTCTTAGGTACGGGCTTCGATTGCTCGCAGCCCCGGACTAGAAGCTCAATGGAACAATGGAAGGCGGCTCGACGATGCAAGTGGCTCGTGGCTTGCCGCTGGTCGCCATCGTGCAGATTTGAAAGTATTCAAGTATCCGCTTCACAACCCAGGTTCAATCTAGCTAACCGGTGTCAGTGTCTCTTGCCTGCCTAGGTAGAAACTGTACACACTACCTAGGTGAAAAGGTGTACTATCACCTTCGAAATCTTATAGCAAGGTGAGGCCTTGGCACGGGGTAAGGATAGCCTAACACGGTAAATAGATTGGATGTTCTCATGTACTCTTTCTGCTGTTCACCTCCCTAAATATGGATATTTTAGAGTTTGTTTTGAATTACCGGGTTCCTATGCTGTGGCAAAAGTCTCGGACCGGGATTGGCGGAGCTCTACATACGTAGGTAAAAGAGACAGACTTATGTCGGACGACATGGGATAATCATGAGCTTGCAACAGGCCGCCTTTCCCGAGGTGGGGGGTAAAATCATCAACCTACTAGACTGCGAGGTTCGCGAGTCGAATATCTCTTAACTTTGTCGTGTTACAAGTCGTTCCTGAAATTCTAACCCGAGGTGGAGGATATTGATATTATCCAACGCTAGTCTTCAGAGCGCCTAGGACCGATCAAGGCTTTCTCTTTATCTAGCACGCGTTATCGTCCGGAATTAGAATACAGGTTTCCTCCTTATGACCTCTTGAAGTTGGTTCTCGAAGTTGGTCACCTCAAGACCGTTTTCTGCAAGGTCCCCAAGTCCGTGTAACAATATCTTGATGGCATTTTCTGGGCGTCCAGCTGAACCTGATCCTAGAGTTTGTTTACTACGTCAAGCTTCGAATATACGTCTCCACTCTCCTGTCTTAGCCTGATATTGGCTGTCGCTCTTGTAGGGGATCGTTGTTATAGCCAGAAGACACATCATAAATATCCAGCCGGGAGCTGACGTACTTTCCCGCCCTTGTCAATTTGAAGTTGTCCATTAAGTTGGATCGGAACTCCGACTTTGTTCTACGAAACGAATGAGCGGTTTTGAAAGAGCTCCGAGGGTCACACAGGGGGGATATATGCCATCCCCACAGCAATTCCTGGGGACGATCGATCGGTCAATCTCACTGTAAATCCAAATCTTCGGTGTGTAGAGCAGATCTTTCGCGAAGGAGACCGTCCTAGTGAGCAAAAATTATCTTCTATTTGGATGTACCCTGGCGCTAACGCCTCTGTGATCTTCCTCTCACCTTCCGACGGAACAGGATGGGTAGGTAATATGGATGACACGTTTAGTTGTTACCAACGTTAAACTCTAGGTCTAGTTCAAGTGTATCTATTTTATTAGAGCCCCTCAAAGAACTACAATGGGATCGAAACTTCTGCAGACATCAAAATAGCTCGCAAATAAGCCTTACCCAGGTACGGCACTCATTTTCGACCCTGGCCCCTAAGTCAAAGTCAGGTCTCGCCTACGCACTAATCTTAGGTACTTACTCCAAAGGCGACTATTATTGACTTGTATCATGGCAATATGAACCCCCAAAATGTCTCGCATACTGACGGACACGTTTCAGCCAATGATATAGCGGCCGGTGGCACGAATAACGGCTACCTGCAGCTTCTTATAGATGACTGACAGCGGGGACATGCACGCAGCCGCGTAGCTGGAAGGAAAAATTTCCGTTGTTAAGTTCTGGCACCTATTATCTCCCAGCTGCGAAGACCATGTGCCTTGATAGTGACATGTGTGCTCTTGCCCGCGTTTCCACTGTGTTCGGAAGCTTGATGAGAGACAGTAGCACTTTCCAATGGCTTGACTTATTCCGTACCTAGCGTATGATACAAGCTTGCAAGCTCACTGGAACTACCACGGGGATGGAAAAGCCTTCCTTTGTCATAGATTGAACGAGTCTCCAGGGCTCAAAAAAGATTCACTCGATACGAATTACCCTCGCCGAGAGACGTTACGTCCCGCCTCCATGCCCCCATACCTCCATGCCTTCCATGCTTTTGTCCTTGTTAAACTACCTACCTAGTGAATCCAACCTACTAGGTACAAAAAGGCGATCATCCCTTATGGAAAACTCCATATCCCGATCAAGTTCTTGTAGATACTTATTTGGGAAATGGCCCCCTTTCAGCCCTATTATATATGGTTGATCGAAAGAGGATACTTAACTCGCTTACCATATAACATGACAAATTAGCCTATTTTTGACGCCTCTTGGAAACGGCTTACCAGAAATGGATAAAATGATATTCTGGTTAAGTGGTCCTCCTATAGGTCGATAAATCTGGACGAGGATCTCAGTTCTGATAACAAGGATTAGCATCGCGTATCTATAATCTACATGGCGCATCCGCAGGCGTAGGTACGGCGTGCTGCTCACTTATTATGCAGCTGAGCTATACATACATCTAGCAATCTGTGCGAGACATCATTTTCCTCTGCATATAAGTGGTTTGCCCACCAACCGAGCGAATATTACTGGACAAGACTGCCAAATCGGATCTCTGACCAGCCTCATACGCTTATTGATCTAGTGTAGACCCTGCTAATCTAAACGATTCATACAAGGAAAAAAATGATAGGTCACCGGCAGAGCCGTTGGAATCGACTAAAGCACTTATTGTCACTTGCTGCAGGAGTAATCTCTTGCAGAATATCTTCCCATCGCCGATGTTGCTAGTCTTGAATTTTCCTGCCATCTTCGCGTGCCTCAAGGTTACTGCTCGCATAGGAACAGTACAAAAATAACCAAAGTCTAAGGTATCAAGTAGACCGGTCTTCGTCGAAGTACGTAACTAAAGAAATAGATTCCACTAATTCGGGAGTACAGGATAGGCGGTGCTAAAACCGAGAAAACTCCAAAGTACTACGAGGGGGATGGGTGCCGGTGTGACAGTGTCTGGATCGACAATACTTGGATGGGGTTTCGTTTGTGTTGTGCTAGGCTTAGAAGATGTAAAAGAACCTGTCATGTACACTACATCTCATCCATGATCTTCAATGGTAGCTACAGGCAAACACCGCATGAGTATTGACAAGTCTACCAACTACTCTAAACCTACATCCGAGTTTGCTGTTGCTTATCTGCTCCCTCTTTTGTAGACTATACCATGCGTTAGAGAAAGAGCAAATATATCTAACTCCTGAATAATTTATTGCGGGAGTGATCTTTGCGCCTCTTTAGACCGGATGGAGCGGGTGTGGCTTCATGTAGGCTTGGCGAGGCCGGCGTGGAAGAAACGAGACCTTTCTATCATGTTTCTTTTCCTTTTTTTTTTTTTTTTTTTTTTTCCTCCTTTTCATTTGAGACCTTCGCCGTCTACCCCGCTAAACGGTTTGGAGTGAGAGAATACTGAGGTACTCAAAGACCTCATTCTCGTTTTCGCTCTCCTTGGTACCTACTTTCCCCCCCCTTTCCACCGTCGTCACACAAAGTGCAAATACACGTATGCAATAAAGGTGACGAATAACTGCGTCACGTAGGTAGGCGCTTATTCTTGAGTGTCTTGACGTTGGGCAGCACTGAAGGCTTTCACTCTCGCTGTCTATGGCGAGCAGAGTCATTCCATTGTCTTACCCGACGTTTGCGTCCTCAGTAGGACGAGAGCCGTTGGTCAAAGTAACCCCCATGGTGTTTGCTCTGGCGATCTTCCGCAATACCCAATGATCAACTACTCGTTACCTGATCCGCCTCTCCCCCCCTCCACTTTACGCAGAAGACAGGTTACTTGGACATGGGGATGGCTTTGTCGTAATTACACATATCGTTGTCCGCTGATAGATCGTGCATTGGAGCTTTCTGATATCTTCTTAATCTTATACTTCATGGCTTGAGCTGGCTAGCATCTACCTATCATGGCGTCTTGGGATGAAGATCAAAAGCTGGGAATGGAATCGTAGGGTATCAGCAACACACCGACCCCGTTTCTCCTCGCGGGTGACCTGTAGACCTCGCCATCGTAGCTGAGGATGTGAAATGCATCTTGGGGTAGCCTGGTCTGGTACGAATAAAATATGCCGGTCTCAGTATATGAGGCCCACCTGGTTCGCTACATCATCTATATAGATTGCATCGAGATTGGCTGCTCACCAAGCCCCAACTCCAGATGGCCCTGACCCTTCCGGGAGGATCGCCCTGACATTTTACGTAGCCTCCCCGCCGGCCTTATAGGGGTACTAGCTGGTTGTGTAGGTCCTCCCCTTTTCAGAGTGAGACGAAGCGCGCGTTGGACTACGATGGAAATACAATCCGACATATGGTAGTATACATGGCTAACCTAGAGTTTTGCTCATCATGCAGTGGTCATGCACCTAACCGCTCCTCTCATGTACTTGTACCCTTGAGTCCGTGTAACAAGGCTAGACTAATCGACCTTATAGTCATGGATGGACATTTCGATGTGACACCTGTTGTGCTATGAACCAAAGGCAGAATGACAAGTACTCAGCAAATATCTACCCTGAGGAGCTTCGCAACCCGGTTGCAAACAGTAATATTAAAGCAGGCCTGCTGGGAAAGTTGTACGGGATTATAACAGTCACAGAACTTGCAGCTTCTCAATTCCCATCCCTGTTGCTTTTCGGTCGTGATTTACACGAGTCGTTTCCTCTCGCCTCTAAAAACTGCCAGGTTTGATCAATTCTCGAATGAAACATCAGAGTCTGACAAGACGTGAGGGACCCATCAAAGCTCTAACCTCTCATCACGTTGAGATCTTGGAGCTGAAATAAGTTAGCGAAAGTCAGCTGTCGGACAGCCTGGCCCCCCCTGTTCCTCTCTCTGTAGAAGGAGTTCATTGTTTCTCTCATCAATCTCCCTCCTGCAGTCGCAAAGCAAAACAAGGGCCCGTCTCTCTCCGTTTATACAATTCCGATAGGACGGGGACGGACTGAACACCGTCCTTGTCTCTCACGCACCCGGCCGCGCGAATTCGACTGGTGGCGAAAGTACAATGGTGATGCCAGCTTGTTATTCCCCCAGCGACGCTGGCAGGCGATATAGTCGTGTCTGTCCTCCATATCCGAGTGCATACTCGGATCGGCGCTATCAACTCTCGTCACAAGACGTGAGAACAACAACTATGACAGATCGCGAAATAGATCCGGAGTCATCACAGCCTCGAAAGAGGATTGCAGTAGCAGTAAGTCAGATAGATGTTTCTGATCCTGCCTTACTGTAGCTGGCTAACTAAAAACCTATGCACGAAGTGTGGTCGATGCCGCAAGCGCAAGATTCGATGTAGTGGCGACCCCGGGAACGGGCAGCCATGTAGTAATTGCAAGAACGCAGGCCACGAGCCTTGTCTTTTCTTACGGGTAATCTTCCGCCGGCCACATCAAGAAGATAAAAAGAAGGCACGAGAGCATGGAGAAACATTTCTAACCTTTTTGATTATTCTCTAGGTTTCTTCAACCGAGACTCAACTTAGGAATGATGGCAACGAGTTTGGATACAATATTGAGGCGGCAAGGACATACAGCAACCAGACGAGGGTGGCCGTGTCCCAGCTCAGTTCAGTGCCTCAATATTCCGCCAATTTATCTGGCGAAGATGTTATGGCATCGTACCGCCAGGGCCAATACTCTTCTTACGGGGGAAAGTACCCCTGCTCGACAGTGCCAGGGTGGACGAGTACATACGCGGACGAAGGCGTCGAATATTATTCCTACCCACTAATAAGCCAGGAGTCTGCTCCTATAGTGCAAGGATACGGGCGATACGGCCCAGGGAAACCCATTTACGGCGATCAGGAGAGCCCTCAGTATTCTTTTGGGAACGTAGCTCACCGTCCCGTTACAAGCAGCGAATCTCCCACCGGGTTTTCGCTTACTGGAATGGCGGCTTCTCTCCCCAGCCCTCCAGAGCGGATTGCCCCTTCTGACCGGCTGCCTCCCCAGGTCAATCGAACCCCAACGAGCTCGTCTAGCTATCGTCCGGAGGGGATCACAAGCTACACCGGTTCGAAGACGTCTCCGAGTAGTTCGATGTCTGAAGTCGGTTACAGTAACTTGAACTCCACCTTCGAACCTCCTCCGTATTCTACCAATACCCCTAGTACACTCCCCTCACAGCGGTCAGGTAACCACGGCGACACTACCACGTACGAGCCCAATACGGCCTCGACAGCAGATGCTTTGTATGCATCTACTGACCAGTCACTTCGGTCTACCGAGGATTCAAGCTCAAGTTTCAGTTACATCTACAGCGACAAGCTTGAAAGCTCTCGACGCAATTCTCAATCGAGTTGCGGCGCAGGCGGCGGATCCGTGTTGCCTAACGGCCATATCTACGTTCCCGACTCGCATCACACGCACGCCGGCTCATCCCAGGCGTATGTCTCTTCGCAGGAGAGCGCAGTGGATGGAGCCACCACGTCGTCCAGTCGAGGAGGTAGCGGCAACGGCCCCTCGCATATGCATATGGACGGCCACCGACGATCGGCGGGAAACCTCCGTGGGGGATAATATCTATCGCTCTCTGTAGAAGCCTGCCCGGTTGGTTGAAGAGCCGGGTGATGGCGGTATGCGGTGCGACGTTCTCAGGGGAGGAGCGGGACCAATAAGTCCCAGCCAGCTCAGTCTGCGAGTATTGTACGAATTCTTTTGGTTGTCGAAAAAAAAAAAAGAAAAAAAAAAAACAGTCAATTCATACTGTTAGGGATACGGCGAACCCTAATGATTTTACCTTTCTCGAGAATCCGATTCTTCTTTTCGTTTGCCCGAGTCGACGGTGCGAGGGTTTCTACCTGAAAGACAGCTCTCCGTCCCTCACTCTTTAATATCTCACCACCAGCACCAGCACCAGCACCACCACCACCACTACCACTTCATCATTCAGTGCCTCGCAAAAGAAAAAGAAAGAAAAAAGAAAAGAAAACTCCTAGGTATTCCTCCTCCCGACAATACATGTCATTTTATCTTGCATGCATCGGCTATTCCTTGCGGTAGACGAACGCCTTCATAGCGCCTCCTAACTACCACTTACCCAGCCATCCACCCCATCTCCCTCATAGGGACTTCTATTGACAAAAAGAAAATGGGGGTTACAACAATTCGGAATTTCTCCAACTCAAGTTTTCTTTTCATCTGAACCCGGCGATATTCCAGCCTGGATGCTACCTCTCTCTTGAGTTCCGAGTGCCCGGATGCTGGGCATTATTTCCTAGTGGACGGAGTAGGACCCCAAGGGATAAGCCCGATCGGTGTACTCCATGTATGGCGCTTCGTGTTCCGGGGCTGGTGGGTTGCGCGAGAAAGATGTAGTATGTGAGTTTTAGGTTAGGTACGGTACGGTACGGGATGCGTTCCCATTTTGGATCGCTCCCTAAAACCTAACCTGAACCTACCTCCTAACTTTACCTACCACGCATACACACATACAGTACACACATACACATGCATGGCGGCTCGGCTACATCCCCCGTCGCACTCGTTGCAGCCATTTTCTTCACCAATCCTTATCCGCAACCAGCCCAACCTACTTAAACCCCCAATCTCGGAGAGGCTTAATATTTTTTTTTTTCAAATACGCTAGGAGTTGGAATAACTAATTCTTTGTGCGCGACCCACGATCGATGTTTGTGTGTGCGTGTGCGTGTGTGTGTTTGCATGAGTGTGCGTGCGTGCGTCGTTATACCGGTCTGTCTGTCTGTATGTCTGTATGTCTGCAGGTGTACCCCGTTCGTCTTGTTATTTCCATTCTTTTTCTTTTTTTCCCTTCATTTCACTCCAAACCCAACGGCTCCCGTTTGATCTTTACTTGGCTTAAGTGCCATGCATACTAGGCGTGGTCTTCTTTTCATCTTGTCGGATTCCCTACCTAGGTGCCTCCCTCCCCTTGCCAAATTTGACAGCCAAAAGAAAAGGATAGGGCGTGTAGGAAAACGAGACTGAGCTGGTAAAAAAACACAAGACAAAAACAATGGGGAAAAAAAAGAAAAGGCCGGTACCATCCTATTATTCCAGCCATCGCATCCAGCAAGTTATACAATTAGTCCACGACAGGAAGGCTCAACATTGGCTTTTATTGACCTTTTTATTATTTTTCAGGTTTGGGGGCAACCCCTAGTGTGTACTATTTATTTTCATCTTGGCTTCGATTTTTATTTTCTTGCTTTCATATTTGCTTTTACAGGAATACCCAAGAGTATCTAATTATGGCCTTGCTTCTAATAGCAATGGTCAAGCCAACACAGCATGTTAAAAAGAAAACAAAAGCACCCATCTTAAAGGGGAAAAAAGAAAAAAAAAAGAAAATGATGTGAAATCAGCGATAAGAGATTGTCATAGGTCACCCTAACATGTTTAAGCCAAGATAAGAGAGGAAACTGTGGTTTTGTGCTGTCCCGCTTTCTGAGGTCTGAAGCGGGACAAAAGTTTATGACATATTAGATCCCATAGAGCATCTTAAGAACATAGTCTTATATTCTTTAATCAAACTTGAAAGCATAGAATTCACGCCCGGGGAGCAGATAACTTAACTACGTAACCCAAGGCATAGGAAGTAGCTTGGCCCTTAGTCCCATGGCGAAAACGGACACGGTGTCCTGCTACCTTTGAGAATCTGCTGAATTGGGTTGATACTTCCATGACATCTCCGACCAAGAAGTAAAGACGCTGTGATATTTTACTCAGGAGATGGAAACTTACTATGTACCTATGTTCAATGGCTGCGGTGTTTAATTCTTCCAAATGAAGGACCAAAGTAAGTCTAAGGTTGCGCCTGGCGCAACTTGATGTTGTCTTGCACTACAGTCAATCACAGAGATAGATTGATATTGATATATCTGAGGCCTAGGTTTCAAATATGGTGTACCTAGCTAGGTACCTCAATCAAGATTGAAAAAAAGAGTGAGACAGGGTATGAGCAGTAAAGCTACAAGAATATCAAATGATTCATTCATAATTTAGCAATTATTCGAAAGTATGGTAGGTACTCACTTCTGACCTCTTGGCCATAAAGCCATTTGTGATACCCGCAACTGAGAATAGAAACCCGGGCTACAATTAGAAAGTTACAACAACTGCGTCATCTCCTCTTCATGTAGAAGTAATTCGTCCAGCTTGCTATTTGAGAGACAATAGCCGCTTGGGTCTTCTTGACATCTGAATTGACCGCGTTTTGAATTCGGAGGTCATTACAGTGGCGCGAACCGGGTATCAAAATGCTGGGCACGTCGGGGGTGGACACCAAGGGCCCGCTGGGCCTGAATGCACTAGCGACGGAAGCTGACCTCCATGGATCGAACTCGCCATTCACCCAGAGGAGCCGGGACTCGGCGTCCAAGTATTCAGGTAGTCTCCACCCTTTGGTATGTGCATTGATACCTGCCGCTGTTCTACCCAGGGCGCTCCCGTAAGTAAACTCACCCTCCTTAGGGAAAAACAATTCGCATTGGCGCTGCCAATAATCTGCGCTGGCGAGGCGTGAGAATACGGTGGAACGGTTTGCAGGTGCGCCACTGATTATAAGCGTTAGGCTGATCGGAACTGGCGAATAGTCAAGATAAAAGAAGTTCTTACGTCTGGTAATAGAAAAGAGGCTCGTTGCAAGTCATCCATACCCATGTACGGCCAAACGTATTCGCTTGAGTTTGATCCGTGAACATGGGACTGGAGGCATTGTACGTGTCGAAACATGCGACATTGTACTTATCCTTCCACTCTTCATAGCCATAGGAGGTACAATCTATGCGGTTAGACTACGAATGCGAATGGTAAAATGCGCAAACTCACATCCCGGCAGATAATGCTCTGTGAACCACTTAGCGAAGTTAGGGAGGGCGATTTCGAGGCCGACACCATGAGGGCTACTGCTGTTGAGGGATACGGTCGAGTTCTCAATGGCGTCACACCTACGTAGGTTAGGTGAGTTCATCTGGGAAAATCTACAACTGCAGGCTTGCTATTTTTGAATAACCTACATCTGGTAGAATTGAGAATAGCCGGAGGTGAATTGAATGCTCTGCCAGGCCCAGATTGGAGATGATATTGCCCTGGAGAATAGTGTCAGGGCGCCAATACTGGGTAGAAAGGGGATCGCCCAAATACGTACCCAGCTACATCATCTAGATGCGCGAGATCTTGGAGGCCGAATAACTGCTTCAGGTTGGCCGTTTCATTTTGAGATCCGTTGACGAATACCTTGTCGACGTAATCAATAATGGCGGCATAATCTTCTGAGCAATTTTTGGGCATCCCTTGTTGAATAGGATAGAAATACTGCCAGTAATCGAAAATTGCCTCGACGGGGCCACTGCTGGAATGAGTTGCCCAGAACGTCCCAGGGGCAAGACTCTCGACCCAAGCACCCAATGCACCCGAATACGAACCACCAGTCCATATCCAGGGAGAGTTGGGTACATTCGATGTGCCATCTATGTCGAACGGGAGCTTGGCGGTTTGGGCAAAACGCACAAAGTCAGCAACCGATTGATCCAAGTTTAAGAACCGAAGATTCTTAGTCGTTTGAATTTCGTACGGTGTGCTGTTTCCCCAATATCGATGCTCGACCAGTACAATTGCACCGCCAACTTCTTTCGCGATCAGGCCGGCGATGGTTTGGTCAGTCAAGTACGACATGTATCTCGTAGCAGCAACTTCGCCGGGTGTGAATAAGATGATGGGCGACCCCGGACCGTCCCAGAAGGTGGCATTATACCAATAGGTCTGATTGAATACACCGAAGTCTGGGTTTCTATGGTCGATATATTGCTCGAAATATGCGATACCCGTAACATTCTGCGCAGGATCGGCGAGCGCAGCTAAAACATCATCGCTAACGTTGTCGGACGGAGGGTAGGGAATAGGAGGTGTTAGGGCGAGTGTAACCGGTAAGAAAACGAAGACGAAGACGAAGACGAAGACGAAGGAGAAGGAGTAGAAGGCATATTTAGCGGTAAAACATCTCATCGCGATTATAACACCAAACAAATAGAGAAAAGGGAAGAAAGGTGTCAAGGCCAACTGAACCTCGAAGGTAAAAATAATACGAGGACAGGCTTGCGACCCGGAGTGACCATTGCGACGGGTGAGACAGATATCTATTTATTACTCATTATTATTTACTAGAATGTTATTTACTAGGTCGACGGATAAACACTTGGACTTGGCGATGGCAGAACACACAACCTTTTGGATGATTAGCGATTAGCCAATAAATAATTCAGCCGCTTCTACCTTTTAAAAGAGACGAGGTAACTGGATGATGTAGCGAATGGAAGCAAAGGAGTAATGATAATAGTAATGCTGTATGATGCAACGGTTCGACATATTGGAGGATAAACAAGGTATGTGCGAAGTAAGTACGAAGTAAGTACGAAGTAAGTACGATAGAAATCTATATTGTTTACTTATTAGCACGTGGCGGTAGAACTTCCGGTGTGCATATTGAACGCCATGTATGATGAATGAAACTGGTGGAAATTCATGGTTTAGGTATACGTATGAATGTAATGTAAAT
Source organism: Daldinia bambusicola (assembly GCA_022478815.1). Lineage (NCBI taxonomy): Eukaryota > Fungi > Ascomycota > Sordariomycetes > Xylariales > Hypoxylaceae > Daldinia > Daldinia bambusicola. Next base: position 154,236 of record MU284066.1, read on the forward strand.
AAGATTGATGTTGGAGTTGGTAGCAGGTAGAGTAGAGTTTCTATTTTCAAGTCCCGATTGGCGGAATACTAGCGGATTTCCGGAAGGGACTAAAGTACCTAGATACATCCAGTTAGTATACTAAAGGTACGTCAGCGTGCCACATTTCGAGAAGCTCAAGCCACAACAAGAAAGAAAACGGAGAGAGAGGCTTTAACAGGTAGCTTGTAATTCATACATGTATCCACCAATCATCTATCACTTATCACCTATCGTCAATCATCAATCCGTCAGTCCGTCAATCCGTCAATCAACAATTGATCTGCTAGGATTGGATTCCGCTCATCGAATTCCAACGTCGGGTTCGAACCTTACCAGCCCGACTCACCTCACGATCCTTTACTTAAAGTAATTGACAATCGACCGCTCCTACGCTTGACGTATTTCAAGATGGGTCTCCTAAGCGGTTCATCCGAGGTTCCTCCCAGTAAACATTCCCATCTCATTCTCACACCATGCACATGGCATTACACATTGCTGATCGGAACATACAGAAGCCACGCGGGAGGAGATGCGAGATGCCAAGCTCCCCCTAGCCTACCGAGACAGCTGCGCGAACCTCCTCATCCCCCTTAACAGATGTCGACACGACACATACTACCTCCCGTGGAAGTGCAGCGTACGTTCCCTTCCCTCTCTCCCATCTATACTCGACCTCGACTTAGGAGGTTACCTACCTACCTACCTACCTACCTACCTACCTACCTACCCACCTGTAACCCTACCTAAGTTATGCGCCTAGAGCGAGTGGGCTAACAACGTCTTCCGCCGTTTCGCTACCAACAGGACGAGCGACATAGCTACGAGAAGTGCCAGTACGAAGAATTCAAGAAGCGCGTGGCGAGGATGGACGAGCTGAGGGAGGCCAAGGGCGGGGCGCGAAGCAATTAGATTCGATCTCTGGATGTTCCCCTTCCCTCCTCCCCCTCCCATCTGAGTGGAAAGGGGGATAACAATCAGCTTTGTACATACATACATATCCCGAGAAAGCCTCTACTGGTCGTATGAGGTCTCTCCGTTACCTATTGAAGAGCTACCGCTTTTTAGGTCGTATTCCGGATCTCTCTTTGCGCTGCGCGTATTACTTAGCAATGGCACAGACCCTTTGACTTGTCCCTGTCTGACAATGGAAGTACGCTTTTACACAACTATTGAATATATTAGATGCTAGATGTATCTATGTAAACCTAGTGTAAGTGGGACATACCTGTATTCCCCTGGTATTGATACAGCCAACGCGGTAGAGATAGCATTGTTATACGGCCAATTGAATAGTAGGTACTTAGAAGATATCCTCTACGGCTGGAACCATAAATCGTGGTTACACTCCCCCCTTTAGTATGGACACAAGTTTCTATTGTGGGTTTCTGCAATATATTTTCTATTGCACTAGCTATTGAAGAAACTGAAGTGCAACTATTAACCTAACAGCGGAGTATACAATATGATACAAATAGGTCAATTCCTAGCTACCCAATGCAATATCACTTAAACTAGCCCTTTGTCTTAAAAAAGTTAGCTAGAACCTCGAACTTGTTTTTCTGCGAGGTTTAATTGGACTGAAAGCAGAGACCGAGGAGGAAGTCGACATAGGGCCCTGCGACGAGGAGATGAATCTCTTCCGTTTCGGCGGCTGGGGTCTGATAGGTGCAGTTACGCTTCTCGCATTACGGCCTTTCGTATCGGTCTTCTTATGCACCCATCCGCTGCCCCTGGGTAAACTGTCAGGATCAGGAGTATAAGTCTCATCAACTTCGTCGTCAGCATAGTTCTCGGTGTAGACCGGTTCGGAATCTGAAGATAATTCGATCACCTGCGATCCAGGAGGAAGTGTAAACTGGGATGACTCTTTCGGCAATTTCCGTCTTCTTGCTGGCGGTGGGGAGGTTTTGATTGGCGGGGACGTTGAAGGACGTTTAAAAATTTTAATATCCTGAGTATCGCCAAGAACTCTTCCTTGGCTGCCCTGCTTGAAGCTATCTGGAACTTTGGAAGAGCTCGCTTGATCATCTGAAGTATTATCTAGCTTCCGCATTGCCTCCTCGTAGTCCTGATCGTCCTGCGCCTGAGCCTGCTGTGATCCGTTGGTAGGAAGGGATTGCGACTGAGACTTGGATGGACTTCGCGTATTTAGTGAAGTTTGCGCTGTGCACCATATGGTATTAATCGACGTCAGCGAGCTGGGAGTTGATAGACTTGCTGGCGATGATGCTTTCGCCTTTTGTGGTGTGTTCTCTTGTTCGATAGTTAATTCTTCGTGGAGAAAGGGTGTAGGTGTAGGAGTTGAGATTTCCTCATCCGACCCTAGGTCTTGTTGGTATTCGGTATCTAGAGAAGTCGAGAGACCGTCGTCTGTAATCTTGAGAGAGTCCGGCTCTGTGACTTCCATATGTAAAGTGTAATCGAACTGCCGTCCACTACGGGCGCTGCTCGCTGACGAAGGGGGAACAGGAGCTTTAGACTTTACAACTTTAGGGGTCCCGATAACGACTTCATCCTCGTGGCTATCACATAGAGGAGCTGACGACTGTCTTATACTGGGAAGTTCTGATCCTGGTACTTCGATATCTGGCTTCGAGAAGGGTTCATTCAAGTCACTATCGCGGTGAGAAACATCTCGAACTGGTAGGTGATTTGGTTGTATACCTACGGATTGGCTGGTGCTCTCACGTAGCTGTTGCGAGGGACTATTGATTTCTGAATCATCGGACGCTGATATGCTGCTGTGCTGGTCTTCATGATTCGGTGAAGAATTTTCAACGGGTACAACTCCAGACTCATTTTCCTGGGTAGGCTCTTTTGTGTTAGATGGTTCTCGTTCCGGGTCCGCGTCGACTTTTGCGTCTTCATCGGTAGCGGGAGGCTTGCTCCCTGTATTTGCGCTAGCTTTAGGAAGTAAGCCAACTGCATCGGGATTTTCATCAGCTGCCATGACAGAGAGTGGTTGTTGAAGAATTCTAGGCTGTTGCATTTCGGCAAAGCCGATAGTCCGAAATCCTTCGTCTCCCCCCTCATCTTCATCTTCGTCATCGAGATCCGGGGCTTCAAATTTGTCATATATCCGTTGACCGGTATTCTCGTCATATTTCTTCTGATTTCGATCCAGATATCGATCTCTCTTAGCAAGACAGACTTCTAACCCAGTAGCGTCGTCGTCGACTCCAACAACTACGCCTGTTACGTTAGACAGCTGTGGCTGCCAACTGGTTGCAGACGAGCATGACCATTGCTGCCATGTTATCACCATTCCAACTTTGACTTCCCCGGGACGTAGGATGGGGAGGGCTGACAAATCTGATGGCAAAGATGGAAGGTCGTCGAAGTCTGTAAATTGACTGGCATTGTTCGTAGGCTCGTTGGTCCCTTGAGGTTTACAGCTTTCTGTATCATCGTAGTTGAGTTCGATGTCGGCATCATTGGTGTAATCGTCTACACCATTGAATGTATCATCGTACCCCTCTTCGTCCCACATATCAGATTCATCGTGCTTCCGCTTCTTGCTGGAGCGTGTATCCTGGTAGAAATGTGCTTGGTTGCGCTGTGCTCGCTTACTTTGACCACCACGTTTGTTTTTCTTCTGAGACCACGAGCCTTGCTGCTGAGGATCCCAGCGCTGAACGAATGGAAACGGCGGCTCGCTGAGCTGTACCCCTTCTTGACAACACTCTACAGCTCGGTAGATAATTTTGTCTTTCCAGGACTCGGAGTTTGCGTCTGCCGTAGAGGTATCCTCGTTCACTTCCTCGGTGTTTTCTATGCTTTGACCAAGCCTTGGATTGTCCAGTGGTCGAACATCTTTCATCAGCTTTGCTCGCAGCTCATTCTCATCTGCCCTTGTTCTAGGGTTACGAAGACCCAATGCACCAAAAACAAGTCTCCGACCGGCTCCTATATCTAGACGAGCCTTCTTTTGAACAGAGCCCGATGAGTTCGTGCTTTCGTCCATAGGTGTGGTTACCAATGTGTCTTCGTCGTGCTCATCTAGCTTTCGTTTCGCTGAAGTGGACGTCTTCGACGGCTCGTCGAACCATGTAGGAGGGCCAACTTCCACTCCGCCATTAGCGATCGCTTTTAGTAGTTCCTGTCGCTTAGCTTCAATAAGAGCCTTTTCGTCTGTGATAGGCGACCTAGTTTCTTCGCCCGTAGACGTCACATTCATAGTTGATCCCTGTTGCGCTAGCTTTTTTGCTTTGTTCGCGGTCCTTCGACGAGCATTTCGCTTCCTTGTCCTTTCGCTACCAGCTCCAGGAGGCACTGACTGAACCTGAGGAATGGCCCCGGGGATTGGTTTCGAAGGCTGACCGGTTCCTTTCGTCGATTTAACATTGTTAGGAATCTTCTCTACTTTTTCGCTTCCTGACGTTGAACCTGGTCCTTCCTCATCAGAACTCTCCTCTGAGGATATATCACTATCGTCCGAAGTCTCGCTACTACTTCCAGTCTGGTTCAGGTTATTTTCATAGCCGAGCCCTCTTTTTTGTTTCGGATTTTGTTTCTTGGTATGCTGTTGCTTGATGGGGATTTCTTCTGGGCCATCGTCACTATCATCCTCATCCTCACTGCTGTCATCGTCTTCACTGTCTGAATCATTTGATCTATCACCACGGAAACTCCCAGGAGAGCTATTTCCCGGATGCATATTACTATTGTCGCTATTACTGTCATCACTATCGCCGCTATCGCTCCTATCGCTTTCGTTGTCGCTATCATCGCTACCATTCGAAGACGTATCTTCGTCGTCGCTGTCGTTATTGTCAGAGTCGTCATCATCGGAATCACTGTCGCTAGTGACATCAAGTTCTTCACTCTCAGAGCTGGAACTTATGGCGTCGCTTGATGTATCATCCTCCTCGACTGTTTTTTCGGGACTGGTCTTATGGCCATTTGAAGTTACGGATGTAGGTTTGGGTTTGCCATTCACCTTATCATTATTGACCGAACCAGATATGGCAGCCATCTGAACCAGCCCCCTGCCAGAAGTGATCGATCCGGGCGGGAGGCCTCGATGGTCGAATTGTCTTACAAAGGAAGATATTTGCTCTCCCTCTTCCTCCTCTGCTTCCTCTTCTTCGGGCACACTCTCGTCATCGTCGGCGATGTCGTCGATACGCTCCTCTGCTGAGTATGTGGCAGAAAAGTCATTTTTAAAGCTATTCTTTTGTGGCTTTGGCTTCGGCGTTTTCCCTGGGGACATTGACTCGGCTAGCAACGCGGATTCTGACAGCTGCGGCGCGAATCCATCAACTAAAACGCCGTACGCTGATTTCAGGTCATTGCCTGATGTCGCTAAAACTTGCTCACAAATGCTTGCAGGCGCCGAAGGGAATGCAGCTTGTAACCTTGATACATTCTTAGGACCTTCACCAGTTGATGCATGTACACCAGAAGGTTCTTTTCCTTCTGCTGCAGCATTATCTTCTGCTAGATCCCGAAGCTCTTGTTCAAGATCATCTTCATCGCCTGGCAATTCTGCATCTTGTTGGTCGTAATCTTCAGATTCAGAACCATCACTGAAATCTTCCTGTCCTGTACCATCATCAAAGTCACCATCATCTACTTCGGCATCGATGGTGTCTACTTTCGGGCTAAACTTGACGCTCGGGAAGTTCGATTTATGCGCTGGGCGCTCGCCATTCGTGAGAAGTAGCATTGGTGTGTCTTCTCCGTCGTCGTTTACATCATCTTCTAGGCTGTCATGAGGGTGCAAAAGTTTGCGGCGCTTCCGTGGAGGGTCAATTGGAGGTCGGCTAAGCGGGGCCCTCAAGAGACGACGCCCGAATGGGATGCCATCAACGAGATGTCTACCATCGGACGAGATTTGGTATCGGCCGCTGATTCGACGTCGTCTATTATCGTCTCGATCGAGGGGTCGAATAAAAACTCGATCATCGGGCTTAAGGACTGTTCGCACGGGTTGAAAATGGAGACATTCGAAACTAGTGCCGTCTTGATCGCGCAGCTCAACGACATAGTCTTCTAATCCTCTATGGCCGATTTCTAAAGGAAAAGTTTCGTTCACTTTCTCGAGGAGCTTTGAAATGGTTGGATTGTCTTCGAGGGACACATTCCACATAAGTCGTTCTTCTGGCAACCCGTCCCTACGCACGACCAAGCGTAGGCGCATACCTTCGGCCATGACCACGTGTGCGTGTGTCCTAGACACGGGAAGCTGATGTGCAGCTGACGCGGGTATAGAAGATGTTTTGAAGGGTATAATTTTAGGACATGAGGTTGATTTGTCTTATTTATTAGTCTTTAGCGTAGGGCAACTGCTAACCCTGAGAGAGCGACCTTAATTTGAAGTGAAGAAAAAAAAGTGGTAAAGTTCATTACTTAACATAGGAAATATTAAGTAGAAAGCTGCTAGAAAACGCGTTTGCGAGACGGGAGCTCTACCTACCTTGTACCTTGGTACCACTAGAAACAATAGAAAATTGATGTGGAAATTATGGAACCAGTTCAAAGCTAGGTGGTCTAATGTGACAAGGGTCGTGGTGGGGTACATGGTCCCTTAGCCATGCGTCCGATAAGATCTATTAGTGCATCTTATCCGTTACTCCTCCACAGGTACGTAATCACTACATGTCTGCACCTGAGCATGTCCATGTAGGTACGTCCTATTTTTATTTTTATGACCTTCTTTTTCATCTGCTCCCGTAAAACCCATAATCTACAATGCTGTTCTATAGTGTTTGAAAGTACAAGGCCGTAGAGCGTATATATGATATATGTGCTCATTATGCGCATCACATCAAGACTACAGACCACCCATATCCAACATGTGTCCCATCTTCTCGATCTACAGATGATTACGCGATCAGCCATTAGATACTACTACGTCTTGGAAATCTCTTTAAAAGAGATTCGAAGGAGGAAACAAATAAATGATAGAAGAAGAAAAAACATACCTTAGTCTTTAGATAGCCCTCTACTTCTCGACTTCTAAATCCCCCTTTACCCTTCCAACTTAGGGGCACCATCGCAACGCGCTCCGTTACTCTGATTTCCCTATTCGGACCTTCGACGGCTCTAATCTTGTCCGGGTTATTAGTCAGTAACCGTATTTCCCTCTGTCCCAGATCAAGGAGCATTGCTGTTGCCAACCCGTAGCTTCGCGCATCTGCCGGATGCCGTAACAACAGATTTGCCTCTACTGTGTCGGATCCCAGGTCTTGTAGGTTATACGCCTTCAACTTCTCGCCTAAGCCAATTCCGCGCCCCTCTTGTCGTAAGTAGATGATAATACCGCCGTTCACGGCACTGGGCAGCGACATAAGTCGCGCCGCCTCGTCTAGTTGCTCGCCGCAATCGCAACGTGCGGACCACGCTGTCTCCCCAGTATAGCATTCTGAATGTATCCGGACAAGCGGCGGCCCATTAGGGGATGGGATCTCCTCTACGGGGTCGTCGTCAGTAGAAGATGAGGCTCCCACCATCCCACTTTTCGTCCTTCCCGGATAAAGGCGACCGGTGTATGCGCCCCTCACCATGCGGTCCATCTCTGTCTCTCCCTCCCTCGGCGCATCCAGGGATCTACTTCGGATATGCGGGCCAAAAACGATCGCGAGATGCTCCTTGTTATCGACACTATTGGTGTACAGATGTAAGAACATCTCCGTTCCAGAGACTGTAGGAATACGAGCGCGCACGATGCATTGAACCTCAGGCAGTGTGTCAAGGAGCTTTGGTCGTTTAGTACCGCATCCGCCAGATGGAATAGAGGAGTCAACAGGAACACCGCGGGGTTGTCTTTCGGCTAGGGGCGTAGGTGTCGTATTACCGGGAGTGACGGGGGGTGTAAAGGCGGGAGAAAGGAGTGAGGGCGGCGGTGGCGGTAGGTTAGCATCGCCGGTCGGTGTCAAGGCCGAATTGGAAGTGGATTGCGGTATTATAGATGAGAGAGATAACTCGTCACGATCTAACCTAGGCGACGCAGCGATTCCGTCGTCTTCCCGAAGCGGCCGCGACCGCGGGGAGTAAAACGAGGGAAGATCTGTCGCATTCTCTTGCGTTTGGCGATCTAGTACGCTACGTGGATTTGCCACAGGAGACGAATTGGGGCTCGCCATGGCCTTCATATAAGTATAAGTTAGGTAAATTTGAGCCTTAATCTAATTTATAGTAGGTATGCTTTAAAGCATGGCTTAAAGTATGATTTTTGTATTTTACAAAAAAGTATGCAACGGAAAGAAAGTAAAGAATGGCGCTTACATATGATCTTGCAGAAAGGCGTCGAAAAGAAGTGGCGCACTCTCCGATGTATGGTGTTTCCCATTAAAGCTTCAAAAATAAACGAAAATCAATATTACACCTATTTTAACGACACAATTGAGCCTGATTCATAAGAAGTGAACTTTCTTAGTAATTGATTTATTTTCAATATTTATTATTAGTTGTAGAAAGTATTGTTGAAGAGATATATTGTACATGGCTACAGCATAACGGCGGGGTGTGAAATCGGAACTTATTAATAATTAATACGTAATGCTACGGTGAGCGGAACGGTGGGCGGAACGGTGAGCGGAATATTTAAGCTAAGCAGCTAGGTCTACGGATATCCTTAAACCTACCTAAACTAAGGTTCTTTCCTTTCGGAGATCCGCAAACCTACCATACCGGCAAAATGTAGGTTTGTGGAATGGTTCCAAATGCGGAATGATTTTGATTATTCAGCATTTTCTAGGCTTTTTGTTGGTGGGGGAATGTTTTAAAGAGTGGGGAACGGCTAAAAGAGGAGGGAATTACCAAAAAGGTAAGGTATTGGGGGCGGAATCATTCCATATAGAGTAAAGCATTCCAAATTAGAATTAGTTCCCGATAAAAAAATTTTTAAAAAAAAAATTTTTTTTAAAAAAAAACTTTTAAATTTTTTTTTTAAAAAATATAAAATTTTAATATATAATAGGTAAAATCAAATAATTAGAGTTGTGATTATGTAATATTAGGTAAATAAGTAGATAAATTCTTAGATAGCTCAATTGAAATATGCTTGCTTCTAAAAAAAAAAAAAAAAAAAATTCGTACGTTACACAAAATTCAAAAGCAGTGGGTTCGAATCGGGGTGGGGCTTAATATTTTTCGAAAAATCTCATTTTTTGCGGAATATGGAATCATTCCACACGCTTGGAATCATTCCATACGTGGAATGATAGTGTCCAATTTGAATGGTCCTCTTGGGTAGAATTATTTAAGTGGGGTTTGGAATGATTCCCTAAACCTACATTCTGCCGGTATGGTACCTAAGGTAATAGCTCGTAGTTTTTCGTGTTCTCGAATATAAGAGCTTGGCTCTTGTATCCCCCATCCCGCAGCATCTTTGCTGCTACCTAGCTGCTACCTCAGGTACCTCTTATACAATTATCAAGCTCAGTAAAAGGTGCCCATTAACTACCTACCTACCTGACCTAGGTCCTAGGTACCTAACGTAACCACCACCACAGTAATCTATCCTTTATATAAGAACTTTATACAAGAAGATACAGGTTAGGTAGGTACAATTATGTAGAAAGAACTTGATACGCTTAGGTAGTTCTTCTCTCTACTACTTCTGCGGACTTATTTGCTTTAGTGCAGTACTTGTTAAATCTTTATGGTCATCATAGAAGGTAGCTGACACTTTTCATCTTGTCAACTTTTCAACCCAACCCAACCCAATCCAATCCAATCCAAAATTACCTGGCAGCGGGATTCCCAAAACCAAAGCAAAATCATTGTCGATCACAAAATGCTACCACCAAGTCTGGTTAGTACATATCAGCAGTATAAGAATGATACCGATTCTGTTGCTGGCTGGCTTGCATCTACGGCAAAGGCAGTTGGCTATCTATCCAAATCCTTAGCTCAACAACAGGTACCCGGGGGAACAAACGGACGCCTAAAAGGTAAAGCGAGGGCTGAGGCTAAGAAAAAACAAGGTTCTTCGTCTACCAAGCCGGCACCAGCATCGGGAAACAAGTATATTATTCAGATCAGCGATTTCATACCCCTAGCAGAATTTATAACATCCAAGCCCGACATACCTGTTCCAAACTCTCTCCTCGATACACTGCGTCGAGTTATTGTTGCCCGTGGAGGCTTCAATGAGAAGCTTGCCAACGAGGGAGCATCCGCGGACGAGATATCAGATGCGAAGCACGGCTATTTCCTCAGCGTCCTTAGGAAGGTGCATGAAATTCTAGCTCCCAAAACAAGTATCGCTGATTCTCCCCTTGCAACTTTGACGGATAACCCATACGCAGAGGCGGAGGCAGAGGCGGAGGCGGAGGCTACCGATGATGACTTCTCCAACCGGTTTGCCAGCTTAAAAGTTTACGAACCATCGGATGACTTCCTAAATGCTCCTGACATTGAAAGGCCGAAAGTCCACGAAGGCGACAGTGGAACGTACGAGTCGGAGCCGCCTTCATCTCTCGAGGATCTTTACATTGCTTTGACAATGTTAATGAATGATCTCAACAAGATACGATCTCGCGTCGAATGGATATGGACTAATTATCGAGATGGGTTTTTCGATTTAGCCGCATGCGCGGTTACGACTAACACTGCTATTGACCTGGCACGAAAGCTCAGTAAGTTGCAACTATCTTTCTCTAGACATCCTATGTGTAAATCCAATCATTTCCCCTATAATTATGAGGATTTCTATACTCCCTCAAGACAATATATCCTAGAATGCAGTTATTTTCTTTCTATTTATACTTCATCGCATGCCTGACACTGATGATAGACTGTAGTGGAAGATGTAGTACCAATGTTTGCCAAGCATGGCGGGCTGTGGGAAGTCATGAATAAATACCATCTCGTCCAGGTAATGATGAAAGGGTACGAGCCTTTTGGTCGCTCGCATGATATTACCGACAACTTCAACTACGACACGTACGACATTGCAAGTGACACTTACCTTTTAACCTATAGGCTCCTGGAAGCGTTTACAAGGGTAGTAGAGCCTCGGGTCGTCCCACTGTACAAGGAGGGGATGTATGGCTACTACGATCCCCGAAGCGATCGTAACTCCAAGTCTGGATACCAGAAATTCGAAGAAGATAGGTTGCTACTCATGCAGTTCTTCACAGAGCTTATGGCCGTGGAACGTGGAGTTCCCGACTACCCAGTTGAAGACGAATTCTTGCGCGGAATCAAGGAGCTAGCCCGTACTCGAGACGTGCCATTTTATCTTGTCTTTGCCGCACAGATCTTCCTTGATATCCATTATATTCTCCGTGAAAACGTCGGCAGGGGATTCAGCACTCTCGAAACGAACCTTCACTTCATGGAGCGGGAAATCGAGGAACACTTCAAATTTCATAAGGACATGAAAATTAACAACTGGGGACCTAACAATGACAAGGTGACACGGCACCTTAAAGCGAAAATACAACTCATGCTAGCAGATCCCGTGTCCAAAGTTAAGGCTCAGGCATACCAAAGATATCGCGAGCCCGTTCCAACCTCCATGGAACCTCATTTAATGCTAAAGATGTCGCCGGTTCTTAGCGGCCTTGTACTCTACCATTTCCGCTCATCTATGTGGGAGATGGGTATCGCACTCGCAGACGCATGGGGCTCTATTACTTACTCATTGCATCTGTGCAATGCCCTACAGAGTGAAAGACTCATGTCAGACCGCTGGTCGGATATGGACTTGGTAAGAACGGTACTAGGGGATTCCAAGTTTTTCGTCGGCGATACTCCAAAAACTCCCGACGAGTGCTTCAAGAAGTTCTGCCTTCAAATGGGCACGACAGCCGCAGCGTTTACTAAGAGACGACGGGGAAACGTGCCGCTGGCTTCTCGATCGGGTCCTCGGGCGATCAAAGATGGAGCACCGGTTTCGTCTATGTTTGCAGACCGATACCGACGCGGAACGGGACAAGTCGACTGGACGGCTGAGCATGTTGCCAAGATCGTCAACCTTAGCCTGTGGGAGACGGAAGGTTCAGAGGAAGAGGGCACTTTGATGCTAGGACAAGCCGATCTCGAGAAGTTGAAGTCAAAACCTAAATCCAGAAAGGTCAATAAGTTCTCGGCACTGCCTCCAGAAGAACTCATCAGGGCCTTGATGTTTGCGTTGCAGGGCGAATCGCTCGAGCTGACCCTCCCTTATACCGCAATGCACCGCGAGTGCTGGGAGCTCTTACGAGCCGTACGGAAGCGTTGCGACCCTCTGCTTCGACAGGTGTTCACACCCGCGTATATGGAGCGAGAATCAGAGCTGCCTTTCGTAGTAGGCTACATATTATCTGCACCTGTGGAGACAAAGGATATACGGCTTCTGGTGGAAGCTGGTGCTGCTGTTACCGAGTTTGTCCGTCCGGACGGTGATACGGTCTTGCAATTACTAGAGAGCATCGGAGTGCCTGTAATATTTAAAGATGAAAAGGAAGCATAAGGTCGTGGCACATTTTTTAATCATCGGCAGACGTCATTTGACACGAGGATCTGTGATCAGCAATTCTATTTAAACGAACGCTGCCTGCCACATTGGCGTTATATGCGTAGCTCATTTCAAATAGTACCTGTCTAGGTACCTACCAACCTAGGTGTGGTGATTACCTAGGATAATTATACAGTAATTAAGATGAAAGAGAGGATGTTAGCATGTAAAGTCATGACTGGAAAGCAGCTTGATTAAGATCTTCCCGCTATCCTCGGATACTGATGATATTGGACCAGCGGCAGGTGGGTACCTATCTTACCATTGGCACCAGAATGTACCGGCCTACCCTTACTTCAATTAGTACCAGAGGGTGGGTTTATACGGCCGTTCTTAGGGATTTAATTCGAAAAGGCCTGTTAATATACCCAGTACGCATACTCCTGCTGTCTCCAACGTCTTTATTTGCCCTGGGAGGTAAGTATGGAGAGAGAAATGCTTAATATATTTAGCTCAATTCATTGAGCGTGAGAGCATATCCGAATTATAAATTACAATTCTAGCAGTATGCTCTATTAGTTCTTCCAATCTCCCGGCCTTCCCGTATAGTACGCCGTATAGCTGTTTGTATGCGTAGCATTGGCCGTGCCTTCGCTTTTATACGTGGGCGTAAGTTTCGTCCCATCGGCGATGACAAGGTTTCCCAATACACGCCTAAAGAGCTCTAGAGAAGCTTTAGGCTGGTAATAGGGCACTTCGTGTCCCGATTCATAAACTCGGGTGAAGCTGAAGTTGCCGTACTGCCTACTCTCTCCGTATTCAACGTCGTCGACTATGAACGGGGCATAGCCTGCCTCTTTGAACTCCTTCTGGTGGGTGTAGTTTACCGCTAACGATACGGCCTCGCCGCCCATCCAATTGCATATATAATCCTATCATATTGGAATCAGTAACCGGCTTTATGAAGACATATCCTATGAAAAGGGGCGGATATGGACTAAGAAAGAAATGATAGGGGTCTTACAGCATCACCGTATATCATTGCGATTCGGACATCGTAGGCGAGAAGAGCCTCGAGATCCTGTAACAGATTGGGATAGACAAAGTCGCCGGTATAATCAAAGCCGGTATAGATCTGGGAGCTGCTTGTGGATGTGTAATTGATATCAACTCCTATGGCGTTCTGAACCTTGGCTTGGTTGAGATAGTTCACCCAATACCCAGGAGGGATATTCGCATCACTCTGGGCACGGATGTCGTAGGGATTCCGTCCGCTGGCCACGCTGCTCGCTGTTAGCATCTCGCCACACTTAAACTGGGATCTCTATAAGCATATAAAATTTTTTTTTGATACTTACTAATATGGCCCTTCTACCAAACTTCTGCAAATTGCTGTTGCCTGTGAACACACGGCCTTGCCATCTGGCGTAGAGCGATCTTGTTGGAAGCACTGATCAATTGTATCGCGGCAACCACCAGGGAAATAGTAATTCATCTTCATGTAGTCGTAGATGGTTTGGTTCACGGCTTCGATCCCATAGGTGTTCCGGAACGCCATTTCCGCGTAATAAGGTGCTTGGATCCTCTCTGATATGATACCATTGATAACGCCGAGCGTATGCATGCTGAGCTCGACGCCAGGGATACTTCCGTCCTTGATTAACTTGTTCTGGTCATAGAAATACTTGAAAAAGGCCGGTCCGTAATGACCTCCGTAGCTCTCAGTCCAAAGATTGAAACTGCGAGACTTGACTTTCTCGTCCAGAACTGGAAGTTCCTGAATGAAAGCCTGTAAGACTTCCCAGGTGCCCTTCGCGGCTAGATCCGTAGTGTCAAAACGGTACGGGTCGACATCGCTATATCGACCATCGGGTTTGGACGAGTTGACAGGGAGCCCCGTTGTTTGGTTAAGTACTCCCACAACCGCATCGGCATAGGAGAAGCCGACTCCAATAGGTTGGGAGAGGAAGAGAAGATTGCTCACTTCATTCCAAGCGTAGGGATTCACAACCGAAGTACCATTATGAGTGACGTTGCACGGTCCAAGTTCTATTGACAATAATCAACATACGCGCTCTTGGTCAAGTTACTTACACAAACAACGAGAGAAAGAGAAAGATGTAGGTGGATTACCTTCGAAAAGCCCAATCAGCGAATCGCTGCCGGGTCCACCGTTAAGCCACAACGTAAGAGGTGCTTCATCGGGGTTGGTCCTAGCTTCGAAGAACCAGAAAAACATGTGCGTATTCTCATCGAGGTCGACATAGCCCGAGTACGAATTAACTCCAGGAGTGGTCTCGCATACACCTTCGAGTTCTGGTTCCTTGTAGCGAATTGTGACGCCGCCTGGAGATTTAATGGTCTTGACACCCGTGGGTTCAGCGGGAACTTGTTTTCTTATCAACTTCTCAATATGGCTGGGCAGCGAGCTTGCCGATGCAAGGGAGCTGCAGAGAGAAAAGAGCTGCAGAGCTGCCGCAGCAGTTCCTCTCGTGATACCGTGCATGGTTTTTTCCCAATTCCTCGACGAACTTGGAACTTGAGGAACGAAGGAAACGAGGGAGGGCGGGAAATGCAAAGAAGTCGTAGGAATGGGTCGATGACGACTCAGCTCACCGATTTTATACTGAGTCGTCCCCGAGGTTAGACAGTTCCAACTGCCCCACTCGTCTTTTGTTTACATGCTGCTGATAATACATAGTACAGCGTATACTAAACCGTAAGTGACGTATGTATAGGGTATAGGGCATGCGTAGGGTATGCATAAGCAAGGTATGCCTAGTCCTTTGCGTTGCGTTGTTGATCAACTACCGGTTTAGAATATAACGCCTCTTCGAATTGGGATGTAAATGTAAGGTAACTTTGCCTACGGCTACCTAAGCTGCAGAAAAATATTGGGGACCGCTTATACCCGTAGTGGTTATGTCCGTACCAGGTAGATATCCGTGCCTCGGAGCTGGGTTCGAATGGGCAGGAGATACCATATGTACCCATAGTAGTATTGTACCTAAGGTCCATAGTAGGTAAGGTTGTTTTAAGGCCTTTTAGGTACTTCCTTGCCTGTATGTAAGCAGGTAAGGTGCTAAAGACAAGGATTCCGGGGACATTCCGGGGTGGGGGATTACCTGATATGTTATCATTCCTTATCGGTATCTTATTGAATTATGTTCATGTTTGTCCTCTTTTTCTCCCTTCTTTTCTCTTATCTTTTTTTCCTTTCTCTGTAGGGTGATTTCCAAGACGAAGATAAGAAGTAGGTTACTACATAAACCTGCTTGGTGTCTTGCTATAGTAAGGAATAAGAGGTAAATTAAGGTGGAAATTTCATAATCAAGACTTTTCTATAACTACATTACATCTCCGACTATTCCGTTATCATTTTGCGAGGCTGGTAGAACTTATACGAGGTGGTATGCGCTCATAACAATGGCTGACGACAGGGTCGTACCCGTCTTGCGTTTACCTCATACTATTGACTTTACCTGATAAGGTTTTGCTTTCTATTTGGTGTCGCTGGGTCGCTTTGCATGTTGGCCATGTTACTTCTTGGGTGACTGCGCTGTCGTCTTCTATTCGTTGCTACTAGTTAATTCAATTATGCACTTCCAAAGCGCCACCTTGAAGCGTCTATAGCCGTTTCCCCAGTTGCTTTTGCGGGTGGCTATAGAGATGATATAACCGAGCCGGCATCTTGTACAAATGTACTAATGTGACGAGATGCCAGATTAATACATGCCAGGTTCACGCCACCAGCGATGTCGATAGCATACCACATGCGGTACGAATCCCTTAAGCCGACTAATCCATTCTGGCGAGATGTTACCATAGATCTGGACGAGACGAAGCTCCTTCAGAGTTTTGATCTTGCTGAAGAACTCGTTCTCCTTCTTCGCGTTCACACGACCAGTCCATCCTACAGAGCTGACAGGTCTAGGCGCCCAATCAATCGCTAACACTTTGAGGTTTTCGGTATTCTCAATAACCTTGCTAAAGAATGACAACCAGCCATTCCAGTTGGGGTGTTCAGTTGCTACCAGAAGCGAAAGCTTCTCCAGTCGCTCAAACCTAAGGTCCCCATGGACAGCGAATCCAATCCGTCTGTCGTTCCAGCCGTGAACCTCGACGCGCATGACGGCTTGTTTATGGACTATGGGAGATAGATTACGGTACAAATCCTTCGAAGCTAGCATTAGTGAGGGTAGCGGACGGGAGTATCCTGTTTCACCCATATAAAGTAGGTAGGGGCGTAGTGTATCCTCGAAGTCATCGTGGTTGAAAGCGAGATAGAAATCGATGATACGGTCAAGCACTTCTCGAGGAAGCGATAATAACGGTGAGTCAGCTTGCATCGTGCTTGGAGCTTGGAGCGTACAACCTTTAGGGATATGAATAACCTCGTTACTCTCTTCCATATAAACTTATTGATTTTGAGGAAATTCAAAATTGGAAGTTGGAAGTAAGAAATAAGAAGTAAGAAGAAAGAAGTAAGACGTCGTGTCCGCCAAGTTGCCAAGGCAAGTTGCGGGGTGTAGGGCTGTGAAAATGTACCTAATATACCGATTACATCCGCTGCCAAGCTTTCTAATAGTGCTTGCCTTAGGTACCTAGTACCTGAAGTCAAATATTAAATCTAAAGGATTACAAGGACCAACTCTCTCTCTCTCTCTCCTATAAGTTATAACTTCCTAGTAGTCTACGTTACATACTTTAGATAGATACGTAGGTAGGTAGATGTAATTATATCAGCAACAATACCTCGAACTAGAGTCTATCACTGCCCCTTAGTAGAGTCAGTGCGGATAGTTGAAGATAATATTATAGTATGGCATTCGTTATTGTTTAGTCCGCGATGCAAGGGGGGTTATCAGTTTTTAAGGGTGTCCTTCACATTTCCGTGCTCTTTCAATACGTTAGACTCGTCTGGTTTTTATTTTAGTAGAGTTCGACACAGCCAAGCCATACAATGAAAATGAAAAAATTGATCACCAAAATTAACCTTGCTACACGCTCATCGTCGTCTTCTCACCCATCTTCATCTAGCCGAGTATTACGCCCAGCAAGCGATGCCCGGTCTGATTACAAGACCACCAGCTACAGCAGCCTAGAACTCTTGCCGCCAGAAATAAGACGCCATATTCTGTCTTTTCTGGACATACGGAGTCTGGACTCTTTAATACACTCATCACCCGTTTTCCACGAGCAGTATCTTGAGAATCGACGATACTTACTGTGCTCATCATTAGAGACGACCCTGGGTGCCGTTGCTCTCGATGCTTGGGCCACTTTTCAATCCGGGTCCCCTGGTTTCTCATACACACGAGAAAATGTGCAATGTTTGTTGGAGTCTTTTCGCGTTAATGGCCAGCCTCTTCACGAAAGAATCAAAGAGCACGAAGCAATAGAAATGGCCACATTCTATCTATCTATAATATCACCTCTAATCCATCATTACACGAAATGGATACTGGATAACTTCGCCACCGAGATAGAGAATATACCTAAGAATATAACTCTGAGCCCGGTCGAGGAAACGCGAGTGCTACGTTCTTTTTATCGATTCCAACTTGGTTGCAATTTATTTGGTAGCAGTGACGAGAGTCCATGTACGAAGCAGGGACTGTATCTTCGTCCCATCGATATTCTTCGGCTATTTTTCTGCCAGTTCGAGCCATGGGAGGTTGAGGAAATACTGTGCATTAATACTTTCGCACGGGATAAGTACGACAAAATATTTCGTGAAATACATTGGGATGTAAACGAGAATAACCCGAAATTCGACGGCCAACGCCCACCTACACCTGAAGGAGCTTTCGACTTTGATAATAGTTGTACGTTCTCCATTTTTCATTCATCACGCACCTAAAGCTTTGCGACAAGCATACCTTTGGTTCAACTACTAACGGAATTAGGGGCACGGGAGGAACTGCTGGCCGGAACTGTGTGTCGCGGCCTCGAATTGCTCCACAAAGCCACTTACGAAGTCAAGGACCATTCACAACTGGTCCAGACGATGCAAGAAAACATCGCTTGGCCTTCCAGTGCTTTCCTTACGGAGTTCGCTTTAGGCGAGGCGGCACAATGGGAACGGCGCCAGGAAGCTTTTTCCAAAAGAGATGAGAAGCAAAACCGCCGCGACTCTCTACCTTTCACCCAGGACGCGGAATCATATCCGCCGCTGGCCTGGACGATGATATGGGGTGGCACCTATAGCAACTTGTATGGATGGTACGTGCATGACAATCTTCGTCGGCTCGGTTACGTTTTCCTTGACGCCATAACGATCGAGTCGTTGGGTGCGAAAGATATCATACTTAAAAAGTGTCAGGAGGATTGGGGTGATAACGATCCTCGTGATAGAATTTTTTGAGGATATTAATTCAAAAAAGACCTTGCATCATTACCATATACGGAAATAACACGTCCATGACATACTCATGGCATATATTCATCACTCACTACCCAGATGAGAGTTTGGGGCCAATTTATTGACACCAGGCCCTTTAAGACGAGAGAGATATTTATAGGCAGAAAATCTGTTGCTACCTAAGCGTTCAACACACCTACCCGCTTACCTCCCTCGTCTTTTAGAAAGATCAAGCTTGACCAGTGATGACTTGACTCTTGCACCCACATCTGTTTTCAAATGTTGAAGGGTAAACTTCAATAAGGTGCCTTGACCACATGCCTCCTCAAGGGATAAGGGGTCAACAACACCTAGTAACTGCCGATAGAACTCGTACAAGGCTATTCGCTCCCTTGTATCAGTCAGTGAAGAGATCCCATAAAACTTTGCTGCATCCTTTAGCTCTGGTATAGAGTCAATGGCATTGACTTCGCCAATTGCTATATAGTGTAGCAGCCTCCAAACGTGTGGGCGCTTCTCTGGTTTACAAGACAGGAAATGTCTTAAATTTTGACCCATCATATGGCCGTATCCATATTTATCAAAGACGGACGGCAAGCTAAGCGAATTATATGCTCTCCAAAACTCGTCGAACGGGCATATAGGTGGATCAGGGGGGCCATCGTATGGAATCCCAAGACTTTTACAGTAGGCCCTTCTATGCTTGTGCCCAGAGAGCAACATAGCATACGAACCGCCAAGTCCGCCCTCAGCGTGTCGAATTCCTTGGTGTGTCGGGTCGCGACTAACACAAGTAGCGAATCCGAATTGGTACCAAAGGTCAAACGGGGCGTGCTCAAGGGGTGAAGGGTTTGTATTATCGAGCGCTAAGGCAAAGAAGATAAAACACCGCTTCTTGTCAAACGGTTCCAGTTGTTCCAAGGTCTTTCCGCTATCTTCGCCCCTGAGGTATGACCTCGCTTCTCCTAGGATTCTCTCCAGGTAGGATTCAGGAGATGTTTGGACTGGTTTGACTGGCTTGCCAGGACTTAATATGTGGGCATTGCGAAGGAGCCAAGGGAAGTATTTCCCACGGGATACCTCTGGTATCTTGTTATATTCCTTCGTAATCTGACTTAGGAGCACACCACTCTTCCTCCAAACATCCACTGTTTCACTGGAAATATCCTGGTGGATGAACAGACCGATATAGACTCCGAGAAGATGCGACTGCTCGTCGCGAGTCTTGCACCGATTAAATCCAAAATCTTCTAACACATCGGGGTCTTCCGGCATCTCATCGGATAGGCAGTTTCGATATAGGTAATCCGCTGTGGTGAGAGGTCGAGCGTTGCAGTAGAAGATATGGTGAATTCCCATTTGGCTCTGGCAATGCAAGCTACAATACCAGTCTCTACCGCAAAGGGAACAGCGACGTGATGTCATCGTCTCGCAAGTCTCACACTCGCCTTCGATCTCACGCTCTATGGGAGGCTGGGGTTGCGAAGAGCTTTCGTCTAAAATATCCTCATTTGGTGGTGAGATCGGCCTAGACGTATGGAGTTCGGTCAACAAAAAAAAAAAAAAAAAAACGTCCGAGTATGCTTTTCTTACCTTGCCATAGGCCTACTCGAGATAGAGTGTCCTTTGTTTGTTTGTAAATGGTTCCTTATCAGTGTCGCTAGATGCTGATTATCCGTATGCGGCATCGCAGTTGCAATAGATGAACCGCCAATAGTTGACTCTTTGACATGCGATCTAGGCTTTACATCATGCCGAAGCAACTTCGCGACCTGGCCCTGCAGCTCCTTAACCGCCCCAGAAATCAGTTCGAGAGGGGCGTCACTAAGCTCAGCAGAGTCGGGTATAGTCCACAACTCATAGACCTTCCCATGACAACCCCGACAAGCGAACCCGATCGTTGATATGAACCCAAAGCAGAGAAGGCAGGACCGCTTACTGCAACCAATGTATTTGAATACAGGATCTAGCTGCATATATCTCTTAGATGCGTCGAGAATAAGCTGTACTTCGGCGTGAACATCGTCCTCAGTCGTCTTGAGCTTACTGAACTTATTAACCAATTTGTCCCTCGTCCACGTTGAGGATTTTCCTGCCCCTGAATTCATCAAGGTCTTTGTCTCCGAGTCTGTGAACTTGATGCCCAGGGCCTTGAACGTTTGTCCAACGGTCCATGGAGGGGACGCGGGCTTTTTGTTGGAGTGAGTGGTCTTTTTGACGAGGGAATACAACTCAACCCATCTTATGCGCAATTTATTAAACCCTTCAATTCTCTCTATAGCTCGGACAAAGGTGAGAAAGGCCACGTGAGGTCGAGCCAACAGGTAAACCAGCTCGCCAATTTTTATGCCAACTGACGGCTTTTCCGGCTGGATGCATTCAAAAGCGGGGATGTTATTGAGGACTCGTACGTGATATGCCGCGAGAACAATGCTGCTTATGTCGTGCGGTACTCGGTTCAAGGCTTGGGATAGCTCTTCGATGTGCCCTGCTAGGCTTCTTGTAATTTTTGAGTCGGAGCGCCTCATCAGCCGGATCTGATTTTGAGTTAAATAACTCTGAAGATCTGATATGTATCCTTTTATCCTGGGCGCGTATTGGTTCAGTAGTAACTCCCACAAGTCAGACGTGTTCCGAGGCGAAACTGGAGATTTTGATAAGTTTCAGGGCAAAACTACACTCTATGGCTGAGAACATACTTGGATCGCCCGCCAGGCGTACCAGGACCTTTTCTAAAGCCGTTACAAAGTCTTTATCTGTTTGCTTCAACCCAGAGTTCTTGGCGACAGTTATTTCAGTGGCTTCTGCGCTTTCCACCATCAGTGCAGCAGCTACGTGATGACCACCTCTTGTTTGAGATAAAATCTCGGATAATCTGTCAAGGAATGCGCGCTTAAGCTTATCATTGTCGAAATTGGTCAACGGTTGTCCTGTAACGGAATCGTTGTCTGCCGATTCTATTGCATCGGGGCCTGCTTCGCAAGCGTCGAATATGATAGCATCATCTGCCTGTCCTCCATTGCGAAGGCTCAATAGCTTAATATAAGCCTCAAAACGAGACTTATCTAAACCGTCTAATCCCCAGTGGAATGTGTGGCTCATTATGGTGAATGTTACGAAGAAGAACTGCGTCAACAATTCTTGATTGAAGCGGGGAAAGCATGGTCTTATTTCACAACGCAAAGCGGTAGGCTGCATCCTGCTGCGTATGGTAAGTAAGGTTACCAATATCATTTCTCATATTACTACGCTGGCACATACGAGATCGGAGAATTGCGTGTCCTAATATCACAGCCAATAGCGCAACCAATTGGTGATAAGCAAACCATAGGTCTCTGCGACCCAAATCGTAAGCTCTTTTCTTTCTCAAGATCGTATACTCATTTACTTCAATATATTAGAAGTTACGCCAAGTGCCTACTCTCTTTAGGTGCCCTTTGATGTTTTCTTAGTGGGAAGTATCCCGAGTGGTTAAACAAATGTAACGACAGTCTAAATCTATATAGGAGATTAATATGATTTTTCTTTTTCTCGGGTGGTTGTTAAAAGAGACTGAAGAGATAACATCTGTGAATAATCTTGTAGTTTAGGTACCAAATACTCAAATGAATATACCAATTTCGATATTCAACATGCAGCGTATGGTAGGTTTCCGGCACTTCGATAACTTGTTATTTTCTCGTAGCCTATAATGTCGCTCATTAATATCAAGGTTGATGATAGTCGTATTTGATCAAAGATACTAATCGCAACTTATGTCTCGAGGATTTAGCTCAGATCACGTCCAGATTTACCTGAAATCCAGGTTATATAGGGTTATGGTGCTCGTTATATAGAAGTGGACAAGAAATTAGGTATTTTTACTCCTGAAAGATTCGACATATGAGCTGAAACTATATATCAACTTAGCCTACCAATGTGGGTGAGGAAGGCCATTTCTCTTATATTTATAGACAGCTTTACTTACTCTATCCTAAGACGCTACGTATTATAGGTACATGAGAATAGTCTTTTTGACACTCATTTCAATACGCGCAGTATCATATCTCTGGGCAATACGGTTTATATGAAAAGCACATAACCCCCCTAAGTATCTAGGTAGGTAGCCTCTTTGGCTATCGGGTTGGCAAGTACTAGATATATGAGATTGAAAGACGAAGGATATGTTTGCATGTCTCTTTGTCACGGTATAGCCCCTTAGACCCTCTCGGTGTGAACCCCCGGTCGGGTCACCGTCGTGTATATAAGGTAGCTAGACGAGGGACCTCTTGCCACTTCCTCCTTCCTCTCTTCGTGCAACAACAATACCTTTTACCGAACCTTGACACTCTTACTTGAACTTGAATCTAGCTAATAGGCATCGTTCAAAATCATATATTAATACTATCAAAAACATACTTGGGCACTACGCACCTAAGCTCCAGGTCGAAATGGTTCAGGTCATATCCACTAGCGGCCTATCGATGCGTGTTAGTGGTATCGGTGGACCTCTTGATGCCTAATAAGTAGTTTGCTTTATACTTGGTCCATTAGACATACTAAATAGTTCGAATATCACAGTCTATAGCCTCTCCATCTAACTTTAATGCATGTCTCTGAGATAAATTCTTGTTGATTTTAATAATTAGCTTTGCTTCTAGAAAGCGGACTCTAGGTACATTAGCAGATATAAATATGGAGCGAGCAAAAAAGGTGACAGCAAGTATAACATATGGGCTTAACAAATGATCTTGAGATGCCCTCGGCAACCCAATTCCGTTAAATCATAGTTCGTTGTCGCTAAGGCCAATACTTCGCGCCGGCATCGTATGACGTGGATGTTAGAAGTTGGTTGGCTCTTGGTCATGGGTAAAGTCGGTGAACCAAGGTATATGCCAACAGGGCACGGTGGAGTTATGTAATATATTCATCTAATAGCAACGATGCTAACAGTAAATAAGGAAAATGTGTCCCATTAGAAAAGTTGATACTATAGAGATATACCGATTTTTGTTGTTTTAACTTAGAAGATAATATTGTCATTTCTCTGGGACGACACATTGAGAATTATTTTCATATTATGTCAGGAGTAACCAGCGACTAGTTAACTATATTTGGAAAAATTCTCCAGATCCGTAGTTTCGGCTTATGGTGAGTATAAGCAAGGGCCTGTTCACAACCTGGCTACGGCCTACTAGCTTGGCGTATCAGAGGAGATATTCAGCTAGTTTCCCCATTAAAAACATATATGGACATGGTACTTTCACATGGATCTGGCCAGCAGGCCCTGTTAGCGAAGAGATGGGTTAGATGGATCTTAGTTATTTTCGTGTGCATTAGGTACCTAACTTACATACATATGATAAGAGCATACATTGTTTAACGCAACTAAGCATGAACTAGTTTCATTGGTGGATATATTTTGCTACTAATCTTTTCTTCCATTCTTCTTTGGACAACTTCCCCCAAGGCCTACTTCGGTCGTGGACACTTCATCGCGAAGGACAAGTCATATTGTCCGTGTTCTCTAAAAAGCTGAGCGAAAAGGCGATGGGTTAGTTAGCTTCTAACGATGAAATTGATACCTTTGACTTTTGATACTGTATATTCTATAATAAGTACCTACGAAGTAGAAGGGTAGTGTCAGGTACGGTAATGCTTGGGCTCGTAGACAGCTAAGTTCGTCAAGTCGCCATCCTGAACAGCAGGCTATTTCTATAGGCTAGTAAGGATGGCGGTCAAGAGGCCTAATTCTAAGCCTACTATAAAGTGGAAGCCCATCTCGTTGTTGGCATTTCTAATGTACATGAAGCTTACTGTAATTCTACTATGTACCTAGGTAGGTAACCGATGAACTAGTTTGCTTGATATCTGATACAATATTTCCCCTCCTTTTTCTCATGTCCTTTTATGGAAGAGAACAAAGGATAATAATAATAACGCACAGGGCAATTAGGTATGAATTTTAAAAGGATAGATGAAAGGGAATTTTTTTTTTTTTTTTTTTTTTTCAGGTATCCATCCCTTTGCAGGGATTTTTATGTGTTTATCTTAATAACCAGAGTAGTGGAACAGGGAGTAATAGTGTATCCACTTCGCTTTTTTCCTCTGAACTCTATTGGTTGGTATTCTCGTACACATGCTTCCTCAGACCATGGAACAGGGTTAGCAGTCTTAAGACCCCTGGACCTAAAGGGGAAAATTATTTAGCTTAGGACTAGTCTTGATGACTTCAACCCATTTGCGAGCCGTGCAAACTGGGACCAGATTTAGATGTTGAGTTTAGACCCGCTCCTAAGATCCAAACCCCAGGACCCTTATCCATTATGAAGCGGAACCGGAACAGTGTTGAGGCTCATCTCAACGAAGATCTGCGTTCCAGACCCCCACGTGTAAGTTGTAAGAGGCTTAGTGGAATATTATTCGAATGGCAAGCGACCCCTTTTCCCGTAACCCTAAGTTTGATATGGGGTTGGAGAGTAATACCACTAGCAATAAGTCTCCCCCTGACGAAAAATTTGCAATCATTCAAAATGCGAGCACAAGACCCTGAAATTCTTCTCTTCCTTTGGCCATACTCTCTCCCAAGACCCTTGAATAATAGGTCTTCGAGAGGTTTTCAGCTGAAATATTTCAAGCTCGCTCAAGCTGGTCCGTACTACTGTTAGCTTAGACCAGATCTATAATGGCGACAGTTACGCAGGTCGAAGTGCCTGTCGCGAGGCCGCGTATAGTGTTGGTAAGTACAAGGTAAATATACAAAGCGAAAGCAAACCAACGCTGACACTTCAACCTAGAACACTAAGGCAGAGCAACCGGCACTCCCTGACATTAACACCATCCGAAAGGCCATTCCCCCTCACTGCTTCAAGCCTTCAACATGGAGATCGCTATCATATGTTGTGCGAGATCTCGCGATGGCTGGCGCCCTTACCTATGCGGCATTAACTTATATCCCTTCCGTATCTAACCCCGCTTATCGTGCTTCTCTGTGGGTTATGTATGGGTTTCTCCAAGGCCTCGTATTTGTCGGGTTATGGATTTTGGCGCACGAATGTGGGCATGGTGCTTTCTCTGTTCACAGAGGACTTAATGATACTGTTGGCTGGGTCTTGCACTCCGCCTTGGGTGTGCCATATTTCTCGTGGAAGTTCTCTCACGCCCGGCACCACCGTTTCACCGGTCATATGCAAAAGGATATGGCCTTTGTTCCGCAGACCAAGCCCTCCTGGTTTGTCAAGTCGCTAGGAGACGCGTTGAGCTCTTTCGTAAACTCCGAAGTTCTCGAGGATGCACCCCTGGTTAACTTAATTCGTCTGCTTGGCCAGCAGTTAGGAGGATGGCAGGTTTATATCCTTCTCAACGCAACGGCGGGACAGGATAGCTTGCAAAACCAGGACTCCAAATGGTGGAGGCGAAGCCACTTGGACCCTTTCAGCGGAGTCTTTCGTCCGCAGGAAGCCTTATATGTTCTCATCTCCGATTTAGGCCTCGCCCTTGTCGGTGCAGGCCTCTACTATAGCTCACTGGCTCTTGGCTGGCAAACTGTATTCCTCTTATACGGAGTTCCTTACTTCTGGGTGAACCATTGGTTAGGTAAGTGATGGTATTACGGCATTATATGGCCCAAGCCGCTAACATTGAATTAGTTGCCATTACATACCTTCACCACACACACCAGGATATCCCTCATTATGATGGCGCACGATGGACTTTCGTCGCCGGAGCCCTGGCCACTGTTGACCGTGATTTTGGCTTCATTGGACGCCACATATTCCATGGCATCATTGACACGCACGTTGTGCATCATCTATTCTCGTAAGTACCCAAGTATAAATATTGATATACCAACTATGGTGCTAACTAGCATCCAGACGAATCCCCTTCTATTATGCTGAAGAAGCCACTCGAGCTATCAAGCCGCTACTTGGCGATCTCTACCACAGCGATGAGCGCTCGTTCATGGCTTCATTATGGGAAACATCTCGTTCTTGCCAATACGTGGAGAACGACCCGAACAACCCTGGTGTTCTAAAGTGGGCTAAATAGATTTCCTGCTTGAGGTAGAGAAAGGTTAAGCGCTAGTCGCAACAAACTATTCTAGAGTATAGAGGTAGATAAATGATAGAAGCATAGAGGCGGATAGAGCTGGGTATAGATACGACTGATTAAATAAAGCACTGAGATGCATTGTACTCATCTATTCTTCTTGCGACTATTAACCTACCTGGAGAAAATAGTAAATAATTTTCTTCAGTAGGACGACGGAATTTGGCGATAGCTACGACGCACACTGCCCAGTATTTTTGGTACCGAATTAGTCCGAGCTTCTTTCAGCGTAGAGGTAGTCATGTCTAGATATCTTAGTTACAAAGTGTCCTAGTCACCTCTTGGCTGTGAGCTTGTATATTTTGACTGTAATATGATGGGTACCTCAGCCTATTATGAATGGAACCGGCAAGTCGAAGTCCTAAATATCCTATAGCTTCTCCAGCATTTACTACAATAGCATGCTCCTGATAAACAGAAGATGGAGTAAATAATGCCAAAAGGGGGGCTCATGTACCAGGGTGATAGTTAGTAAATGCACACCCATTTCTATGCCTTTCTGCATAGTGTGCTGCAACGTTAATACCATGTACCGGGTCTCCTAGCCCGCGGAAGTCGCATTTTCAACTTACTTTTTATCGCAAATCCCGGGGATCGTACACTTTGGATCTTCATTGGAACGTAACCTCGGCCTGTGAGGAAAGGATCAATCCAAGACTTCAGTCTTCAACGATGGCTGCTTACCAGCATAGAGTAGTCGGCGACCAGGAGCTATGACCATGCTTACAATATAGATTAGGTACCTAACCTATGCATCGCGCAAGGAAAGCAAATAGCAATGGATGATTTGCGGGTCGCATAGTTTATTCCGGGAGCATACGCGGTGGCGTGGACGGCCGACATCATCTTTCTATTAGCCAATTGAACAATACTATAGTCTTCTTACAGTTCTCATAACAATACCTACCTAATTACCTTAGTACCTGTAAACGACATTATTGATACAAGGCTATTTGACCCTGATTGTAACTACAATCCTTACAACTCTAGATCCTGTGGTGAAAGGTGGCTCTGGTTAATAGTCCACCCTCTAGGTAGTAAAGCGAGATTATGCTTGGAATTTGCTGACGAAAGAGAATGCCGCGCGTTCTTGTGCAGCCCTCTGGACGCGTCCTATTGATAGAAGCCCACGGGGCCTGGAACGCATCCAGCTAGCATATTAGACGCCACCCTCTGCCACAGCGGTGCCGTAACTACTTAAAGTGGAATTGGCTACATAGAGTCCACCGGATAAAGGCGAGGCATTTAAGACACGGCTGTGATGATCTATCAGGTGTTGCATCGCCACGGAGGCGCCGCTGTATTCGAGCCAACTAGAGATATCCGACCTAGCCAGGCCTGGCTCTTACTAAACATCGCAAGGTAAAAGTCGATGAATTGGTGGCTTTTCCCTGGCTATGGTGGAGATTGATGATTTTGACGAAGGGCTAATAGTGCTGAGCGGCTTTTGAATATTTATTGATGCATCTAGAAGCCATGAAAGGGGGCGCAGCCTGACTCTTAAAGCGAGTGAAGACGCAAACAGGAATCGGGGAGGGCTCTTACCAAAGCTCAATACTTACAGGCCTCTCATGTTAGGGCTTCGTAAACTGCCGCAAAGTATGTTAGCTATATCTTCTAAACTTGTCAATAATCTTTAATGACTGATTGCTCCTAGGTCTGCGGAACCGCAGGTCTGCTTCCTCTTCCAACTTATCCCTGAATTCTGTGGAAGGTTCGAAAACGGATTCAATAATGCCTTCTCTCACGAACGGCAACGGGACCTCCTCGGAACTAACCAAGCACGTCGTTGTAACATCTTCTAGTGAGGTTGGTGCGACTAGTTCCATGACTACTCGTACTATAAGCCATCCCGATACCAGATCAACACGTATTCAAGTCACTCGTGCCATCGAAACAGCTAAGAAAGTAAGGTCTAGAATCGTGCACGAGCTTGAAGACGTCGATGATGTGTACTTCAAGCGAATTAATCTGCAACATTATCTAGAATACATTGCTGATGAGCGCATGATACATATGCCCAAACGGGGAAGCCTGTGGGATCAAGTGCTAAAGGAGGCGGAATTCTTTGGCCTTCAAATTGACGAGTTTACTGTGGCTGTTGAAGACTTCATTGTCGATAGTGCGACGGTACGAGATACCGCACTGGCAAGCTGCTACCTTCTACTCGAGGTATGTAACGTTCTTAGAGTATCATCTCCATTGAATCTAACGAGACCCAGCTTGGCTGCGACCAAGCGCAAGCTTTGGAACCAACTTTCAATACCCTATACGAACTCGGACAACTTCTTGCAAACACGCTTGAACTTCGGTCATTATTCACCCTGAGCGATGGAATCGCGAATTCTTTAGGCGAAATTGTCATGTGCCTTGTGCATCTTCTTGGTGACATAGCAATCTTTTATCACCAGCGGGTTAGTCGACTTTCCAAAAGGTCTACGACAATCCACTTTGATCGGGAATTCGGAGATCAATTAGAAGAAATATGCTCCAAGAGGGTAGATCTTATCAACAAGATATGGAGTTATAAGCTTGGAAATGCTCACGCAGGCAACGATGTCGCGTTACTCCATCGAGATCTGGGCTTGACCCGAGCTCATATAAAGTCATACCTCTACGACCGCATCCAAGACAAGAAGTGCCGTACGGAAGGAACATGTGAATGGCTCGAGGATGACCTTTTGGACTTCCTTGAAAATGGTGAGAAAATTCTCGCCGTCACAGGTATTGCAGGATGCGGAAAGAGTATGCTGGCGGGTTGGGTACGCGATCAATTGGAGAGACCAATTGGCTATTTGGAGCAAAAGCATAGGACAATATCGTTTCAATTCGGTAAATATCTCTACTCACATCTAATCTATCTCTCTAATGGTTTGTAGCGATCGACCACAAGGAGAAGTCAACTGTCACAGCCTTCCTGAAGAGCATACTGTCTCAATTACTTGAGATCAACATTGGCGATAGCGACCTTTTCAAGAAGCTTTCCTCCGCCGTGAAAGAATTTGGAGAGGATCATAACGAGGAAGAATTCATTAATCAACTATGGGCTTTGCTCGATATTGGCTTCGCCACAGTCAATAGTAAGGGCATGAACCTGACGCTCATTATTGATGGGTTAGATGAATTAGTTGGAGGAGACACAGCAGGCCTTGAACTATTTCAGCGAATCCATCAAAGTGTCAAGAAACTGGGAAGTGTTCGCGCCATAATATTCTCGCGTCCTATTTCACACATTGGCCAACTCTCTCAACCCGATGGCAGACACGTCGTGATCACCCCTGAGCAAGTCCATGATGACATACAACTCTATTTGATTCGTGGTCTTTCCCAACACAAGGAATATACGTCTCAAAGTATCCCAAAGCAGCAGGGCCTCCTAGGCGAATTAGTGTCTCGGGCAAAAGGGTCCTTCCTCTTCGCATACTTGTCGCTTCAGTTGCTAGGTACCGGTACTAGCTTAGACTCGTTCTCTAAGTTTATTCATGCCATAAACCCAGAACTCAACAACAACCACGAAAGCCTCCTCAAGGAGCTCACTAGCAAGATCAACTTGAAAGACGAAAATGTCAATCGTCTCTTAACCTTCATGATAGTTACCGAGCGACCGTTCGAAATAGGAGAAGTGGAAGATTTGCTGAGTATCAACCTTTCAAAACGGACTAGTTTATCAAAGGTTGATGTGCGTAGCATAATATCTGCCATCGGAGGATTACTCATTGAGAATCAAGGGACCATTTGCTTCAAGCACTCTATCGTCCGAAGCTACATTACCCAGCTTTGCGGCTCGTCACTCATTTCTCTCAAAGACGCCCACCGCTTGCTAACGATGACACTCCTGTTACATGCAAAAATAGCTCTTACGCAGTCCTGTGACCCATCTACTGACATAGTAAACAGAGCTATCATTGATCAGGTGTACCGGTCCCATCCCCTGATCAAATTCACCGTGACATATTGGGTCGCTCATCTTCAACAGTCATCACTTACAAGTGCAAAAGGGGACCTGGCGCTATCGGAGGACTTTAAAAGCATATTTCCAGATTCTACCCTTTTTGTTATGCTGGAATGGTCTCGCTGGCAGACACAGCCTATCGCTTCTGCTCTCCACCTACACAGCTTGGCATTAAAGGTTCGCACCACCTGCTTTGGAGAAAAGAATCGCACCGTGCTACAGAGCCTTATAATCCTGGGTACCCTCTATCGGGCCCAGCCTGATGCGGCCAAAGCTGCGGAAACATTCTATCGTGCTTCATCTATCGGCCAGGTAGTTCTGTACAAGTTCAATCCGTTAGTAATTACCTGTACTTCGGTCTTCTTAGCCTGTACAGAAAAAGTCACCTATTCGAAGAGAACTACAAGTGCCACCTACCGCGAAGAGATGCTTCGCTTCTACATCGAGGTTTGCAAGGGACAGCATGGCGCTAACTCGGATCAAGTCATTCGATGGTACGAAACGCTAATCAAACTCTACCGTGATATACACGAAGAGCATATGGCAGCTGTCATTCTCAAGGAACTCCACGGGATAATCACTGTTCGTTTTGGGAGTGGCTCGGTTAGAGAACGAGGCATCGCTAGAGACCTCGCTGGAATGAAGGTTGTGCTCAAAAGAGGAGAAACCCAAGAATTCAAGGGTCAAGACGACGAACTACTGTTCGAAGTCAGCGAAGACATGGAGCTGACTGATGAACTACGGATCACGATCATTCTTAGCATGGCTAAAACGTACGAGTCGCAGAAGAAGTTCATATATGCCGAAAGGCTTTACATTTCTCTCTGGAGTCGCATATGCAAAGCCTGTCGCCAAAATGCTACCGTCGAGCTGCAAGTTGTTCAGCTTAATATTGCTCTCGAATACATCCACTTTCTCCGTCGTCAAAAACGCGAGAGTGAAGCATGCAATATAATGGTTTGTATCTGGGCCGAGTATGAGAATCGCGCGTTTGCATCGAAGGTTATTGTTCTCCGCCTTAAGGAGCTCTCCATCTTGTTCAGACAATTCGGCTTGCTTGCAGTGTCCGTGTCCATACTCAAGAGAGCCTGGGGATGGTTTAAAGAGCACAAAATGATTGAGTCAGAAGAAGCTTCTGAGACATCCACTACCATTACTGAAGTTGTCGAGGACATCACAGAGACTACTACTGAGACCACTACTACGACAACAGAGACCGAGACTGTAACGCGAGAAGTCTATGAGACTACCTACACGAGAGCGAGATCTGGAAAAGTGGATCACCGTTTTTTCAAAGCATCTTTGGCTCTGGTTGGCCTTCATATGAAACATGAAAAATGGTATGAAGCAGAGGTTGTGCTACAAAAATCATTGGAACTGGTATGGAAAGGGGTTCTTACAGTCGACGAGAAGATTACCCTAGAAGGCGACTTCATATCGGAGACCGTCTTGACTGCGACACGCCTAGCTCTCTGCTACCATCGACAGAGGAAGTTCGACAAAGCTGAACACATTTACCTTCGTGTATGGAGGGCATGCTTTACTTCACTCAAGGCCGATAATATCGTTCTTACCGACGCGACTTCGAAACTACTCTCGTTCTATAAGGAGTATCATCGTTACGAGAAGGTCATCGATATATATATGCAGCTTCTCCAGCACTATCGCAAGAATTTGGGTGACACTCATGAACTTACCATTCAGACGCTGTACCAATTGGCCTATGTCTATCAGCTCCTTGGACGTAAGGAGGCGTATGATTATTACGCCGAGATAGTAACACTGTGCACTCACGATGGGTTTTGCCATCGCGATGCTTTTGACGCGGCAGTTATCGTGCTGAGATTTTACCGAGAAGAGAGTCGATGGGCAGACCTACAAAAGCTCTCCGTAGTACTATGGGAGACAATCACCAAGCATCATCATGAAATAAAAATATCGGAAGAATTCGTCCAGCTAGTGTACGAGCAGTACCGTTACGTACTTGAGTTTCATCGGAAAGTAGAATTCTCAGTCCTCTACAAGCTTACTATTGAGTACCGCGAGACGGTAAAGGCTGTCTTTGGCGTTTCGGTTGCTATTTACCTAACAGCCTTGATAGCTCTTGCAGAGGTTTGCGAGAAGAGTCAAGAACATTATATGGAATCCGTCACCACGTACGAGGAAGTCATAACAAGGACGAAGACTGTCACAACTGTCACGGAGACTCAAGTTCGCACAATTAAGAAACGTCTGTCTACGCTCTACGTCACTGTAGTTACCAGTGGCAAAAAGACGGAAACATCGACTGTAGAGAGGGCCATTGTGATATGTTCGGAAACTTACGAACAGTTCAAAATTCAGTTCGGCTGGTGGCACGAGACGACCCTTCTGAAACTCAAGGAGCTGGTATTATTGTACAGCAAGGTCAATACCGACAAGTCTCGCGTCACGGTAGTGACCTTATTGCAAGAGAACATCATCAAGGTCCTTTCTACGGCTACAGTCGCAATGGACCTTTACAAGGCTGCGCTAACCCTTGCCTCTATATACAAGGTCGTAAAGCTTGAGCGGGAGGGCCACGAGTTGCTCCGACAACTACGTATATTGATACTCTTTCCAGGCTTCGACATCGCTGAACAGAATATTACTATAAAGCTCGACATAAAGCTTGCCAAGGTAACCTTAGTGTTCCTCATCGCTCTCGAAGAGGGTCTCCATCATGCGGACGGGAAACTTGGTCCCAATCATTTCTCGCAGCTCATGGCCGATCTATTGTTGGAGACTCTGCTCTACGAACAATACATCTCCGTAACGACTGGAATGGGAGAAAAGACAAGCATCGAGATCGTACTGGAGCATGGTGCTCGACTCCGTAGTCTCTGGGTCGCCCTTGGCCGAGAGAGCTTCGTCACCGTACTTGACAAAAAGCTGTTCGCTATCTTTACGGAGCGGTATGCCAAGATACTGGGCTCCTACGGCAACGACAGAAACGTAGTTTTCGAACTCTACGTAGCGCTACTTACGGAAATTGGTGATGAAACTGCGACCGAACGCACCACGGTCGATTTCGCCATGGCCACCGTTAAGGCCATCAATACGTTGGTGCGGAAGTTAATGGCCGAACCTAAGGAGTTTTCGCATGCGCATGTCGCTGCAAAGTATGGTTTCCAGTTCGCTAATTCGCAGCGTTTCTATCACGACCTGCGCCGTGGAGTCTTTGGTTACAGACTCGCCGAGATGCTTGCCGGGCACGGGGTTCCGAGTTGGAGAACGGCGGATAGTAAGAAGAAAGAATCCATGCTGGCTACGAGCCGCGACGTATTGCAGACAGTATTTGCTGCATTCCGCGAGGCCGGCGTCGACTTTGTCAGCTTGCGCTTTGGGGACTTGTCGAGTCTCATCAACTTGTTAGGAGACCAGAAGAATTACAGCGAGTTAGAGGTAAGAGTTACCAAACCCACCCCCTTTTCCTATATCCACATTTTAATGAAATACTAACTTGTTCCAGACTCTCCTTACCGAACTATGGCGTTCGCGAGAGGTTCAGCGCAAATGGTCGCCAAACGTCGTCCTACACATCGGACAACTGCTCATCGACGCGCGCGTTTCGGCCTCGCACGCCGATAGCGCTATTAACCTGGCAAACAGATTATACTACAATGTGCGGCAATCGCGCGGTGGCCTTGACCTCCACACGCTCAATCTCGCCAGCAAGCTCTCGGTCTTACTCGCCCGAGCCGGGCGCACCCGCGATACCGGACGTATCCACGCCGAAGTGTTGCGCGATCTAGACGAGCACCGCATCATGACGGGGACCGATCCCAAGGAGAAGGAGCGCCTACGTGCCGCGGCAGACCTGCATCTTGACGGTCTACGGCGCTGCGGCTGGGCTTCGCGGCCGGAGTGGGCCCGCACGGCGACGGGGCTGCACACCAGGCTGGGGCGCAGGTACGGCGGGCTAACGGTGCAGCCGGTGGAGAAATGGGGCCCGGTCGATGCGAAAAAGGAGAAGGAGTTGAAGTATCCGGGCCCGACGATGTGGAGCCTCGATGTCGAAAAGGAGACTGCTAGAAGGGACTTGGTCTCTCCTGCTAAGGAGCGGTGGGGTTACTTTACGCGAGCTGTTAAACATGTCGTCGCGTAAGATGGTGAAGATCCGAGAGAAGAAATGTGGATGGGCTGTATGATTTGGCGGAAAATGAGGCGAGGCTAAAAAAATGCGCACCTATCGCAAGGCAAGTTAATGGTTTCTGGTACATGTCTTCCATATGAGGGTTCATTTGTTGCTCACTTATTTATCGGCGGCTTTCTGTTTTGGTGTTATTAGTCTGTATCAAGTTTAACATGTACTATGAGTTGCTAATGTAATTACCGTATCTTCTTGATTCTCAATGTTGAGATTTAGATGCTTGAAGATGCTGCTTCCCCTTTATCTCTTTACTTTTCTTACGTGATAAGTGAAGCTATCTCGTACCTCTCATTTTTATGAATAGAAACACGATCGTGGAGCCCAAAGATGTATAGTGAAAGTGTGTAAATATGCTGCCTATAATGCTTCCTAAGCTATGCCAACAAGTCCACGGTTCCTTTAACGCCCCTATACGCCTATGGCATAGTTCCTTGCCTCCTGAAGTCGCGGCCAACATAAACCCAAACTAAAAAAAAAAACGAATTGATAATTCCGCGCGTTATTTACGATTTCATTTCGTTTCAACGTGCGATCGTATAGGCAATGATGATGTCGATGAGCATCCACCCTCTTTCTCGGCGTCCTCCCCGCATCCATTGCACGCCTCTGCCTTAGCTGCCGCAGAAAACCCGGAGAAGGGACACGTTTGAGACGATGGGAGGCCTTCCTCGATGTCATCTAAGATCTTCTTGCCGTGTAGGAATCCTTCAGGTTCGACTCTCTGCTTCTCCATCTCATCCGCAAACTCATCGCCATCGCGCACATACCACTTTGCAAAGAGGTCGTTCTGGACCCATATGACCTTTCCAATCGCCTTCACCAAGGCAATTTTCTTATCTGTCCGCAAGCGTGGGTGCGAAAGAAGCGCCTCTGTGAAAGTGTCCTGTATGAAGGCGAGACATGCTCCAATATGGACATACTCGACGTGGAGGGGGTGTTCACGCCCACGACCAGTGTGCATCATGCTAGAAATTTTCTGTCAGAAGATCCATGCTATCTATACATTTAACCGAACGTAGGTGTTAACTCACCCTACTTTGTCGAGATATTCCCAAAATTCCATGGTGCTGGGATCGGAGCACAACTTGACAAGATACGCCCTTAGGAACATTTTGCGATGCAATATTTGCGGGCTGTTTTCGTCGAGATTGTCATCTACCGGCCCCTCATAACTGGTACTTCGAGTTTCCAGGGCTCGTGTTGTGATATCATATTGCAGCAGTTTTTGGTAGACAATGTTGACGATAGCAGGAATAAGCTGTTTGATGTATTTGGAGCCTGACATCAAGGCCTCGATATCATCTTGAATTTGGTCAATATAGGGGGGTACATTGAGAGTGAGAATTGAAGTTTCATACTTGAACTGAAATCAATGAATGAGTGAAGATACTGTATTCGTGCTTCAAGATTTGTGTATAGATCTTTTCGATCGACATGCTGTCTAGGTCGTGCTGAGGGTCCCATTGTGGAGAATTTGGTGCTTGAAGGTGAATTTCGTATATGTAAGAAGAACAAAACCGAAGAACCTGAGATTGAATTTCATACAACAAAACAAATATGGGAAAATGAATATGGAAAAATAAATGCCATTATATGTTCAAGCCCGAGGTTGTACCACTAGGAATGAAGCGACGAGGAGCGATGATGGGCTGACATCGTGTGGGACCATCGAACCATCATCTTGGGCGCATTTGGCCTGGTCTGGTCTGGCCTGACCCGCTCATGAGGAAAACCCTTAGAATTGGAACGTCGCCTATTCGTGGGGTCATGTCATCCCCGCTCTGTCTTGAATACCCGTAGCTGAGCTGCATCAGGCCAAAATGATGTCAAAGTCGATCTATGCGCAGTTTATTTTCCATAGGGTCTCGTAGGAAGTTGCCTGTCTGAAATTAATGAGCGATTAAATACACTATACTATACTACTGGGCCTATCCCAGTTATTGATACATAGCTTGCGCGATGCACTACACTGCCCAGCTTATACATAGCATTGTTCCCACTACGTTATTTAGGAGGTATTGTACAATACAATACATACCTTACAGCAATACCCCGCCATGCAAACACTTACAGTAAGACGCCCTTAATGATAGTCGGTGTTTTCAGGGCACTTATAAACGCAGCCATACTATCATACGAATGAGCTTTGTTTCTAAATAACTCACTACCTACCTCCTAACTAATGCTTTGGGTAAAGCAGGTATCTAAGAAAAGAGCCAGCGCTATGACAAAACATGCAACAATTTGATATAGATGAGCGGACTTGTTACGAAAAAGATACAAGAGACAACTATTTCCTAGTGACTGTTAACTAGTTTAGACAGCTATACAAAATAACTTGATGCTATATCTGTAGCTTCGCCTCGTATGGCTCCGCAAAGCTCAGTAAACAACCTTGGCTACCCAGGCCTCCTAGCGAATCCGTTATCCTTGTCATCGGTAACCCTTTTAAGCAACTGTTTACTTGTTTCTATCTCTCTGTATTTATTTATTTATTTTTCGTGTTGAAAGAGTTTTCCATACTTGTTGCAAGGCTGCCTTGGGTAACTTAGGTACCTACCTAGGTACTTAGGTAGGTAGCCGACAAGGCGCAGTACCCGATATCTAGAGCAATCTATGCATCATGTTTTCTTTCATCCCCTACCCGTATATACTATGCAGACAGGCAGGCAGGCAGGCAGGTAGCCTAACCTAGGTACCTAACCTAGGGCACCCCAATCAGGGATGATGGAAGCATCCAAACCAATGAAAGTCAAGGTTGTGCCCTCGGGCGTTTGCTTGTGGTCTGTGCACGGAATCTCTCTGGCAGCTTGACTTATTTTAAGTCTCTTTCCCCGCACCATACCTTAGACAGATTAGTTGAATCCACAACACTTCACTACACCACACTAATAGTAGACTTCACTAGACTTCACTAGACTTTACACCAGATATCAGACCAGGTAACTAAACCTTATATGAAACTGTGGAAGTTCTGAAAGCATCTGAGCTAACATAATGACTATTGCTTAGGTAAGAAATTCATCTTATCCGTTCCTACAATACATTGCCAAGTACATCTTACATTTTGTTTGACATCTCGTTTGTCCCAGCCACGATGGTCGGCTTGCCTTCCGGAATACAGCACGATGCAACGCAGTCAAACCCTTCGCAGCAGGTTCATTTAACATGGCCTAACGACTATATATCGGTAGGCACAGATACCCCATCTGTA
This sequence comes from Daldinia bambusicola, assembly GCA_022478815.1. Taxonomy (NCBI): domain Eukaryota; kingdom Fungi; phylum Ascomycota; class Sordariomycetes; order Xylariales; family Hypoxylaceae; genus Daldinia; species Daldinia bambusicola. The sequence continues at coordinate 192,437 of MU284066.1, forward strand.
TCTGTTGACCTCGAAGACCCATCCCGTGAAGATATTCATAGAATTGGACAAAATGAAGGAGGCAAGGAACCTATCACTTTCCGTCCTCAGGTAACCGTCAATGTCTTTAACAACAGCGCACCAAACAATGGGACCGCAGGAACAGAAGGGTCCAAACCAGAAACTATAAAATCAGCAAATGAAAAACTGGCTCAAGAGACCAACAATAAAATAGCCGATCTGACTGCTAAACTTGAAGCTTTGTCGAAAAAGGCTGATGAACTTTCTTCGGCCTTAGAATCGGCCCGCGGACCTCGAGTTGAGTGCGGCTTGTGGAATACGGGGGAAGTTCGCTCATGGAAGTCTCCCTCCAATAAGACTAGAGGGCGAATCAATTTCTCACAGGACTTCAAATCGATCCCTAAAGTGACAACTGGTATGTCCTCGGCCGATGTTTCGAAGGACGCAAACTTTAGAGTGTCTGTCTATCCGACTGATATCGACCGGAGAGGGTTCAAAATTAACGTGGATGGTTGGGCAGACACGGTGATATATTCCTGCGGTGTGTCGTGGGTTGCCATAGGAGAGTAAGCTAGGTATCTCACATTTCTGACCGGCTAGTCAGGTTGGGGGAGGGTATCATAATAATACACAGTTGGTTCAGCATGGAAGACAGACGGACTTAAGTATTGACTAGGGACCCTAAGAAGCTAGGGAGAGGACAGATTAGGCAGTTAAATCAATATATTACTGCCCATCAACTTGAATCGAACCTAGAGAGGCTTCGTTACAAAGGATATATAAACATGTGCAAGGGAATTGGGGTATTTTAAACCAAGCAGGAAAGGGGCTTACAGGTTCGTTAAGTGATAAAGATAGAAATGTCTATTTTAATATGATGATGCCTTGATTGACTTCCTAATAACTGGCTAGGATGATACAAAAGTCGGGTAGCTCTCATGCTTTGATTACCCCACTCGAAGAAGTATCTTATATTTAAGCAGTTGGTGGAAGTGGGGTGCGAAGTAGATAACTTAAAGAGAGGTAGGGTAGATACTGTACTATACTGTTATAAACTTGAGTTTAGGAACTTCAGCGCGGAGAGATGTCTGTATCAAGGAGTGACATTGAGTATCTGACGTAAACCGGTTTAGTGCTTTTAAACGAACGTAAGTGCGAGTGACGTAGTAGTCGCAACTAGAAGACCTTTGGGTCCAACGGCCCAAAAGTGTATAACGATGATGAATAAGTAAGCTGCCAAAGCGTGCTGACAGCCCGAAACGCAAGGCAATATGACCTCATGGCTGACGACCTGATATCCCATTCTCACGTCGCCATTCCATACCTCGCCACCAAACTCAGCTCTAATATAGCCCAACCACAATATCACCACGGACCCTAGCCGTAGCATGCACTTCAGCCTCTAGATCAAGCTTGATTCCGACCAAAAGGGCAGCATCCTTAAGCTTACCAGACTCATCGACGGGTCCCTTAAGGAGGTTGCCTAGCTCAATAATATTAGCACAATAACATATATTGTTGTCAGTTGCAGGGTATCTAGATCAAGTCTCATACCAACTGGTCCATTGGCACTACCGGAGAGTCCTGGCATGGGGAGACTGTGCTTCACAGCTGAACTGGTATGACGGTCTGCGGCACCAATGGAGCTTCCGCTAGTAGTAATGGGAGCGTTAGTTCTATTCATTCATGTTAATCTCAACTACCTCCTATACCGGATATCAATACTAACGAAGACATGTTGAATGTTTCTGAATTTTAAGCGGCTATTGCCGTCAGCCTCTTGCCACTTAGTACCTATATGATCCAGTAGATACTAACTCTAGTCCGTATTGATATTGGCGTGTATTTCTTTGGAATATCTTGCTGGTAGGCTTTCTCTAGTCTTGGCAGCAGAAGTAGAATAAAAAAGATAGAAGGAGTTGCAAAATTGGAAATTATTATGGATGAGCTATTTTTTGCGAGGCAACTCTTCGGAGTTGTTGAGCTTTCTATCTAAAGACTTTCAAGTGTCTGTTTCCCCAAGATAGAAACTACTCATCTCGAAAGATCGTCAGTAGCTTTTATACATTTCTTCATCTCATTCAAGGTGGCAAATATGTATAGCAACAGTATTGAGCGCCTACATGAAGAACTACAAGTTCATCAATCTTCGATTAACTTCTGAGCCATGACGAGTGCTGTGCGAACTTACTCCCATAAAGTCATCCCAGCCTCATGAGATCCTGGCGTGTTGGGCGTCGAATCCCAGAGTCTATATTCGTAATATCTGCAAGAGGATAGGCTTACCCTCACCATGGAGACGACCGACTATGCTTTCTAATCATACGATTTAAGAAAAAACGGCCTCTAGGAGTTACACTTCGGCATCTGCAATGCAAGCCAGTTCACTTTCGAGGTCGTTCTGTAACGACACGCGGTGAACGCAGACAAGACCAGGAATATTAAGGATATCCAACGTCGGCTTTAACGCTGTAACTCATTATACCCCAATATGAGGTGCACCTTTAGGGCATCCGGCATACAGATTCAGTTGAGGTTACTCCCGAGTAGCGTAGTGGTTGGGTATCAATACTTCCGTAGGCGGGTAAAAGATAATTAGTAGATCTGTGGTATCTCCTCGTACGAATTCTCAGTGCTACTAACGGACCATCGTCTCGGCTATCCACGAGCGCAGACAATAATTCAATGATAACATATATACTCTACATCCGGTTGGGTCTGGTCGGTTAAATAACGTGAAACGCTTAATAAAAGTAGTAATTATGTCGCAGCCCCTCATCTTTCTTGTTGCGTTTTCTGCCGTTGTTGGCACTTCCGAAGCTATTAGACAGATTCAAACAGATTCTAAGAGGAAGGAACATCGAAGCCGAAAGAATAACTTGATAGTACGATGTCCCAAGTCGTCCCAATATAGCCACGTGCTCGAGGGGAGGCGGGTAGTCCTGTCTGGTGAGAAGGTAAACAAGATTGAGTCCTTTTCAATAAACATTTTCAATTTGACAAGCATCTTATAGCTCTACATTGACACCGGGACCGACCATGACCAAGTATTCGGTCATCCTTTTGCTGGCTACTTTCTTCCGTACCCTGACTCCAAGTACTCCGGCCTCGTGTCGACTATCTGTGACGAACCACCCATCATGAATTGGATATACATCGACCGAAATACCTATGAGCTCAAGTTCGGTACTCGACCATCAGCGCAACCCAATTGGCCTGGTCCTTTTGATTGTTCTCGACAGGACCGCAGATTGACTTTCGCTGGCTGGGAGGGCTTCCTTGCTGTTAAGGAAGGCGATTTCTGGGCGTTGTACTTTGACATAGATGAGGATAGTCTGAAGTCGAAGGTAAAGAGCGACACTCCAGTACTTGATATAGAACTTTTACGTGTAGAGATGCGCGTCACACCTACCAGAGAGAAAAAGCCATCAACTGGAGAGCCAGGGGATGGCGCTGAAACTAAGGAGGACGAACCAAGATCAAGTGAGGCACGGTGTGAGAAAAATAAAGAAGAGAAGTTAGGGGTATCTGGAGATGCTGACTTAGAGTCACCAGAAGTAGATTGAGAAGTTAAAGATGCTACAATGGAGATTCACGATACTATTTGAATGCTAAGTCGATCTAGTACTCTATCCAGCAACCCGATTTCCTCGGCCATCCAATATATGGGCCATATAAAGGTCATGAAGAGCCTTACGTGAACGTAAATCTGCTTATAGAACGAAAGGGCTGGGCTAACTTTTATTACAAGGTTAACTCATCATAATGTGATTTCCCTCCTGCACAGAAATAAAAGCCTATATCATGCGATTAACACCGCGACCTACCCCACAACTGGAACCGAGAATACATACAAGACACGATCGCGTACTACCACACGTGTACCCGTGGTACCGCCGGGGTACTCGGGGTTACCTATGTTGTGCTTTAAACATTATGTAAATGTGCTACAGTATAGGGATGTGTACGTTCGGTGACGGCCGTGACTTAGGTAATGGTCTCGTAGAGAATGGAACTGATATATACTTATAGGTATACTCGCGATCCTATATGACCGGGATTGTTTAATACGAGAATAAAGAGACTTTCGAAACTTTGCATCTTATTACTCGTTCAGATACCACGCGTGAGCATAGTGATAATTATGAAAGCGTGCTGTGAGAATACTGAGTCTAAGTTACGCTTAGGGTAGACTGCATAGCCCAAATATCTTATTCTATCTGCTCAGCCTATGTACTAAATAACGTGTTGAAGAACACAAGGGGGCCTTTCTATAGATGTCCCAACCGCCATTTTCTGTATTTTATTGTTGTGGGGCAATAGACTAAACAGCATTCAGTTTCCATTAAGACCTATATTGCTAGTTGGCTTAAGATCATCCAAGGGAAGGACCTTCATTAGTAATTAAATAGTATCTACCCATTCACCCTTATATCATACTCAGGCGATAATACATTGCTGAAGTTCTAATCAGGGTAATCACAGAGGTCCCGGATTATTCTTTCCCACTCATTCGACACCTTAGACCCCTGTCGATCTCCCGGAGAACCTGATTTCCGGGATTCTGCTTCGTTGTGCTCCAACGATATATCGCGCTGAACTAACAGACTCCTCTGCCCCTCCTATATAACGACAGCTGAACTCGAAACTAACATGGCCTATGTGAGACATCCGTTTCGACCATAGCGCGGAACCGGAAATTTGGGAAGTAGATATGACTTGAGGCCCAATGCTCCCATAGCTTTCTTGGCGAGAAGCTGATAATCCGGAAATCGCGTCCAACGATTCTATTGGGTTTTTACGCATCTCATCCCGATGGCTGATAATCCTGGCTGAGTCGCCCGCAATGCCTAAAAGGTCAGCGCAATCTGGCAGATACTGTGAACAGCGCTTCTTCAACTTGGCACTATAAACTCTCCTATACACGGCGGAAGGTCGAATAAAAGACCAGATTCGAGCAATTCCCACGTCCATGTGCAGATGCGGGTACGACTTAGGGAGGGGTGACATGCGGGAAGGGTTATCGTAGACGATCGTAGGCAATCGTATACCCTTCAATCTGGTTTCTTCTTTCCGAACAGATCGACCGATCGGATCGAGACAACGTCTTACTGGCGCACTTGTACTGTCCCAAGAGCCTAGCAACCCATAGAGTGAAACCGACTGGCCGTATTGGTGAAGCATTTAATACCATATAATTACTTCCTTACCCCTATCACCAATCCCTCATATACCTTTCGCTTCCGAAATGTTCTTGTTGCCTCTGCTCATGGGGCCTCGCAGCCGTGGTAACCGTGTTGTCTGTTGTAATCTTAATATATTTACTTCGATCCCGGTTTTGAGACGAACCTCCTGACCCTAAATCCGACGTGTTCGCGCCGCTCGGGGGAGTCGCGCGCAGCTTAGCCAGCGCGAAGTCGGAAGGCAAGGATCTGTTGTTGGCGGATATGAATCCGCTTCGCAGCGAACGGAGGAAAGGCCAGAAGTAGGCGGCGCAGGCGGCCGAAATGCTCGCGAATTGGACGAGTTGCATACAAAGGTAGTACGGGAATCCTCGAAGCGTATAATCCTCTTCGGCGAGGCGCGGGAGGTAGACGAGTTGACAAACTGTCGCTGCAATCGCACTTTGAACTCGTTAGAAGTGTGCGCGCGAGTAGAGACCTAGGTAGGTAGGCATTGGGAAGTGCGTGATACTTACAAGATTCTCACGGAGAAAAAGCTATGAGCTATGATTCGTGTCCTGACAGAGAGCTTAAGCGGATATATGACGATTGCCGGAAGGGCGATTAGCGAAGCGTCCGTCAGGATGTTCGTAATGTCCACATATTGTAAAAATGCTATCTATATTATTCGTTAGTAAGATATCTTTATTATGAGTTTTACGGCAGTTTTTCATTCGAATCTCACCCTATCAATGCAGTTGGCGGTTCCTGTCTCCCAAGGAGCCTGGGCTCCACATTGGAAAGCCGTTCCTACGAAGGCTACTATCAACCATATCATGACCGTGACGACGAAGACAGACGTGAGGCGACGGTGTCCCGTTTCCGGAGACAAGGTGGATAACCCTATGCATACCGATAGCTTTGCAAGCCCTAACGCAAGGATATATAGTAATTGCCCGGCATATTGCACCTGAACACACGCAATGAGCTTTGACACGGAGCGGGCGCGTTTGTGGAATAGTAGATACATACTTTGAGACCTGCTCGAAACTCATCATCGGTCATGAGACTTCGCGATTTTCCAAATATTCTCCCCTCTGGAACGAGGAACGTCACAGATTCGCCGAGACCAACGATCTGGTTTTTACGATGTTAATCCAATTGAAAAGAGGTACCCATTCCGCGGAGGCGCAAGTTGTGAACGTACAAATGCCAAGGCAATCAACGTCTCTTCCCATCCAAACCGTTGATTCGTTTTCAAGAAGAACTTGGTCAAGAAGCGGAAGCACAGCATGAGAAAAGTTAATGCGATCAAGAGCCAAGTGATCATCTGGATGATGGGGTTCATGTCCGTGTCCGTGACGACGATCCCGTTGTCGGACGGCATCTTCGAACCAGATGTCCGCCGCCCTTTGGACGCGAGATGGTGTATCTCAGGATAAGCCGTCGAAGAATGGCAGCGGGTCGGACATCGGTAGGGCTGAGAAGCCCCAGGGTTTCCCGCGACGATGCGTATTAAGGTTATGAGCTATGGAGTTGTAAAGACCTGGGGGAAGAAAGTGGCCTTGATGCGCACGCGCCCCGTGCGTATTTTCTGGGTTAAATAAGATAGACGAGCAGGCAGGCAGGCAAGTAGCATGGGTAGGGAAGCAGAAACGCCAAGTAGCCAACCACTGGCTCCGGCGCTGCTGACGGGGAGGCGCAGATTTGCGATCGAACCATGGGATATCCGCGGCAGTTGGTCCCGTTAGCTTATTTGAAGAAAGAAAAAAAAAATATTGCGACGAGATCGTCTGTTTGAAAATATGTGTGTTACACCATTGCAAGGATTAGGTGTCTCTCGTGTTCCATACATCATCTTCATCCTATTAGACAGACATTTTGCTTATTTTTATTCTCTCCCACCCTCCTTTCGTTTAAGCGATCACATTCCCTACGATAATCTCCTCGTTTTCCCGCTTAGAGAAATAAAGCTGGGTCACGAAGGACGAAGTATGCAGGGGGCCCCGGGGATCTACACCGATGGAGGCGGGAACTACATGGAACTAATGCTAGTCAAACCGTGGGGGAGGTATCCATATACACGAATTGTAGGCGGCTTAGGTGGACTTTATAGGTTATCTTTGCGAACTGTGTAGGTAGCCTGTACACATAGCGAAGCAAGGGTATCTGTGACAACATCTGACTCTCTTAGCTATCACTGGTCAACTCAAGCTGATCGGAATGTGTATCTATATATATAGGCAGGTACCTACACACACAAGCGTAAAAGAATCCACGTATTAGGCCCTTCATCCGAAGGATTCACTCGAGCCGAGACGGCAAGGTCACCAAATAATACATCACCTCATAATATCTAAACTAAACTAGCATTTATTGCCTTATGAGCTATGCTACCCAGGTACAGAGGGCGACATGCTATGTAAGAAAGGTGAATTGCTTCCATGCGGCACTCAATAATACTACCTCCCTAGTAGTACTGCGAGCGAAGCTGGTCCAAAGCTGAAATTCGGTGAGGTCGTACGGGGAAGCAAGGCACTAATTTTTTAGCCATAAGTACCTTGCGTTGGGGAGGTCTGAGAGACAATGCGGCGCTTCGGTCCCTTTCGAAAGCTGCAGTAGGGAAGTATTCATTTATTCATCCCATGTCTGTCGACGCAGGAGTGCTAGGCACTTACAGTGAGAATCGCCAAGACGGCCCGACTCTCCATTAACAGCGTGGGTTAGAACATTGATAGGTTCAGCGAAGCTTAATAGGACATGCATACTACCAGTCTTCTGGGTCAGAACTCAATAATCATGAAGATGTAAGAATAGGTTGTTGATATGACTATGATGAATATCTGACTATTATTTGGACCTTCTACGGAATATAGGCAAAATTGTTAAAGAGGCAGAACGACTTTTAAGATAACTAGAGAAAGTAAACCATAGCACCACACAACGCCACCACAACAGGCCTCTTGATTGGATCGGGATGGTTGAACTCGACTCCGATGCATGTCAGCATCTCGACCTAAGCTTACATGCCTTATCAAGAGCGAGAGAATCAAGATTCAGAAGGCAATATTAAGCTTAAACCGGGAAGGATTCGTTCGGCAGGCGATCGGAATCATTTGATTTCCTCTACTTACTTTAAACCGAGAACGGTCGCTTGGATTGATTCAAAACCTTTTAAAGAACCAATGTCTATCCTACGCGACAAACGGTTCCATACTTCACTTATAAGTGGCTAAGCGATAGGCTGTAGGCGACAAGTCAGTTATATCCCGAAGCTCTTACCGTGTGACCTCATTAAGGATTGCTTCGATATAAATAGTATGCAAGAACATGATTGTTTTCGGATTTTAAACTTGATAAAAATCTTACCAACATTCAAACCACATTAATACCACGTTTTCTAATGTTTAAATCAAACCGTCTAAAATCATCAGTAGCGTAACCCAATTGCCGAGCCCCTTTTTGGAAATGCAGGTGAGCAGATTGATAAGAGAAGTACGTACCAGATAGAAAACCCGGTTGAACCTCGGGATATAATCACCTTAGGTTAGTTACCTTAGGTACCTAACCTAAGGTAAGCCAGGTCGCAGGTCAACCCAATGTCTTCCCTACCCATCATCCCAACCTCTAACCCAAAAGGGTAAGGCGCAAGCGTTAGCGCACATTGGGCTGAGGTTACCCTAGTTAACATAATATTCATACATTTTCATAAAATAATTAATTTTTAATTAATTCTTAATTAATTTCCAATTAATTTTTAATTAATTAAATATTTTAATATATGAAAAATTAATTAATTGAAAATTAATTCGAAATCCATTAGGAATTGATTAAAAATTAATTACATAAAAAATAAGAATTTTAGTATTTAAAATGCGCTGTAATTATAGCGCATTTAGTGACTTTTACTCGCTATAATTATAGCGTGCTTAGCGGACATTACAGCGCATCTATCGATTTAGAGCCTCAAAACTCACCCCAATGTTAGAAATTACTCAGGTCTTGGCTGCGCAGATTCTTGCCCAATCGGGTTAGAGGTTGGGATGATGGGCAGGGAAGACATTGGGTTGACCTGTAGACTCAGGTAAGCTAGAAGCTGAAATCCATGCAGGCCCTGGCCGGCTGGGCGGGCCAAGCTGGCTTCAGCTGGTCTCCACTTGTTCGTCATCGCAGCTATTTTATCTTCACTATTTTATCTTCACTATCTTTTTTCTTGTTGCTTCACCTCTATGTCTACCTAAGGTACCTACATGGTATACGATAATTGGTAATCATGGAGACGTTATAAACTTTCACTGATATTGAATTGTTCTCCTAATCGAATGCCTTTCGCGTCGAATAATACCGGCCTCGTCGCGAAGTGTACAAATACGATCCTCTGCCATCTGCGAGCTGTGCCTCTCTGGGGAATCGCCCTAATCATACTGCTATTCGGGCTCCTCCGGACGCAGCTAGTAGCTACTGTTAGCAGTCGCAAAACACCGGCATCGAATAAGATACCTAGCAAATAATCAAATCATGGCGTCTGCTGCCGGCGCAGCTAATAGGGTGTTGAGGGTCACCGGACCGCTACTCGTACCAGCCGTCGCATATGGTGTCTATAAAGGAAATGTGTTGGCAATGCTCGAGTCGTTCTTCACGGGCCCTGGTAGGACAAGTCGTATTGTAGCTCTGGTGGTCGTACTTGTTAATTGGAAAAGTTTGCCTCTTGCCTGGACTGTATGTTACCACCTTAGCTACCCGCCACCCGTCCTTCATTGATGTAACGAGACGTATACTAATCTATATCTCGATAGTTCCGTGTTTTCGGTGCCATGATAACACATCTAGGCTTTAGACGCTATCATAAACATACCCCTGACCAGCTGTTTCACCCGGTAATTACGCCCTCTCACGTCTCGCTGCTCGAAGTCGATTACAATATCCACAAGTCCAACTCAACCTACTTCGCCGATCTTGACGTCGGTCGTTCCCAGCTAGTCTCACACTTGTTCGCGCGCGGGTTTCACGAACTTGCTAATAATGATTCGACACGGCTTGTGATGGATCCGTCGGACCCTTCGAAACCCGCCAAGGGCACATTCGGCGTTATGCTCGGTGCCGTGCAGTGCAGCTTTAAGAAGGAATTGCAGCCTTATCAAAAGTACGAGATGTGGTCTCGCGTACTTAGCTGGGACCGCAAGTGGCTTTACATCGTCACGCATTTCGTCGAGCACGGTGCCGTCAAGCCGCGATCCTGGGACAACGGGAATTTCGGCGCGACGAGGAAGGAGAAGGGGGAGCCCCAGGATTGGGAAAAGAAAATACACGCTACGGCTATTAGCAAGTATGTGTTCAAGATTGGGCGGTTGACGGTGCACCCTGCTATCCTTATCGACGCCAGTGGAATGCTGCCGGAGAGACCTGATGGTTGGACCACCATGGAGAGTGGCATGGCTCCGCCGTCTCATCTTATTACTGGCCATGCTGCCACCGAAGCCGAGGTTAAGGAGGGGCATGGAGATTGGGATTGGAAGCAAACGGAAAAGCTGAGGATAAAGGGCTATGAGTTTGCGGCACACTTTGCAGCGCTCGATGGCCTACAGAGCCAGTTTGACAGCGGCGAAAATGGAGCTCTTGGTAAATTTGGGCTTGCATAATATGCACCGCGGCTACTGAGCATGTACTCGTATGGCAATATCGGATGGTATAGGTAGAAGACCTTAGAATTTTAATCTCATGGGAGATATAGCTGACCACATACTATATAGATCTAGACTTATCCATTAACATAGACTCGACCTTAGAAAATCAATTGGCCGAGGGAGAATATAAATAAGTACTAATTGAGTTTTGAACCTCCGAACTGATTTTTATCGATTTAAATATAAGGCAGACATAATTCGAGAATATTCAAAACGCTGCGAGAAAGAAGTTTATTAGCCACCCCAGGCTGTACGAATCCATTTATAGAGCCAAAGCAGCCATGGCCACAGCGAAACCAAGACCGGCGGCGGCCCGATTACCGGCTCCAGGGGTCTCGGTCGGGGCCGAAGCCGCGTCGGTAGCCGAACCAGTGACGGCCGAGCCGATCGCAGAAGTCGCGGCGGCACTCGCGCTCGATATGAGGGAAGAAGCGGCAGCACCCCCCGCATCGGCTGCAACGGCTGCACAGATCTCCCCCGAAAGTTTCGTCGCTTCTATTTTTCCCATTAGTAACTGTCTTCTTTCCCCAAAGAGGGGTATAAATAAAACATTGGAGGACAAAGGGGGCCAGGTAACATACTGGTCAAGTCGTCGGAATTACATGATGTCGACACGCAGGTGATGGCCTCCTGGGTTAGGTCGTCGATCTTGTTGCACTGGCACTTGTTGTCGGTAGTCGAGCAGCCGATCTTAGTCGAGGCGTTATCTAGACACGGCTTCGCGCAGGATGGGATCTGCGAGATGAGCTCTTGTATACTCTCGGCGGTGGCCGCAGCGGCAAAAAGAGCGATGGCGAGAGTTTTGAACTGCATTTTGAAATGTATTCGATAGTGATGGTTAGATATGTTATTTGTTTCCACGTAAAGGAGTGTATATTTATTTTCTTCGGCCGGCGATGAAAACAACGAGAAATGGCGAGCGACGAAGATTAGAATTAGCAAATAAATGGTTGAACAAACAAGAGACTGGCAAGGGAAGTTCACGTCACAAATTCCTTGGGTAAATGACATCGGCTCTGAGGCGTGGCAGTTATTTTATCTACCTCACGTTTGATGAGTGTAGGTACCCGACATGCTATCATTCAATGATACCCACCGCCGCAGGTTCCTACCATAGATACCTTGGCAACCCTTGATTAACTTATTCGCGTATGGGTGCAAACAATAGGAAGAGTCCATCTCGTCACGGCAAAAGTTCGAGGCCTTTCCGTATGACATAGGTATGTGACACTAGCAGGGTTTCCCTGGCCCCCATCTCGTCCCAACAAAGCCTTGGCCGCTCTCGTGCTGAAGAGAGACGAAGCGAGAGGGGTAGATCATACATATGTAAGTAACAGATGCAAGTGAGGCAATGTGTTACTTCTTTGGTATATTTTACCTTTTATACCTATATCAAGTCTAGAATGAGGCAAAAACCTATCGGCAGCTCTTCAAGCTTCTTTGGTGAAGGGACATTTGAAAACTTGCCCCTTACAGCTACATCTGCAGTTGGCTGCAGGGGAAAGAAAAGATGACCTCAGATATCACAGCTCAGTTCTGGCCACTCGTTGGATGTTAGGAATTCCTTGCCATTTCATGCATTAGATCAGGGGTACAGCTAATGATGTCTAGTGTTAGGTTACCCCAACCGGTCCAAGCGACAGTCATATCCATGTAGGTAGGTAGAGCTTGGAACGGAACTTTCCATTTTGCGGGGATTGAGGAAACGCCTCCGATTGATAGACAAAAAAAAAAAAAAAAAAAAAAAAATAGCATTGAACATCCAGCGGGAAACGATGTGAAAGGTAAGGCACTTTACCGCAAAGCGTATCAAAAAATATAGTTGAGCTGCTTTTCCGGTATAGAATTCTTGGCTGGTGTGCGTTACCCTAATGATTTAACTCTTCCGCTGAGATGGCCAAGTAAACTACCTACTTAGTGCCCACGCACATATGGATATATATATTTCTTAGAAAGTAGAGTTCAAGTGCAAACTTCTAACCTAAGATACCTCTTATGGGTTATTACCTAGGGACGCGAGCCTTGGCAGCGGCCGGTCTGGCCCCGGAAGAGTTCCCAGGGATCGGCCTCGACAAAGTTCGAAGGCGCCCGGTTCTGGTGCAGCACTTGAACCAAATGCGCTATAGAGAAATCGTCATCTTGAAAGCAGGTATCTCGCGTGCTTTGGATGATCGCGAATTCAACGCGAGACTCGACCCATTCCCACATCCTCGCTATCTTCTTTCTATGTTCATATCGAGAGTCTAGTATATGATCGAGTTCGATCCACTCTTCCCAACTTAGGAAACAAACAGCTGAACTTTCTAAAGACTCTAGAGTCTTTTAACTCAGTTCCTCGCTAAGTCTCCCCTTAACGGGACTTACATGTCTTGCTGAGCGTTCGTATGATCTTTCCTGGGATCAATCTCGTCCCAGATGCCCTCGCCGAGAGCAGCAAACTGAAGACAAGCGAACTTTAGATCGTAGTCCTAAAGTCTCGACAACTTGACGTCTACGAGTATCCTCAGCCTACCCATCGTGATTGCGTGATCAAGCTACATCGGGATTTTATAACGGATAGGGGTATAGTAGACCCGACGATTATTTAAAAAAATTGCTTATAATACTTAGATCTTTGTAGATATTGCTTTTAGGCGCAAGCTGGGTTTCAAACTGCCACGTATAGCAAGCGCCGAGATTGCGGGGGAATATAAAAGATTTTATTCTAAAAGAAAAGGAGAGCGAGTGTAACAAGCTCAAGATGATGATTGCCTAAGCGGGTACTAAAACGAAGATGAGTACACTAATAGCGCTCCTCGCTCCGTGGGAGGCTTTGAATACTGCTAAATCTTCACACTAGTAATTTTCTTGCTCTTTCCCATGCCCATTTCCGAGAAGAAAGGGAATGGCGGTTGGTGTTCCAAGACCAGCCTATAACTACCTTAGGTATTACTCCCTAGTAGATATCTGGGCACCTAAGCTAGCACCGACGTATCTTGAGGAATATGTGCAACCCCTATAGATCTAAAAAGGTCCCCGTGCTTCTTTATAGTGTACACTTATTAGCTGGTGAACATAAATAATGCGTGGGGCAGAGCCAAACTTACCAGTACAGCATATATACCCACAATGGTTCCGTCCTCTAGTTTAAGAACGTCAGAGAAATATTCGTTCTCTGTCAACTCATCGGTGCAAGCAGGAGGAAACTCGATAGCACGGCCACGGTTGGTATAGACCTTGGATCTCATTAGCGGATAGCCACCGTCATGGCAATACATATGATCTCACCTTTAGGCCGAAGATAAAAGTAGGATCCTCATAAAATGTTTCCAAGCCCGTAATGCGTTCGCCGCGACTGGAATCGAGATTCATGTGATAAGTTTTAGAGTTAGACCACCCCGCGTCGGGAATTTGACCAAGTAATATCGAGGATTTACCATCACTCGGATTGTCCAAGGAGAATTTAATACCCCAAATATGAGTGCGGTCAGCGTACCTACATAACGCGGTATTATCGACCACCCAGATAGTTATGCCAGTCAGATAGGGGAGTTGCATCCCATCAACACCCCCAAAGAGTGCAAGGGAAAAGGGCAGATTGTCTCTGATGTTCGCTATGCGCTTATTACAAGGCCCCAGAAACGACAATTCCTCGGGGGGGATAGCGCCGTGCCATATAGCAGTTTCCCGGAAAATTGAGGATTGCGAAGTACCCGGCGACTCATCCTCTCCTCCCGAAATAGACAGAGAGACCAGTTTTAGGGCCTGTAGAAGCTTTTAGAGAATGGAGACACTTGGGACAGGGAAAATAATAGAAAAAAGGAGGAAGGCTTACATCAAACCCGCCTTTAATATCTTGTGGCGCTAGGCGTGTTGGCAAGACAAGCATCCTCTGAGAAAGATTCTGCCAATCCCCTATCCAATCCGAGAGCTCTCCCGAAACAGATAAAATGCGAATCCCCCGGATTCCTTTATTATCAAAAGCGACGTGAAACCCTACTAATGTCACCGACTGCTGTTGTTTCTCCCAAGTAGCCGTGATCCCATCATTACTTTTGCAATACCCGAGTGCGATGTTCTGGTCATCGTTATGGACAAACCGAATTCCAGAAATGTAGATTTTCTTCTTTATTGGAACAATTGATACGGATATGCTTTTCGATGGAGTTTCTAGTTTGACCTTTCTGTCGTACAGCGATCTCGCCCCGCCCCAAAATGACTCAGTCGGCTCATAGAGACGAGGGCCTGCTGTAATCCAGTCGGTAGAGTCAAGTGCACCGCCAGGTTCAAATAATGTGCGAACTGGTGTACCATTACATATGTTGTAACTTTGCTTGCGATCAATAAGGTCACATAGGTGACGGGCTAGCGACCAAACTCGTTTCCTATTGGCCAGACTCGGCAGGGCAGTTAAGAATTTCATTTGCTGAAAAAGCTGTCGCCAGTCCGTTTCAGGTGAGTCACTTGTGTTTTCCTCGAAGACATATTCGAATTCTCTCCCCTCCCAGAAACGGGATCGCCAGAATATATCTGGCAATACAAGCGATGCGCATGCTCGTGAGGCCAGTCTAAGGTTAGCTACGCCTTTGGAATCCATCCAAACTAGAATCATGTGCAACATTTCTGTTGGTAGGGCATTCAGAGGGTCGCTTCCGTTGTGGAAATCAGCAGATGTCTTTGGGAGAACATTTCCCTCCATTGGAGCGAAGAGCTTAGCGCTATGAGTGAATAGACGGTACAGCTGGGGGATGTTCAGGGGGTCGTGCGTGTACACATCCGTTCTAGCATTAGCCAGGGACAGAGGAGGCTCCTCGCCGGGACAGAAGGTGCAAATATACTTGGGGAATCCAATACGCCCTTCGTATCCAATAAGCCCTTCGTAGTCGTGGCCCCAGTCGAGAATTCCGTTTTTTTGTGGCTGTGATCTGCAAAGATCGAAAAGTGCTTGGATATCTAGGCGTCTCCCATGTTTACGCGCCGCAATATTTATGATCTCCAGACAGGAAGAATGAACAGCAAAACCCCAGGCAGGTTGCGGTATTAGAGGAAGAGCTGGCGGGTATATACGGCCAAATTCTGTGGCCATGAGCTGTATCTCAATCTCAGGTGCTTCATAGTTAATACCTTCTATATTCGCATCCACGGACTTATCCAAAGGGATAACATTCTCGAACTGTCGTCGTTCTCCAGGCCCTGAGAGACGGGCTTCATTCCAGTTTTCGAGTATGGTGTAAACTAAGTAAGACGTTAGGTGCATGCCTGGACAGACTTGGGGAAATGAGGGTACTGACCGACATGGAAGTTGTGCAGCCAAGTGATGGGATGGGATATATCCTCAATTGGTGCCCCACAAAGGAGGCATGATACAAAAGTCATCGGCATATCAGCCTGTCCTTCAATGGGCGAATATGTCGAAGGAATTAACTTGTGCCGACAAGAATTTGGGTAGTTTGAAAATAAAATACGGCTAAAACTGAGGTAGTTGAAGACTGAAGAAGCAGCGTATCTGGTCTTTTTGTTGGAGCTGGGAAGAAGATGCACACGCACTCAGCCCACTGAAGTTAGGCGCCTCCTAATAAATTCATGTGGAGGGGGGCAGCGCCTACTTCCACGTGCTAAACTACAATTTTAATTCTGTTTTTTAAGTTACCTAGGTATCTACGTGTACGGAGGTAGGCACCTACCTACCATAGAGGTATGCTGGTAGATGTTTATGCTGTTATAGAGCTACCTACTTCGATATAGAGTTAGGTACGTAAGCTCTCGTTTCATTCGAGTAACAGGTACCTATAGGTAACATGTTTCAGGTATAACAGGTACCTGATAAACACGCGTTTACGAATCCATATCACATGTAATGGGTTAGGTATTCTTATAGGCCTTCTCAAACCTCTTGTTGGAATCTAAAACCAAACACTTTTTGCTGGTGGAGTTGCTAGCTCCCCCTTACGATTGTACCTTTATCAGCATGCTCCTTTACGTAGCTTGGCCATCTAGAAGACGAATGATAATTAGTAATGTTAGTCTCTACTAGCGGTAAAGATGAATCTCTTGCGTTGATAATCGTTGAAAATATTGAGCTTTGCGAATTGCCTGTCCTTTGGGTAGTTTTGACGGCCAGATTAATTAATATGCCTATTTGGCGATCATGTAAGTGTTGCCTAGTGACTGGCAGAGCATCCATTTCCCATTGAATACACTTATCTGAAGTTATTCCAAATTCTAAGTCAAAGACTTCATATCAGGCCCGGTAATCCCACCCAGAATAATAGCTAGCACCTATCTACATTCATATCAATACTAAGACCCCACAATCACAATGGCTTATCGTCTTCCAGCGCAAGAGGACCGACAAGGAACGGTGTGTTATACTCCTAGTTCACAAGTCAAAATCATCGACTTCTCTATATCGTCTGTTCCTGATTCTGGGTTCAACACGCTTGGAGCAAATAGACCGTTAGTACCCTCTATTACATCGCGTAGCCTACTATTATGCAATGTGTAGCGTATAAGGATTGCTTCAACACCGCAAAGAGGAAGCAACGCAAAATACGCTCCACATTGACTTCCGGAAGAGAAACTCAAAAGCTTTCCGAGCTTTCAACTAACGTGTGTCTAGTATCTTGAGTCTTTACCATTCGTGGAAGCCCTGATAAGAAACCGCCTAGTAGAGGGCAACCCCGAAAGCGAAACCTTTCGGGTATGGGACAATATTCTGCACTGCTGTTTCCCCGGAGAACAGAACTTTTCCATCGGTCGTGGAACAATCCTAGGTGGTGGCAGAGCCGATCTTTTTACCTCTTATTTGGTTCTGGAACCCGGATTCGACGAGAGGATATTCTTGATTGTTAAATGCAAAGCCCCGGGCTTGGAAACCCGAAATGATGATATTTGGCGTCAAGCGGTTACTCAACTCGAGGAATATTTCGGTGGGGTGAGGGGACAGCATCGGAAGTTTGGGGCCGTTGCAGTTGGTAAATGTGTTAGGTTTTATGAGTGGGCTAATTCTAAAGTGCAGAGTATCGCTGGTGGCGAGGTGTTTCGGATAGACCGCCAGTGTAAGTCTATTACAGAACAGCTCCTATACTTCCGCGAAAATCACCGGTTATGATCTTTCTGCGCTGTATTGCAAGATATCCATAATTACCTGCCTAATTTTGGAAGGATGGGGGCTGTTGACATGTCGCTAAGCATGAGCTAGGGAAACAACTTCGTTGTTCCGCGAGTATAGACTTAGGGCTTGAGATTACTATCTGTACAATATAAGAGCATGACACTGGTTGGCATGATGGCAGAGGTGCATGGAAATCAAATTTAATGGTTTATTAAAGGGCATCGTTATATCTCTACCATAACTTGTCGACTTTAACATGTGCCGATCATAACAGGCTCTAATTAAGTCGCTCTAATGTATTAGGAAATCGCCGAAAAGGCGTTTAAGATGACGACTTCCCGACCTTCTTCTCGAAGCGCTGGTATCTCTCCTCTCTCCATTTAGGGCCCCATCTCCTCACTATCAGAATGGAGGGGCTTGCGGCTAATACGATGCAGCCCATGAAGAGATACGTAAGGCCGTAGCCCCACGCATCGATGATGTACTGTACGACGGCGGTCCCGACAGCGCTGAGCGCGGCACGCGTCAAGTTGAAGGCGGACGAGACTCGCCCTGGGTTCATAGGATAAAGATCGACCAGAAGTGTTGTCAAGATACTCACTGGCCCGCTTAAGCCTGCCCCGCCGAAGAACAGGACAACCAGGGGGGCAGCGAGGCTGGTCCCCGAGTCAACAACCCATCCCCATGCGATGATCATACCCACGGCAAGGATTGTCCACGGCCACATTAGGTCCAGCCGAGCCCTCTCAATAGGGAACTTGCGCATGTCATCCCCCCGTTTACGATCTGGCGACACGCCGATGCTGTTTGCTACGCGCGTATAGTTCCAGTTCAGCAGTTTGCCCACGACGCTAGCCCCGAGGACCGAGCCTATCGCGTAAGGGATGTAGCACAGCCCAACCTGCAAGTCGTTGAAATTGTACCGGCGGCGTATAACATCTTGAAGAGGAACCATCATAGCGTAGTTTGCCATAACGAACAGGGACATGAAGAGCATGAGGGTGCCAACGTCTTTTTCGAAGATTATAAGCACCGCAGCAAGCACGTTGGGGACAGGAATTTTCCTTGGGATCTTCTTTGGTTGTGGTAAGGTTGGGTTGCCGGGTTGCGATTCAAGGTCGCGGCGCTTCTTGCGCCATTGGTAGGCGGCTAATGGTGACATATTTAATGTTGGTGGCGGGATGGAACCATTCCCAACTATCTTACGAGCAGTCTGGGATAGGTAATATTAGCTTGATTTATATCTATTGATGCCTTAGGTACACTTAGACTCACCTCTGGAACAAACGGTATGTAGATGAGCAGAAATACACCGGCGGCAATAACAAGGAACCAGAACGTCGAGCGCCAGCCCAGAAATTGCGTCAATATTCCACCCAGAACGGGAGCTAGAGCGGGTGCAAACATAACGCTCGCTTGGACGGCCGTAATGTAGCCACCCCTGTCGGCGCTTGTGGTAAAGTCAGCCATAACAGCACTACCGATCGCGACGGTGGCGCTACTACCGGTACTTTGAAGAGCCCGTAGTACCATGAGAGCGGCGTAGTTGTATTGTAAAGCAAGGGCGATATTGGCGCCTAGGTAAATAGTAAACGCGAGCATGTAAACGGGGCGGCGGCCGATCTGATCGCTAAGATCACCAAGGAAGAGCGGCGCAACAGCTTGCATAACCTGATAGAGGGTCACGGTGAGGTTAATCTCGGCAATGGAGCGACCGTATGATTCGGCGATGGGCGTGATAGCGGGTAAGTAGATGAAAGACGAAAAAGGAGAAAATAAAGTAGCGAAAACGGTCATGAGGACGAGGAAGACCTTGGTCCTGGAGGAGAAGATGGAGTACATCTCCGGCTCATCTTCACCGGCCCCAGCGGGTGTTCCACTGACGGAGCGGCTCTCTTCGTTATTAACGCCGCCATTATCATGCCGTTCGGTAGTTGACACGGCGTCGGGAGAGTTATTCGCACCCGAATCTAAGCCCAAGCCCTCCGTCGTCTTTTCATCGTGGGCTTCAACCATGACGTCACTTGTTTTGATCAAATATCGGAATTTCCTCAGGTTAACTGTTACTAGGTAGCCAACTCTTGGAGGTATATAAGACAAATACCTCGAAGCGAGGGCTCACCGTGATTCTTATTCTTATGACCGTACATCAAGTCTGCATTGCCGTTGTCGGTCCGGTAATTCTGCATCTTTCCTCTGACAAGCATGAGTGCTGCCTGTTAATAGATCAAAACTTATTAAATTACATCTAATATTTGATGTATTCCGTAATATTGTAATATTTGGCTGTATTCGAGTACCTTACTACCTAACATTCCCCCCTTAATCCGCGTTCGGAGCCGGCATCATTCGGAGCCAAGCCTCGGCAGCGACACGGCCTCTGGAGACCTGGTGTACCTGATGTACCTGATGTACCTAGTACAATAAATGCATAAATGCATAAATGTACTTGACGAGGCGTTTCCCCTCCCCCGCACAAAAGGTTCTGCGCAATTGCGCATCTATTTATCGGTTACTTTTATTGATACTCTATCGATAAGATATCGTAGGTACGGTGGTATTGAAACCTTAATTTTTCGCTGGTTAAACCTTACGGGCCTTTGTGGCTTCTAGTCGTGGCCTATAGAAAAAAAGAGTCTCAAGACTTCTTTGATGGAACAAATATGTTGACATCGCAATGGGTGTGCCGTCGCTGTATCAAAGCACTGGCACAGCCTCGGAATTTCCAATTTGTACGGTTTGCTAGTGCAAATACAGGTAAGTAAATAAGAAGCATGCGCACATATTCTCCGCTCCAATTTCACAATTAACATCATCTCAAAGAGTCCCAGGTAAATTTACCGTCGGTCCTCCTCCGACGCGCACAAAACATAGCCGCCGAGCACGACAAACTCGTAGCCGATCTCGCCAATGAATTCGACTCCAAGTTAGCCAAACGCGTGGGCGAACTATCACGCGTCGCCAACGCTTTGAAAGAATGGGAGGCCGCCCGATCTTCCATAACAGAGCTCAATGCTCTCTTGCAATCGAATGATGACGAGTTGCGCCAGCTAGCTAAAGATGAATTATCCACGACCAATGCCAAGTTCAATTCTCTGGCCACTGCCTTATCCGCTTCTCTTACCCCGCGCGATCCCTTCGCTGATATGCCATGCCTCCTCGAGATACGCCCCGGGCCCGGCGGTCAGGAAGGTCGTTACTTCGCGGACGCGGTGTTCCGTATGTATCGACAGTACTGCGCGCGTAAGGGCCTGCGCACAAATATTCTAAAGTACGAGACGGCAGACGGAGGTGATAGCTTAACTGGTAGCGCGAGCGAATCTCCACTCCAGGAAGCTATTCTTGAGATTCTTGATGCAGGCGCGTTCGATCGGTTCCGTGGCGAGGCGGGCATGCACCGTGTACAGCGTGTACCATCTACAGAAACAAGCGGACGCACACATACGAGCGCTGTCGCGGTATGGGTCCTGCCGTCGTTTCCCGAGGACGAGAATCAGATGCCTAACGAGGAGAGTTACAATGATCCCAACAGCATCTTCTACGTAGACCCGCGAGAGGTCAGAGAAGAAAAAATGCGAGCGAGCGGTGCAGGTGGTCAGCACGTTAATAAAACGGAGAGTGCAATTAGGTTGACGCACGAGCCCACGGGCATCTCGGTTTCGATGCAGGATTCGCGATCACAGCACCGTAACCGACAATCGGCCTGGACATTGCTGCGATCGCGCATCGGTCAGAAACGGCGCGAAGAGCGCGAAGAAGAGGCGTGGGCGCTGCGCAATAGCGTGCTGAGCAAAGATAAGATCACCCGCGGTAACAAGATCCGCACATACAACTACAGTCAAGACCGATGCACAGACCACCGGAGCGGCTTGGATGTACATAACTTACCTGACGTGCTAGAGGGCGGAGAAACCCTGGACAAGATTATGAAGAGCACGAAGGACTGGCTGATCAAGCAAGATATCGAGGCGGTAATTGCTGAGGAGACTGCGGCGGCAGCTAAGCCTAAGGAGACGAAGAAGGGGAAGAAATGAGCTTTCCTCTCGTCTCCGCCGCATTAACAGCTCTATCCCACTTTACTTACAACATAAACGATGTATATACACTCCTCATATTATAAGAGATCTATACATAGGGTCAACTCCAATATAGAACCAGTCACTATGCAGCCACTGTAATTATATACACTGATGTCCCGACCTATCAGTTATATCGTTAACTATCGATGCACGTAGAATTAGCCGACCAATTCTCAATGAGCCGGTACAAACCGACATATTTCAGAATGCAACGGTTTTTCATCATCGATATGTTTTCGACCATTCTTAATGGTGAGCTCTACGGCCGGGGACGTGCGGATCGATTCCGTATCTGCGCTTTAAAGTCACCTGTTCGGTATCTACTCTGTAATAGGCATGATTACAACCCACCTCGGCCGGACTCTTCAAAAGTTTGTTGGAATGCTATAGTTAACTTGGGAATGTAAATAAACAAAATGGTTGGCGGTGATAGTGGCGGAATCTGTAAGGGCCCGCGTTGGCGTGCTATAACTTCTAAGCTTCTTTTTTTGAAGAAGAAAAAAAAAAAGAAAAAAAAGAAGTTTTCATATCTCTTCTCTCTAGCTAACGACTAGCGTATCCTATATCTGCTAACCTAGTATAATAAAGTAAGTTGGCAAAAGCTTATCGGGGGGCTCTGGTAAACGGTACCTGAACAACTTCCTAATGAGGCAATTGGCCGGGTCTCCCAAAAAGTCGGTGGCCCCCCCGCGTTGTTGTATTGGGTATTATCCCCGTCCCCGCAGATAAGCGGTAGCTTTGACGTAGAGGGCTGAGAGAGTAGGTACTTAAATGCAGGGAATCACATACATAGTAGACGTAATGAATACATGTATAATGTATGACTGTACGTATGAACGGATGAATTAACGAGCGATTTGGGGTAGGATTTGGAGAAGAGTCGTTTTGTTGTAGTCGCCTCTCTCTACCGACGTATTCTAAATTCTAAATTCTAATTTCTAATTTCTAATTTCTACAATCTAATAATGGTTGAATCATACCGAGTGTTTATGTTTCATTCTCGAGGTTTTGTCTTACACACAAGCGGGTTGAATAATCTAGATAATCTAGTCACAGTTGAAGATTTCCCTATCGCAGCGTTACATCCTCAGCTACTCAGCCCACGTCTGGTACCAGCCAGGCACAGCTCATTTCCCCTCACCTGGGTCCCTGTTTTTCTTTAACCACTCGGTACCTGGCTTTGCATTACACTACGTATCTACGCTACGTATGAGGAATAGCCAACGGGATGTATAAGTGAACGGCTCCACGAAAAAAAAAAAAAAAAAAAAAAAAGACCAAGATAGCATCGATGGAACATTGGGTCATGGCAGGGCTTCTCTTGCGTGAGCTCCCTATCTTGGCAATCGAGAAAACATAGCATAGCAACTAAGGTAGCATATCAATCCAAACATGCCGGCGATCAGACCAGGTTAGGTTGTAGGTTCGATGGTTCGATACGAAATAGACCCGTTGCCGTAATCCCGGCTGGTGATTCACTCAACCAGCTCATTCACCTTACCCTGTCCACCGCCAACCACCATCTATTCTGGCATTCCTCGATCTCTTTTATCTCGGCTTCTTCCCACCTCCCCTTCTCCCACCCTGTTCCCAACTTTTCCTTCAGCTGCATCGCCCAGAGTCTCGGCGCAGCCACAAGTTTCTCTTCTTTGGGACACTTACACTCGAATTGGCCCAACGTTGGCTGGTTCTTCTTCTCTTGGGGCTGTTGGAATTCCTGTATCACTTTGTATAAGTCGAACAATATAGTCATGCATTGGTCTAAGCTACTGTTGTCAGCCGTCGCCGTGGCGGAAGCTCGACGGAGTTTCCAGCACGTGGGCAAGAAGGATGCGATGCCCAAGTCGACCATCTCGGAGCACGATAACTTCGCTACGCGATATCTAGCTACGCGACAGTTGCCGCCCCCCAGGTTCGCCAATGCGAATACTACGAGTAAGATGGCCTCTCCCCGGTGTTTCATATGGATGCATACCATGCCGTGGAACCACCAATGATGTGTCCAAAATGGGCTGACTGGCTAACTCGCTGTCTCACTAATAGAATTCTCTGTCAATGGCACCGGTATTCCCGATGTCGACTTCGACGTAGGCGAGTCGTACGCCGGGTATCTGCCCATCACAGACAACCCAGATGACACGGACGAGCTATTCTTCTGGTTCTTCCCTTCCTCGTCTCCGACGAACACGACCAAGAAGGAGATTGTGCTATGGCTTAACGGTGGTGTAAGTACCTAACCCAGCTGTCATTTATTTCTCGCGTTCGCATAGCGGGGAGCTGTCCCATGTAGCTAAGCTAATCGATATTCCTGATTATAGCCTGGATGCTCGTCTTTCGAGGGTCTCCTCCAGGAAAACGGCCCCTTCATCTGGCAATCCGGCACCCTGAAGCCGATTCCTAACCCGTGGGCCTGGAACAGGATAACAAACGTAGTCTGGGTGGAGCAACCCATCGGAACGGGTTTCGCGCGCGGTAAAGTGACAGCTCGCGGAGAAGAAGATGTAGCTGCCCAGTTCCTCGGCTTCTGGAAGAACTTCATGGAGACCTTCTCCCTGCAGGGGTACAAGGTGTACATCTCGGGCGAGTCGTACGCCGGCGCGTACTGCCCGTACATCGCGTCGGCGATGCTGGACAAGAACGACACGACCTACTACGACCTGTCGGGCCTCATGGTGTACGACCCCGTCCTCGGCGACGACGTCGTCCAGGAGTCCACCACCACCGTCCCCTTCGTCGACTACCACCACAACCTCTTCCCCTTCAATTCCTCCTTCAGCGCCCACATCCACGACCTCCACGACTCCTGCGGCTTCGCCGACTACAACGCTAAGTACCTCGTCTACCCGCCCTCCGGCCCCCAGCCCCCGAGCTACGCACAGAGCGTCAGCCGCGAGTGCCGCAACCTCTGGGAGGAGGTCCTCGAGGAGGCGCTTAGCATCAACCCCTGCTTCGACGTCTACCAGGTCGCGACCACGTGCCCCCTGCTCTACGACGTCCTCGGCTTCCCGGGAACCCTCGAGTACCTCCCCGAGGGGGCGGAGATCTACTTCGACCGGGCGGACGTGAAGAAGGCGATCCACGCGGACGCCGAGACCAAGTGGGCCGAGTGCGCGAGCGGCAACGTCTTCGTGGGCGGGGACCGGTCGGACCCGTCGTCGTGGCGCGTGCTCCCGCACGTGATCGACGCGACCAAGAACGTGATCATCGGCCACGGCTCGCTCGACATGATCCTGCTCCCCAACGGCACCCTGCTGACCATCCAGAACACCACCTGGGGCGGGCAGCTCGGCTTCCAATCCGCGCCTGTCGAGCCCTTCTTCGTGCCCTACCACACCCTTAGCACCGCCGACCAGCTCGAGTCCGAGACCGACCCGACGAAGCTCGGCAGCATCGCGGCCGCGGGCGTCCTCGGGACCGCGCACACGGAGCGCGGCCTCACGTATGTTAGTGTGGATTTGTCGGGACACATGATCCCGCAGTACGCGCCGAGCGCGGCCTTCCGCCACCTCGAGTTCCTGCTCGGCCGCGTCGACAGCCTGAGCTCCGTGCAGCCGTTCACCATCGAGCCGAACTACCCGCAGCCGCCGGCCGACGCGCTGGGCAACGGCACCGGGCCCGGAACGTTTAGCACAGGGGCGGCGGAGAAGGGGCCCGGGAACGGGTCGACCACCGCTGAGGTGAAAGGGTCTGACGCGGGGAGGATCGGAGCGGGATTTGGCGCGGTAGTGTTGGCCGCTGGCGCTGGCGCTGTTGCTATGGTTGTGATGTGATGACGGAAATGTAGGATATGATCTGTGATGAGACGAGATATTATAGATATCGTAAAAGTAAAATCTAATACACAATAATGAACATCTTTACTTGCTCATGATCTAGTTTGATACTATGTAAACCCTTCTGACATCAGGGCTTCAGCGAGCAAAAGTCATACTAGATCTCGTATCAAAGTCAGAGTTCTGATGAAAACTCATTGAAGGTGATGAAGATTTGTTTCGCACTCATAAGTTTGACATCAACATCATGGCACGAAATTCCCATAGATTCGGAAAACTCATAAATGGTAAAAAAAATACTCGTAATAATTTTTGTACATGAGGGGAGTAGAACAACAAACTACACCTTGTCCTACCCAACGAGCGGATAGTATCATAAAGCGCATACATCATGCCTTCAAAGTCTGCCCCTACCCGTCCCTGTCCTCATCCCCGCCCCCTCCTTTCTCCCATCCACTCCCCTCCCCTCCACATAAAATTTCGATACTCCGGTTCGTGCCCACGGACCATTCGTTAAAAAAAGGGCATCGCGAATCCAGCCTCCCACTTGCTTTTTCAGCCTTCAGCTAAATTCCCCACCAAACGCCTTGCTAATTTGGAAATGTCAAAAAGATAAGATGGATATACAAGTTATGTGTTGCGTTGCGGTGTGTCTGCCGTAACACGGGTATGGTATAGTCCTAGGTATGCCAAGGAAAAAAAAGAAAAAAAAAAAGAGAAGAGAAATCCGGATCCATTCATTGTTCACTACTGCTCAAAGACGTTCCCTTCCCGTCGTCTAAGCTCCCTGAGCACGGCGACAACACCGTTGCTCCGCAGCCGCTCCAGGACGATGCGCATCCCGTCGCGCGACTTGATTATCTGGTCGTCCGTCTTGTTGGAAGCAATAGACTCGATGCTGCGCTGGATCCGCTTGGCGCCCCATCCCGAGATCCAGTCGCCAAATCGTCGCGTGCCAGGTTCGTCGTTGCCGTCCGTAGCCTCCGTCGCCGCCTTTTCGTGCTTCTTGCCGCCCAACGTGGATCGGTAGGAGAAAGTAGTAGTGACGAAGGTGTTGGGGGCCAGAGGCCGGTGAGGGGTAGAGGTCAGAGGGTTTGCTGCGGTTCCAGGAGCAGAGGACGAAGATGACGTGGCCTGGTCCGGAGGGGTGGTCGAGTAGTGCTGCTCCTCGACTACACTTAAAACACCTGTGTAGTTCAGATTCCGGCTCTCCGTCTTCATCCACCCCTCCTTGATATCCACAACGCTAGTCTCGAGGACGTAGCTCGACTTGTCACCACCGCCACCGGTAACGCTACTGGGGAGTAGCTTGACTACGGCGGAGGGCAGGCGTGTCTTCTTCATGTGGATGCGAGTCGTGTGCAAGCGACCGGTTTCCGGGTCGACATGCGACGAGATGGTGTCGGTGGACAAGACATGGCTAGAGAAAGGATTGAGCCGGGGTGAGTAGTACCGAAGGAAGAATGCCAAGGTCACGGTCGGGAATGGGTGAGAGTAGGTGTGATTGGTCGTGTGAGTTAGAACCATCTTGGTAAGTGGCGAGGTTTGAGGCTTTCCTTCAGGTACAGCTTTATATGCCTCGGAATCTGAATTTAGATGTGGAGGTAAGAGATGAGCTTTTTGAGATAGTAATTGGAATTGTCGGGTCTCGTCAAGTTTATAATAGGTATTAGAGGTCCCTATTGTCCAGGATATCTATATCGACATAAGGGTGGCTCGTATGAGGTTTCGATTTGGTTGCTTCGGATTCGAACGAATTAATTTTTTTTCTTCGCTTTTTTTTTTTCCCTTTCCTCTTTTATTTTCCCCTAGGCTTTCGTAGTTGATAATGCCCTCAACTCTAGGCCAAGTTGATAAGATGTTAGACACTCATCAGCAATAAATAATTTTTTTAGGGAAATCCTGACACTTAAAGGAAAGAGGTAAAAAAAAGAAAAGGGGAAAAAAGAAAGGGAGGGGAAGTGGAAGAGGTGGTGATGCGAGGTGATGTGATGTGTGTGCGATTCCTAATGGAGGATGGAGACCAAATGGATGCTCATCGAACGAGGGCCAACGAACTTGGGAAACTAATGAACGGATAACGGAGGCAGAACATTCGACGCCGACCCAATCCACCCGAGCTCCGACGCTGCAAAAACTCAATTTTTTAATCTACTTAGGTACTTAGGTACTTACCGCGGTACTAGTTTACATTAAATTGGGTCCGACTTGGCCGAGCAGGCAGTTGGTTAGACTGCTGATTGGCTAGATCTGCTTAGAATGCGGGGAAAGGTTTAGTTCTATGGGTGGCACCTTCTTTTCCTTCTCATCAACCAATGAACATTACAAATATCTGGTCCCTTGATTGCTACATGCACATCTCGATTGGTCTGTTCCGAGCTTCTTCTCTTCTTTCGTACAATATTGATGACGATCCGACTTGGAACAAAGCCTTACATCGAGATGGTTGCTATAGTCAGTGTTCCAAACCCTTTGTTCTATCTAGCATCAGATCTAGGCTTCGTCTACGGTTTACACTTGTCATGAATAGTCTTATGACACATTTCATAGTTTAGATCTTACCTAAGGTAATATCTATCTATTACCTTAATCCTTGGGCACGTGGCTACGTACTATTCGGATCTCGTCACTCAACCTTATTATAAAGTACCTAACGTTAGGTAAACTCTAAGCATAGGTACTTACATGTCGTTGGTAAAAGGGACCTTCTATGGACTTGCAACTCACGAAATCTCCAGTCTTGTAGTCAATTTAGATCACCCACTCAAAACCCAATATCCGCCCCCTCTTTCATGACGATCTCATCTTCTTTACTATACGTTGCATATGTGCTCATGTCAATACGATATTCTACTTATAGGACTAGCCAATAAACGCGTTTATACCACCTCGAACTGCATCTTACACAAGACGTCTGAAGTCCCGGGGAACTCCAACGGCGGCTTGCTAAAAAGATCACATAATGCATTGTATAGTTGAAGTATCCAAGTACTTGGAAAGTCCTTGGAAAGTACTTCATTTGTAATCGATTGATAGATGAGATATGATTGGTTCAATTGTCACTGTGGCGCGAGCTACCCTGTAAAACGCTCTCTAGCCCCGGCACCAGCCGTTTACATCATCCCCGATTTACTGATTGATTGATCATCCCAACTTTTCAACCGCAAAAGTTGACAAGGAAAACGGTATTCGTTCAACATATACCGATCTAGCTCGAGACTTATACTATTATCACGAGCCACACATCGCCATGTTCGCGCGACCCTTATTCTCAGCGGTATGTTCTCTAACTACCTAACCTAATGCTCTTCCCGCGCAGAAAATGGCATCGACTAAAACTTTCTTCCGTGGCGACAGACCATCCGGCAAGCCGCCCGGCCCATCGCCCGTCCGGTCATATGCAGTCGGCCTGCGCCGTTCCTCACACCCTTACAGCAGCGATTTCTCTCCGATAACACGCGAAAGGCGATTGAGAAGGCTGTCTCCTCGGCGCCTGTCGTGTTGTTCATGAAGGGCACTCCCGAAACGCCGCAGTGCGGGTTTTCGCGCGCTTCCATTCAGGTTCTCGGACTGCAGGGCGTGGACCCCAATAAGTTCGCCGCTTTCAACGTGTTAGAGGACGAGGAGCTCAGATCAGGTACCGGTTCTTCTTCTTCTTTCCCTCCACCTTTACAGAGCCGAATATTGCATTATGTGGTAAATAATGAAGATGGAGAAAAGGTTTGATTAACATGATTATTCTACTTCCAACAGGCATCAAGGAGTTCTCAGACTGGCCCACAATCCCACAACTCTACATCAACAAGGAATTCGTCGGCGGTTGCGATATTCTAGTATCAATGCACCAGGACGGTTCGCTGGCTAAGATGCTCGAGGAGAAGGGTGTCCTAGCCCCCCTTGACGGCGCATCCGAAGCCAAGGAATAGAGCAAGTTAAGAACGAGCGCACTATGTGATGGGCAACGATTCTATCCCGATAGAAGAACCAAAAACGAATTTAACTAGACGACTTGTGTACGATTTGGTTATGCATATATAGACGTCAGTATGTATTTACTGTAAGCGCACTTGGTTGAAGGTTCATCAAATACGATAACCATCGTTAAAACAGATCGACAGTATATACCTCATGTATCCAAGGGACCTCGAGATAATGTATTAAATCCAGTCCCCTTAGCAGATAGCCTAAGGACATCAGTTCAAATCGACTAGCAAGAAGTACGGCATTAACAATAGCTTGTATCATAAATCTCATTTTCTTCATATTTGACTTGAAAACATCTCTCATACCGCATATAAGATAATCTCTACATAGTACACACCCCTCGTCATAAGCTACAGTATAAATCTGACTAGGTACCTTGCACGCAGGTTTCATAACGGGTATGCCCCGCCATCTCCCCGCGGATCGCTACCGGCAGACCACACGCCCACATTCTCAACGGGGTCAATGCTCCAACGGATGATCTGACCGCGGCCGAACTGGGACCTATCCATATCCGTCACAACCTGGACTTGGTGGCCTAGCTTCTGCAGACCTTTTACGGTCTCTTGAGACATGCCCTCCTCTACGAACACAGTCAAATCTGCCTTGCCGCCTTGGCTCATCCCCGACCCGATACACACGCGCGGCGCGTCGAGCGCTTGCTGCGGACTGAGGTGGCCTACGACTTGTCCGAGTAACACTTGCACGTGTCCCTGGGGCTGCATGAACCCGCCCATAACGCCGAACACGCTGTGCAGGCTGCCGTCGTGCAGGTTAGTCACCGCCCCGGGGATGATGGTGTGGTAGGGGCGTTTCCGCGGCTCTAATACGTTTGGGCGAGCCGCGTCGAGCGAGAAGTTGGCCGCTCGGTTCTGCAGAGTGAACCCGCATCCCTGGGGCACGATGCACGTCCCGAAGCCGCCGTAGTTGCTGTTTATGAAGGAGATCGCGTTGCCGGAGGAGTCGGACACTGCGAAGTAGACCGTGTCGCTGCTTCGTAATGCTGGTGAGCCGTGGTCTATTCCTTGCGATGCTTTGGTCGGGTCGAATAACTCGGCGCGCTCCGCGAGGTACGGCTGTGCGATTAGTCCCGCCGTGGGTACGTCGGTGACGTTGGGGTCGGTAACGAACCAGCTGGCGTCGGCGAAGGCGATGCGCAGGGCCTCGATAATAGCATGTAGATACGGCGCTGTGTTGAAGTCGGCGGGACTCCACGTGGGGATTTTGCCCGCGGCTTCGAGCTCTTGGATGATGCCCAACGCGATCAAAGCTACGATACCCTGGCCGTTGGGCGGGTGTTCCCACAGCTCAAGGCCAACATCCTGCCCCTCGCCTCCACCCAGAATCTTGTCTTTGAGGAACTCCCGGACGTTCTGTCCTCGGAACTTGAGCGAGATGGGCTCAACAGGTTCGGTACCCTTTTCGAGGTGATAGGCTAGATCGTCGAGTTCCAGAAACCCGCCAAGATCCTGCACTACTTTCACGAGTTCCGACGCTACGCGGCCGGTATAGAATCCCTTCTTGCCTTCTGTCGCCAAGGTTCGAAATGTCCGGGCCAGGTTCGGGTTCTTCATGATTTCCCCTGCTCGAGGAGCACGTACGCCGTTTTGCGCGTTAGGGTCCTTCTTCAGCATCTCGCTGCCATTCGGAGAAGCCCCTCTTATTTGCGCTTCTGATTCATTCCACTAGTTGGCCGGTTATGAGTTTTGGGTCCGAGATATATCTAGTATAAATCCGATATAGTTATGATTAGGTTACTTACATAGTACGCGACTCCCTCTGACACCGGGAAGCCTTTCTCGCCCAGTTCGATGGCGGGTGCTAGGATCTGCTCCAGGGATAGTTTTCCACTGCCAAAGCGCTCGACTGTGTCGGACCACCCTGCCGCGGCGCCGGGCACGGAAACGGCATGCACGCTGCTCATGGGGATCTTGCCGATTTCGCCGTCTTTAATGCCAAGCGCCTTGCGGATGGTCTCGAGCGTGCACTTGTTCCCCGAGCGCCCGGAGCCATTCATTGCCGAAATCTTCTTGGTCTTGGCGTCGTAGAAGAGGCAGAACATGTCGCCGCCTATGCCTGTAGAGCACGGTTCCGTCATGTTGAGCCCGGCAGCTGCATGATTTTGTTAGCTTTTGGCACTTTTAACCCGTGGATATTCCGAGTCGTACCGACAGCCACAGCTGCATCCTAACAGTGATATAAGTCTTCAGTTCACAATGAAGGCCTGGAAATTAATGGACACCTACCGCGCAATTACCACCAGCTTCCAAAATTCCGATACCGCATTTCGCCGCAAGGGGTTGCGTACACGATACGATGCCTTTAGTACTGTGAACTACGCTCCGGCGACTTGGGAACTTGGAGAAGACATGTGATTCCGGAGGGAACAGCGAAAGTGTAGTGAGAGGCATTTTGAACTATCGCAGAGTTAACAAAGTAAGTGTCTTGTTCCTCTTGATAGAGCAAACGCTGTAATGTTATAGTTTTGAGTCTGTCTCGTCTAATAGCGGGGTATAGCTGCATTCAGAAACGGCCGAGATATCGAGTAGACGCAACGCGGGACGGGACAGGACGGGACAGGACGGGACAGGACGGGGTTATGGTTTTAGCGTTCACAGGCTCGGGAAGAAGGGAACTCAAGAATGACGTTAAGGTTGTACCTAATGTGATTGCCCTCAACAACAGGTACGTATCCTTGGTCTTATAACATCTCCCTACTACATAGATATCATGTAGCCTAAGAGTCTCGGCCCACGCTGGTTACCCGAAAGCATTAAACCTGCCTCGGTAAAGAATACCTAATAGTCTTTCTATAGCGTGAGTCGGGGCCCCGAATTTCGGAGCCGTCCGAAGTAAACGGGCGCTTAAGGGAACTTTTTTAGTCTATTTCGGGATTAAAACAACAGGCCAAGAATGAGAACCTTTTAGCCTGGCATCGTCCTCCCTTTTTATATTCATTCTTATCTCATATCAAAAATGCTCCAATATGGTAGGTGGTATTATATATGTGATATTCGTTTATTCATCGTAACTTGGTGTTTAGTTTTGCAATTGTGAACCCCTCTAAGTTGATGATTCCCCGCCCCCACGCGCTCGGCAATTTGAAGCTTCATTTATCCTTTCCTCGTCCCTCACCCTTTATCAGATCTTCCTACATATTCCAGTATGAAATTTAAGAAATTTAATTTCCTTAATCTATTTAACGACATGCTGTTCCTGCGTCCCCTCTGGTCACAAAGCCGGGCCAGGAGCCGTACAGTTGGTCAAGTATGACCAAAAGACCGGGATCATGAACCCTGGATCATCCCCCCTGTACGCGCCGGGGATCTCGACTAGCGGACCAAGATCTTCTGCTTCCTCCTCCCTTACGCCCGCGCCCAGATTAGGAGTATTATCACCATCTTTCTCCCCCGCTGCCACCACCTTAATCTGCGCGCACGACACGTATAATTAGGCTTGCGCCTATTTGTGCGCCGCGTGGAGCTGGACATCCAATGAAGATATCGCCCAACCACTGAAGGTGTGCAACCAGTCGTAGTAAACTTCACGTGATTTAGAGGCGATGCGGGCACGGGCGCCGGCACAGCAGGTACTATACATAGGAACCAGGACTGCTGGTCGGCCCTCAAGTCACTTATGTCTGGCTGAGTGGCAAAGAAGTGCTTCTAATCTTTAGTTACTCCCCAGTGACACGCATGATAAAACCGCGTTATTGGAAACCACGGAGCTGTTGAACCATGGGTGCCATATTTAGAGCACAGGAGACTAGCCTCCTACGGGGCCCGCCAGTGCCTTTTCGGAACGGTCTTGAAAGCTTGAGAAGCAACGCGCTTGCCTTGTGAAAGGTGGAAGGAAAAGTTGAGCCTGATACAAGCACCTGTCTCGTGAAGTACAAGTATCGTGTAATGGCCTCGGGGTTATACGCAATCTCTACCTAGTAGCTGACACACTCGTTAGAAATTGAAGCAGGAAACTTCAGTATTAAAACAATCTCGGCGACGTGACTTACCACTTCCTGCGACTGTCACTCTAAGTCTGGTAGCCATCTGCGGCCGTCGTCGGCCGCTCTTCGCTTGGTGGATCCGTCACGAAGCTTGCCAGTGGTTCTGCGGCCAAGCCAAATGACGCAAATGCCGGACCGTGGTTTTGCTGGTCATCCTCTGGGTAGTGATACTCAGGGAGAGCAAGTCCCCCGTCGGTATCTCGGGGTGTATAGTTGCTAACATCAACCGAGCTTTGCAGTTGCTGAGGTGGGCAAGATAGCTTCTCATGGGCGTGCTGTGAGGTCGTCTCATCCCATTCTAAATGCGCTTCATTTGTTCCGCGGCTTGGTCCTTGCTCGCTGTTGGATATGCTGCTATTTCTGCGCGAAGATGAAGATTTACGCTTCTTAGTGGTAGGAGTGGCAGAACCACCGGTTGGTAGGTGGCGGGACTTCGCATGTTCCGCAGCCTTCTTCCTGTTTTCCTCAAGGATGGTATCCAACGCATCCCTAATCTGCGACAAGTGCGTGCCCTTTCCCCAATCGAGAATGTTTCGAACCTGCTTGCGAAAGCTCTTGAAATGCTCTGGGTCTGATAACAGGAATGCACCAACCCGTTGGAGGCAATAGTTCAAATCATCTTCCTTCCACGATATATAGAGCTGGGCGGTATTGTTGTCCACAGCAATGGAGTATGATAAATTATCGACACGTTGCACGCTCGGATGCTTTGGAAGCCAAGTATTCAGTTGGTCGATAGCGTTGAGACACGCTGATGAAGCACCTGCACACTGATTTATAGCAACCCAGAGGTCACCACGAGTACCTCCGGCAGCTTTGAATTCGATGGAGAAGAACGGAAATCTAAGGCCTTGTATTGTCGCTTCCGCAAACCGGGTATTTTGAGGATGTAGAATAGTTTGGGCTAAGAATTGTGGCCGAGTGAAGGCCCCATCCTTGAGTGCGCCAGAGTATCCGTAGAGTAGATCGGGTTTCGGGCCGGAAACCCTAAACGGGCTTTCGGGATTGTTGGGAATAAGATGAGAAGACATTAGGGATGACTTGGCACTCTCCAACCCTGCCGTTCGTCCGTAGGTGAAGTCCAAGGGCTTTGGAAATACTGCGTCTTTGAGTAATCCCTCCACATCAGCCTCATTACATCCTTCTGCAAGAATTTCTAGCCCATGGCTATATCCATCGATTTGTTGGGACGACGGACTGGGCGAGTCCCGCTCTGCACGTAATCCCTTAACATGGCTGGAGATATAATCAGGAAGCTGAGTAGCGGTATGTCGAATATAAATGCCGTTCGAGGTTAAGTTGTTCCGACGATAAGACGGATGGCGAACGCTGGTAGTGCTAGATACAGAATCCTCTGTTGCTAGGTATGAACTGGCCCTGGTAGAAGCCGGTGTCGGCGACACTACAAACCCATCAGCGTCCTGTGTGCAGCCCGTCTCCGGCGCAGATCTTGTGAGCTGTCTCGAAATGGGGACGTCGTCCGAATGGTGCAGATGGCTGTCTGACCGGCAGTGTTTCTCCCGGTCCGATCCGATAGACTCGAGCCACTTGAAAACAAAGGTGTGGACGGATGCGGGGCCGGGAGCCGGATGGACGGGGTCGACAAAGCTTTTGAGGAATGAGGCGTATGGATGCTTAGGAGCATTGGGCTTCGGCTGTTGTAGAGTTGTCTGTACAAGCTGCCCTATTAGTTGTAGACGTGTGTGGGTGACCGTTGTCGTACCTTGCTAGCCTGCTCTGTTTTCTTGTCCTCAACTCCAGGCTGTTGCGCGTCCGTCCGTGTCAGTCGGGCTCTCTTCTCGGGCGACGGATCGCTCTCTGTCGCGTCCAGTTCCCTCTTCAGTACCTGCACGGGTGTCGTATCTCTAGCGAGATCTCCGCTCCTTGGAGACTGCTCTCGGTAGCTCTGCGGAAGCTCTGTACCTGATAGGTTAACAAGCCTTCCCGGTCTCCGGGGACATCGATATACGCACCTGCAATGTTACCTGCAATAGCGTTTAGAAGCTTTTCTTACAAGGCCTTGGATAGATGCACACGGGAGCGGCAGGTCCGCGCCTTGGAAACTCCGCTATTCATGGCGATGAACGTGCTGACGCACGCTGGGGGAGATGAGATTTCCACAGCGCTCAGGATGGCCGACGGAAAAGACCTGCTGTGAACAGAAATGTCATTCGTTTCGTCGAAAGAAGTTACAAAAGAGCTGGATTGGTCAAGGGCATCAGGGGATGGGGGCGGCTAACCATTGGCTGTCGCGAGTTGAAATTAGCATTAAACATTACTAGAATTGCCTATCGCATAACTCACGTATCATCTATTCAAGCAACTCTCTTCTTCAAAAGCCGTCGACTTTAATGTCCTTCCGAACGTGGCCAACACGGTGGCATGCGCTACAGGTGATGGGAGCGTTACATCGCTGTCTCATTTTCGGCTTTTTACTTTCACATTGGGCGCTGCTATCCCTTTCGATAAGTCTACATTAAACACCAAGTTCTCCAGTTCTTGAAAGGCCGTTTCGAGATCGTGGTTGATGATAACCTTATCGTGCGCACCGATCTTAGCGTAGGTAGTCAAGCTCAGCTCTGGCCTGAGCCAGCCTTCTCTGGATGCTGTCCTCGCCCTCAGTGTCACATCCCCTAAGCCGTGCCTTGAGCACCACGAAACTTGGCGGCTTAATGAAGATAAATCGCGGGTCGATCTGGGAGTCCACCTTCAACCGCTCTTTCTTTAACTGCTTGACACCTTCCATCTCAATATTAAGACAACTGAACCTTTTGTCATCTGATCGATAACCTTCTATTTGATGGTGCCATACACCTTACCATTAAACTCGGCATACTATATGAAAGCACCTTCGGCAATAAGAGACCCAAACTTGTCTCGTGAGATATAGTAATAGGTTAGGCCCTCAACCTCGCCGGGTCGCGGCTCACAAATTGTATGAGATACGGTCATTGAGAATGTCCCCGGGTGTGTATCTGGAAGCCTCTGACAAAGTGTACTTTTTCTGACGCCCGAGGGTCTAGAAATGACAACCAGCCGGCGGTCAGGAGCGACTATAATTGCATGCTGTCATTAGCGGTCTATCTTTCCGATGTGTCCATAACGTAAAGCCAAACGATACACAAACATACTTCGAGCCATAGAGAATTTACAAAGCACTAAGGTGCAACGCAAGGCCGGGATATTCAATCCGTTTCGCCTCCAAAACTTTAGGATAGGAGTTAACAGAGTTGATGGAGATGAAGGAAACTTGTTGGTGTGTAACTTTCCAAGGGTTCTTATTGGGGGCATTATTGTTAGAGAAGTATTTTATTAGTTACATCCTTAGGGAATAGATCTTCCTTACTTCCGTTGCTTTTTTCGAAAACACGTACCACTCATCTCTCTATCTCTAGCCACTGCAATAAGAGCTAGGGCAAGTTAAAGTTCAGGCTCTTGTGCTACCTGAAGGGTGGCCTCATGTGTTTGGCAAGCTAATATCCGACGAACATCGATATTTCTTAGGTTTCCTTACTATGAATAGGCAATGCCTAGCACCTAGGTATAATTAGACAATAGGTAAATGACAGCCGTCTTACGCAAGACTCGAAGTTTTAAGCATACCTACCCAACTTACCTATCACAACAGGTAAGTAATAACAGTTCTTCGATTACCGTTGTTCGAGTACTCGTATTATCAGTATATGAACCGCGCCACGAGAATGAAAGGTAGGTAGAAAGTAGGCAACAATACCAGAACGAAAGGTGTCATTAAAGCACATAGGGGTGTCTCAATTATCTTGAATCTTTGTTACTTCTTAAGTACCTAATCGACCGTTTATTCTATAGCAAAACTAACACTTTCAATATGAATGTACATATCTATAAGCACATGATATTAGGACAAGCTATAATAGAGCTTTACTGTCTGTATAAAGCGTAGCTAGCTCCGTTGTTAAAGGATATAAGGGTAGGCTTCACTAGATCACTTCCATATGCTGCATATACATTCTTGATATTCACTCTATATATGTCAGCCATCGCCAGGAATAAACCCTGACAGCAAGATTTCATTGTAACTAGATACCATCAAGGAATACTAGATCTATTCTCAGTACAGTGAGCATTATAATTATAATGTCAGCTTAGAAGTAGCTGCTATACCTACTTACAGATAGCTATGATAATAATGAATAATATGGTGCTACTTTACATAAAGTATACATTCCAGCAAGCCTACATTAAACTCTCCTTTCGTAAGCCTACCGTAGGTAATAACCAGGCTACTTGGTATCTCGTATCCTAGATAGCTATGTATTGCCATGCCTCGCGTCGATTTATAGTTTGTAAGGCCAACAATATCGTGAAGGCAAGACTATATACGAATCCTCAGAGCCCAGTACGCCAAGCTCCGGAAATAAATTTCCATGTTAGTTACTTGATGTGATCATCCAGCTTTTATTAAGGCTTCACTAAGACAATAGGTTAGGTTGACAGTTTTGAAGGCCTCTCAAGAACACTTGGAGTATTGAGAGTTAATATCTGAACTATTTCAGGACCTAAATTTATTCAATTTAAACAAAATTATCATACTTCAGATTTTCTACCGCCTGAATAATCTCATCATATGAAAATACGTATACTCTTACTTGTGTCTTCCCATTCTTGTCTTGCAAGCCTCATAGCCACTACAGTTAAAGTCACACTAAATTACTTTTCAAGAGCCTGCGTTCTGCGAATTACTATAACTCTTAGAAGTCTCGCCAGTGATATTACGCGCCTTAGGTATCTCCATCTACTAAAAGTGGGTTTATTAGTAAACTGCGGCTTACACTATTGGATAACAACTTGAAGTGGTCAATGCTAAAGGGACATCCAATATGTATATGTAGTGTAAAACTTGCATATCATTGGTGTAGTTATACTTCCCAGCTCGCAGGTTCCGAGTCTACACTGAAAGATTCACTGGGACGTGAAGCTTGCATAAATAAAATTGAAAATTAAAATAAAAAAAGGAAGAAAAGAGAAAGAGGGAATAGAAATAGAAATCTGATCGTGTACTCTGAATATTGACAGCCCCCATGACAAAACCACACTTAGGTAACAATATTAGTCCTAATACCCAAGTAAAAGGAAGAACTGCGCTCCTTCAAGGCAGACTTGCTTGGGTAAGGCCTACACAATTTCTCTGACGACACCAGACAATCTTGGGTACAACAGATAAACAGCATTTATCAACGGGCAATTAACCTTGAGCCAACAGACAAAGAGCAAAGTCACTGTCTATGATCTTCTTATCATAGCCATTGGTATCTCAATTACAGTTTTTTTTTTTTTTTTTTTTTTTTTTTTTTTTTCATCAGGATTGTAGGTGTATACTAGGCACCTAATTATTAATACGGGAAGGCAACCTCAAGGTATGAACTACCAATGTGAATGAGATTCTTACCAAGCTATCTGCGGATGCTAGACTGAATAAATGGAGACTACAGCACCTCTTGATAAGGCCACGCCTTCCTTAACTTTGGCAGTCCTGGAAAATATAATTGATCTTGCACTGTTTGTCCTTATCGCAGTAGGAAAGCGACGTAGTTGTTGAAAATGGGCCCTCTGTTGTCGCTCTTTCCTTACAACGCTTGGTTCTCGAAGAAAAATTTTCTTCTCATCTACATACCAAGGCAGTGAAATAGCACTAACATTTTGTTTTTGCCTCGCCGCGTAATTTATGAATTTTGGCACTTCACCAAAACCAGCAATTTCTTTCTCACAAAAACAATACAAGTCGCCGGTATCCTCACAGATACAACACCTATAACGACTTTCGCGTATGTAACACCCCAAAGCCAATATGGAACCCGGAAAACCTCATGCTCCTTGGGAGCCCCTCCCTAATTGGTACGATACCAAATTAGAAGACATTCTCCCCCGCAACGGATTTATCTTCCCGAAAGGTCACAAGATCTTCAATGTCAAGCAAGACTGGGTTCGGGTTAAATGGGCTATCGAGGCGCCGGTCCCTACCCTCGAGGAAGATAAGGTCGATACCGTACTAGCCACTATCATGGACGACGCAAACATTATCGCTGGTAGTTACCATCAAAGCCGATTGGCTGCCAACGACTACAACTGCATCTCTACTGATGCAATCCTTGAGTCGGCTCGCAAAGAGCACGACTGGACTGAAATCGTACCTGACGGCCGATTCCCCCATCTTCTGAAGACCCTTATCCGTGCCCGCACTCTTTACAACCAGATCACGCATATTCGGGGCCGTTCCGAGGTGGAGAAGAATAAACGGCAGGGAAGGCTCGCCAGCGCGATTGACGTGTGGACCAAGACGCGCCCAGTTGATGATCCCGACCCGTGCTACGCCCGAATGCCAGAAGATCTCAAAGAATCCATGATCAACCGAATGATTGAGGGAAAAGGGGTAAAGCGGATCATAGACGAGGAGTCAACGGACACGGAGAAGGAAGCAGGCAACAAGCCTGACGACCGTTGCTCAGACAAGCGTACGGACCAGAAGAAGTCCAAAAAGCCCGAAAAGGAACTCCAGAAAAAAGCCCGAAAGGTGTCCAAGAAGGCATCTAAGAACGACTTGAGCGATGAAGACCGCCCCTGGGTTCACACAAACTACTCATCTACCCCCACACGTATGCCAGCCGTGCCGATGTCAACGGAGGAAGAGGATGACGAGAATGCCCCGTGGGTCCCTTGGTCGCAGACCCGGCGAGGACGTCAGCTTTTACGTACTCCCATGACGGAAAAGCACTTGATGCTGTACCGCACGTGAAGATAACCATATGCGAGGAATATCTGAAAGGGGACGGGGGAGGGTACCTAATTTAGGGGTTTAGTGGGGGAGCACCGGGGAAAGAACGGAAAAGGGGGGACGGAGGAAATAAGGTAGTGGGGCCGGATCTTAGCATTGAGATTCGGAAGACGCCGGTGTTGTGGAGCTTAGACTTTGCGACTATGAGGCCAATCATATCTCGATCGCATGCCCCACCAACCCCTCATGAAGCTTCATGAGTTACATAAGAATCCCAGGTACCCTGTACAGTACAATAGTACGATAGCTACAGAAGAAACCTGAATGCTGATTTAAACCCCGCAATCTGCCGTCATGCGATTAATACATAGTACAATACTTTTCGTAAACCCATCATATGACAAACTAACCCCCCTTAAAAGCAGCCGCCACAAGTCCTTTGCAAGAAACGTAAGTTTTCCTCTCATGTTTTCTTCCTTATCATCGGATTCCTTTTTCCGGAACCTACACCACTTAACCTACCTGCCTACCGGTTTACCGGGTACCCCGGTGGCATGACGCCGCAGCAGCAGTCTAAGTGGGCTGGTCCAAGATCCGGGGTCTAAGTTCAACGTGAACCGCATGGAGCTCCCTAGCTAGGAAAAACAATACCTTAGGTACCTATATACAATTGGTACAATACAAAGCTTACAAAGGGATCCTCGGAATTTGGGTTTCTTTTACTTGTGCTGGCTTACCTAACAAAGACCTGATCACGAAGTTCCGATCTCGTCTTCGGAGCTTGCCATCATCTTCTTGACGTCTCGATGCTATTCATATTTAGTTAAACGTTGATCCTGTTGTAAACCGAGTCTGACATATTGCCCTTAGACTCAAATTATCTAAATCCCCTCAACTGACTCAATACAATTATCGCGTACATCCTCCTTACACTTAAGAGAAAGTAAAGCACAAGAAGAAGCCATGCTCCAAGCCATCTCCTCCCAACACGACGCGCACCACGAGCGGCGGCGCAAGAACTCCCTAGCAAGCTTAACGGGCTCGCTGCGGGACAACAAAGTTCACCTTCTCCTAGCGGCCTCCGGATCCGTCGCCACTATCAAGCTCCCCTTAATTATCGAGTCCCTAGCGCAGCGGCATTCGCAACGGGATTCCGACAAGGAGCTCAGCATCCGCGTACTACTAACACCGGCCGCCTCGCGCTTCCTCGCCGGCCAGTCCCACGAGCAACCCACCGTGTCCTCGCTGCTGTCGATGCCCTGCGTCGATGGCGTCTACGTAGATGCCGACGAGTGGCGCGAGCCGTGGAAGCGCGGCGATGCGATTCTGCATATTGAATTACGACGATGTAAGCCTTTCTCCCCCTTACTTCCTTTAGCCCTTTTTATACCTATGTTTCAGCTTTGACTTCTTCTTCCCACTCAAGAAATGCGGCACATAAACTGACCCAAACAAAAAGGGGCCGACCTCCTCGTCATCGCCCCCCTGAGCGCAAACACCATGGCCAAGATCGTAGGCGGCTTTGCCGACGGCATTCTAACGAGCGTCGTGCGCGCCTGGGATGCGTGGGGCGAGCTCGACAGTGACCTGGTCCTTACTAACGGCGATCAACCCCTTCTCAACGGAAATAGAAGGCGGAGACAGAAGAAGAAGCGTATTATCGTTGCACCGTAAGTACTCCTTGGCCGCGTTAAAGGGGCAGACTATTGCGGGCGTTGCTGCAACCGTATTGCTAACGCGCCCTCGCAGCGCCATGAACACAGCCATGTGGCGACACCCCGTCACAGCGAAATCGCTACGCGTGCTTGAAGAAGAATGGGGCGTCAACCGAAACAGCAGCAAAGCCCCGCAGCCCAGTACCGCCGCGGAGGAAAGGCACGCGGCAGAAGAGCAGGCTCAAGGTGACGAGACCGCCAATAACGATGACGATGGCGGTTGGTTTGAGGTCCTACGGCCGCAGCAGAAGACGCTTGCGTGCGGCGACGTGGGAGACGGTGCGATGATGGAATGGAAGGATATCGTGGCCGTCATCGAGGACAGACTCGGATTAGATGAGTGAGCGCTTTTACTAATTTGTAACTGAAAGAAAAAAGCGAAAAGAGAAAAAAAAAAAAAAAAAAAAAAAGCTGGTTGATTTTTCGCTAAGCAGAATGTACAGTGCGGGTGGGCTACATGCATGTATTAGGAACAAGGCGTTAGGTCAGGTCAGGCAAACCCAAATAAGGCGTGCTATTTTACGTATTATTAGTGTACTTGCTATTGTACGAAACGTAATGTAAATACGGGTGAACCCTCGATTATTATTTTTTTGTCGGGTCCGAAAATAACTATCATTACAAGTGAGCAACAAAGATGGAAAAGACGCGAGCCCCCTCGAAAAAAAAAAAATATTATCGAGATGGTATGGGGCAAGGTCTACACGTATCCATCGGCAGGGTTTGCAAAAGCTCAGGGTAGGTCACTATTATACATTTCCTCCTGTTGATCGTCTCATCTCCTTCGTAATACCCGTTTCGTATAATATCCCTCCTTAATATGTGACCTAATAAGGCCAGAATGCTGAATTTCATGCCATTTCCATCTGGCCGAAAGGGAACAAGAAAAAAAAGAGTAGGAACTCAAAAGTAAGGCTAAGCAAGGCTAACAACGTGAGTAAACTCCTTGCGATGCAAATTTTGTACAATAATGATGAAAATGGTGAAGCTGCTTTAGTAGTATGTATGAGGCGACTCTTGGTTTTGGTTCTGGCTCTGAAGATCGTTTGGATCATGCCGGAACGTACAATTGCTGCCTTTGGCACACTGGCCTTTCGCCCAGAACGAGCAGGGTTTCGTGCCGATGAGCGAGCGGTTGATGCTCTTCTGTTCCCTATTGCCTCGGAAATCTCTGCGATTGCCCCGCTCGTTGCTATCGTGCTGGACCGGCGCCGTCGACCCTTGGCTATGTTGGGATTGGCCGTAGCCAGCGTATCCCTGACTGGTCTGAGATTGCACTTGAGATTGCATCTGGTTCTGGGACCAGTCTGACCAATAGTTCTGAGAGCCGCTGTGGGAAGTAGCATCATTTCCAACACTGGTATTAATATGTGATTG
Organism: Daldinia bambusicola; assembly: GCA_022478815.1. Lineage (NCBI taxonomy): Eukaryota > Fungi > Ascomycota > Sordariomycetes > Xylariales > Hypoxylaceae > Daldinia > Daldinia bambusicola. The sequence goes on from MU284066.1 coordinate 236,058, forward strand.
GGGAAGCGCAGGTGTTGATGCCGTCTTGAGCGCATCTAGAATGCCCTGTAGCCCCTGCAAAGAATTGGCGGGTTGAGCTGGTTGAGGCGACGGCCCTGACAGCTGACCTAGTGCAGCAAAGAAAGACTGCTGGTTCATCTGAGGCGAAGGGGCCACAGCAGGCTGCGCAGGCTGAACGCTCGGCTGAACGCTCGGCTGGAAAGCCTGCGCAACACTGAGGGCATTGATCTTTTGAAGAGCCTCTAGGTATTCCGGTGGAAGTTGCTGCTGCGCTTGGGCCTGTTGTGTCGGAAACTGTTGCAACTGAGCAGGCTGCTGATATTGCTGGCTAGTGTGCGCCTGATGCACGGGGGGCTGGTTAAGGGGCACTTGATTGCTGATAAACCGTGCGAACGTGTCCTCCAAAGCGTTGATATCTGCTTGGACTTTAGGGTCTTCGTAATCATGTCGACGATGAGTCTTGGGATGCGCCGGGTCGAATGGATTTGGATCCACATAATTCTTCACCTTGTCAGATTGTAGCAAGCGTAGCACTTCCGCTGCGTCGTCTCGTCCACCGTAAGTAGGTACCGCCTTAGGAGGATTGGCCGAACTATTCGGACGATTCATCCTATAGAGAGCATTGATTTGTGCTGCCTCGCGTCCATAATTCATGTAGTCAGACCAACGATGCTGAATCTCCGCGCGTTTGCCGCTCGTCGCCGACAGAGATTCGTTCCATCGGAGTGGTTCTGATGGCAGAGTTTGAATTTTAGGTTGTGCTATGACCTCCATGACCCTACCGGTTGGCGATCGAGGCGTCTCAGGAATTTCCGTGAAGCTTGTGTAAATAGACATCAACTCACGGTTTTCGTACTCTTGCATAACCTTACTCTGCCTGGACTCAACTGGACGTATGCCACCTCTAGAAGTAAAAATCTCCTCTCGCCGCTTTTGAGATATATGGCTCTTTTCATCCGAATAAGGAGCAGGTTCGTACCATGTTTTCAAAGTAATATCCTTTGCTTTCTCCCGTGCTTCGTCATCTTCTTCGGCTACCCCTTGTTTTTCCCGTTGGATGGACGCTCTCAGTGCTTGACCTTCAGAACGGTTGTCTCGGGCATCTCGCAGCATGCTATCATCACGGCCTTTATCCTCGGCTGTGTCATGCTCCAGGAATCGGATCTCAGTAAGCTCATCGTCTGGTTTCCAAGTCACATGCAGCTTCCGCCGCGCCTCTTTACGTAGTCTGCGCTCTGTCTCCTCTGGGGTTTCGGGGGCTCTCTCTGGCTCTTTAGTTTGCTTAGGTTTCTCTTCGGAATTGATCTCGGCGAGGAGACCACCGATTGTGGAAGAGGCGGATTGGCGGGGAGCAGGCTTCTTCGGTTGTACCTTAGCAGCCATCCGTATCCTGCCAGGTAACATTGAGCCACTAGGCCTAGAACGAGATTGCGTGTTCGCTGGTGCGCTCTGTGAAGTCGCAGGAGCCGCAGAAGTCGTGGGAGCCGCAGGAGTTGCGGTAGACGGCGTCTTAGCAATAGATGGAGCGCCGGCTGCGTTCTCAACGGCAAGTTTCTTTAATGCTCTTGAATCGACACCATCATCGCCAGGTCTCTTAGAAGTAGAAAGGGAGGGACTCGCTTTCGTAGTTGTGCTAGGAAGCTTTCTGGCCGAACTCAGGCTAGAATAGTCAATAGGCCTTTTAATCTCCGAGCTGTTCTTCTTCGACAAAGCATCATTTTTAGAAGGGGGTGCCTTAGGCGGAGCTGATACTGTATCCTTAGCAGTCGACGATGACTTCTTGGAAGAAACTTGACCGGACTTCTTGCCATCGTCAGTCTTTTTAACATCCTCCCGAGCCTCCTCTGCTTTCAATGCAGAACGCTTCTTGGCGTTTTCGAAGATCAAATCCATGTAATGGATGGATTCTTCATCAAGGTTGTCCTTATATTTCTGACGGACGCGGTCGAACTTAATCCTCTCCTTCAAGAAGTCCATGTCCACTGTAACAAATAGTGAAAGTAGCTTTAATATAGCTTTTGGGAGGCGGCTATTGCAGTCTTCGGCGGCGAGAAGAGGTCGAAGTTGGATGAAGAGGTTGCCCAGAAATTTAATATTTATACCAATTTGGGTGATGGTAAATGGATCACCAAACCTAAGAGCAGCCTCAATGCCAGAAAGGATAGAGTCATACGTGCTGTCCAAATCAGCTTTGAGTGATTCCACTTTAGCCGGCTCATTCTTTTTTGCGTCGTCGAGCTTGCTCTTAAGGTCTTTGCTCTTGGACAAAAACTCTAAAATATAATCGCCGAAATTGTGGACCTTCTCTACAACAGATTTCTGGGAAAATTCGGGATGTTTGGGATCTCGCCAGAGGATATTAATGACGTCGTACTCTATAGCCTTGAGAGCATCGCTTGGCCGGCCGGATGACTTGATCTAGATCTGCATGAGTTTCGAGACCAGAAATAAAACGCCAAATATACTAAGATATAAATATTAATGGGAGGGATTGAAAACAACAAACATACCATACGCGCTGTAATATCTGTCGCGCTTTCTTCCTCCTCAGGCACGTTCTCTGAGGTTCCAGGCTTCGAGACAGAATCCATATTGGAAGCTTGGCGTTTCGAGCCAAGTTTGACTTTGACTGGTTGATTAGACGCGAATGTGGGTTCTACAAAACAAAAAAGACGTTAGTTTTGCACATTAAATAAATAAAGGGAACGACGTCAAAATCTCTAATCCGACAAGGAGCTCATGCTTACCTTTGAAGCCGGATATTAGAAGAGGTTCGTTTCGCAATTGGTTTATTTGATCTTGAATAGTGTCCTTTTCCAATTGGCGTGCATCCGCGTGTTCTTTGGTTAGCACATCAATCTCGGCCTGGATTTCGCACGGAAGTCGACCTTGGCGATTTGGTAAAAGTCGAAATGCGTGCGTATCATGCTTTGCGACGTACGGCTTTTCCTTTTCCTTGTCCGCAGGTCGCGGTTTTACATCGCAAAGCCTGCCTAGATTTGTTGGAGGTGGGTTTTTTACTAGAAGGAACGGACACCCATCGGGATTTACCCAAGTGTTATCGGGTACAAGAGTGGGCTGCTGCCTCGTAGGTGCAGGCCCCGCAATCACCGTTGCCTGGGTGCTCTCTGCCGGGGCTTCCTGAGGAGTCGGCAGGATGCCTTGCACCTGTTGAGGGTGCCCATAAATTTGGTCAGGCGTTTTTTGAACACCTGCACCTGGGCCGGGCTGAAACTGGGTAAAGGTTGCACCTCCAGTTTGATGGCTTTGATGGCCTTGGTGAGCTTGATAGCCTTGATACGACTGAAAGCTAGGTTGAGCTTGCGGGTTCTCGAAATTTGAATGCACATTTCGAGCACTAAAAAGGTCCTGATTCAAGAAGTTATTTCCTGGATAAGAGCCGATATGTTGCTGCGGCTGCGGCTGCAGCTGCGCTTGAGGTTCTGGTTGGTGTTGAGGAGGCTGAAGAGGGTGAGGAGGGTGGTAAGATTGTTCACCATTACGATGACCATAGTTCATGGGATTTATGTCGAACTCTGATTGAAACTGTTGTATCGGAGTTCCTTGCCATTGCTGTGAACTAAAAGTGTTTGGTGTATGGCTGTGAGTTCGGCTCGGCTGTTCAGTTACAAACTGATTATGGACTTCTCTATTCGCAAATCCAGATTCATACCCAGCGTTAACACTGAAAGGGCTATCATACGGGTGCTCGAACTGGCTGTGGCCATGGCCGTGGAGAGCACCACCTCCATTTGTATTTGGACTGACAAACCCCTGGGGATTCCCATAATATCGTCCATGGCTCTGCAAGTTGGCTCCCTGGAACTGACCTTGGAGTTCGAACTGGTTGACGGGATGTCCAGGATGCCCCTGTTGCCCCTGATGCCCCTGATGCCCAGGATAAACATGGCCGTGAGCGAGGTTATTGGCTTCCGATGCTTGGAAAGCCTCGAGTGAGCCTAAGTGGATAGAACCCTCATTGGCTTTGAGGCTGTTAGCACCATATGCGTGCGGTGCCCAAGCGCTGGGATTGCCAGCCATGATGGACTATCTGCACCAAGTAGTCCTTCGAAGGTGCACGTGATACGAAGATGAGAAGCAGCACGTGATTTCATACAGACACAGCAGGCACGTGATCTATGACAAAAGGGTTAATGTTAGTAACCAAATCAACAATAAGTAAAGTGGGCCCGACAAGCCCCTATTGGGGTAGAAATCGACAGGGACCCGAGGGGGTGCAATTATCAAATAACGGGACTCCAAAGAAAAAAATGCAACAACTGACATGGTCACTTACCAGTATTATTGACAACTAATGTGATATCTCGGTCACAGGGTTAGAGTATTACAGCTGATACCATAAACGAGGAAGCTGGTCTCCTAAAGAGAAAACAGTCGGGAATTCGGGGTGATTTGTGATCCGATGAGGTGATCCTTAATGTGGCTCTCAAGGCTGAGGTGTCGACCTAGTGAAATCACAAAATATCCGGGGTGGCTTGCAGGTTGCGTTAATGCCGGAACAGGTATGGGTTGACCGCAGATCAAAGCCACCTGCAAAGAGACAAATCAGTGTTGGCTCTCAGGAAAATCAAAAGTGAGAAAAATGGTTGCACAAGTGAGAGGCAGTAGCGTGGATTAGGAGAATGTGGAAAGAAACAATACTGAATGGAAACTAGAAAAGAAAAAAAAAATTATTGGAGACAGGCATTTGAACAGAGAGATCGCTGAGACGATGACGGGTCACTACCGGTCATCGTCGTCCAAAATCATAGGCCGCAGAGAGATGCCCGGATAACCACCAGATCGGCGTTGACGTTATAACCAGAGATGGTCGTCTATAAGTTCGACTCCAGGGCTTTGGGTCTTGAGCTTTCCATTATAGAGGCTCATGCCCTATTTTGACAACAAAACAAGATACAGCCACAACATGGTTTAGCTTGCCGAAATCTCTAGAGGGAATCGGGTAACTTGGGATTATATGTCGAATCTGCATAGCTGGAAAACATGCTGCTCGATATCTAGAGTTGAATTTCGGACTGATGAGTATTGCACCATGTGCTTTTCGCTAACCGTCTCTGTCCAAACCTTTGGTGGATCTGCCGGTTTAAAGCAGTCCCCTATCCCCTATAAAGGGACGTTCAAGAAGTCTTGGCTGTGAACAATCGAGGGACCATTAATTGACTGATGAATAGCCTAACAGCAATTCGAGACCAGAACGATCCGATATGCTGCTAGACGTTCATATTCAAAAATTAGGGTATTTCAGGGAGACTACGTCTCTCTTGAGCTTTTAAGCCTCTTTCACTCTCCGTCCCTTTGCAAGATGGGAATTTAGGAGTTACTTTGTTAGATGGTTTGGACTGATCACTAGAACCCTTAATGTTCAAGTTGTATCCCTCGGATGCTCTGCTGTAATTCATAGTGAAGATGCGTCCATTCTCTCCTTTAAAAAAAATCCTGCTGTTGGCTGCCAACCCAAGTTTCCTACTACCGAAATGCAAATATACTGCTGCAAGAATCGGAGTTCGGGGATGGGCGGAGAAAACCCGTAATAGAGTAATCAACCAGGGGCGCACACACACATATACAAACACAGCTTCTTAAATTTGTGTAGATAATCGTGCTGAAAAGGCTCTTGGAAGGGACAAGAAAACAAAACAAAAAACAACGGAAAAGAAAAGGAAAAAGGGGGAAAGGGGGAGTTGATGTTATTATCATACCCTTTAGTTTTAAGTTTATTTCCTGATCCAACGACTGAAATCCACCTCCTTCTGCTGATGTATGCTACTGCTTCTTCTTATGAAGAAAACGGCCTGCTCGTCATGCTCCCATTATTGAGAGATATAATTTTTACGTTATCAAATCTCCTCAGGACTTAAATGGGAGGAAGGAAACAAGTCTATCTCAAAATGTTCTGAATGAGTGGACGGAAGAAGAGTTTTTTTTTGTTGATTGCTAGCCTGAATGATCGAGTGACGAAGCGAGAGCGAGCGACCGCGCGCGACCGGTACAAATATTATTTTTGAAGAATATGGGCAACTAACCATGAAAAGAAAAGGTCTCTCTATGGGATTATTTACTCTCGTATTAGAAGAGAATTAAGGTCAGATAATATCAGAGCTGCAATGAAGTACAATAAAGTGATGGCAAGTTGATGACAAGACAAGAGACAATGGTGGCAATTGGGAAAGAAAAAAAAGGCGAGACGTGACGGGGCGGGAAAAGGATAGAGAGGGAAAGTTGGCGTCGCAAGCTTTTTTTGGGGGGCCGCGCGAGCAAAGGGGAAAGAAAAACCGCCCAAAGTGGAGCTGAGACTTTCCGCCTATGGCCCTTTGGGGGGGAGGCTAGGTATATTTGGTATGTCGGCTTCCTTGTTTCACTGCTGGAATCAATAGAGGTAATACTACCTTGATAATCCCGGCTCTGTGGTGTATCTTATGTAACCCCAAATTTGGTAGGTTGCTAGGTATGTATTTTGGCTAATGAAATACCTATGTTTTAGGTATTACCACCTCTGACATAGAGGATCTGATCGTAGCTTAGGTACCTATTTCATGTAGTCAGTTACCTTTAAGGTACATATTTATAAGTGACCATTAGGTAAAGTAGGTACACTCTTTACAATATAAGTTCACACTAACCACCTATCATTTAGGTAGCGCACAAGGTACCTATGTAGTAATGCACTTTATAAGTATGTATCTATGTCAGTAGGTACCTAGGTAGGGATATACTAATGTGCTTTCTCAGCCACCATGTACCTACCAACTTATTATCAACCAAACTGTCAGTTATGATGCAAGGCTTTATACTAGCCCAACTACACGAGTATTTTTCTAAGAAAGGTATTGAGACTATTTGATAGAAATCGTTATGTTAGGTATACTTACAATACATCATAGAGATGTAAAAGCTACCTGCGCTAGTGGTCTTGGTAGGGCTTAAGGTACAAGAAGATTGAAAATGATCAATGCGTCCAATCACATTAGATATTCATTAGATAACACGTGCAAGGCCACCTTACCTACATGTACCTAACCTAGGCATGTACCAAGGTAGGTACGAAGTACACTCGGATTGGAAGTCGTGTCATTTGCTAGATTGACGATTGACGATTGACGATTGACGATTGACAGGAGCTAAGCTTCTTCTCTATAATTCAATAACCTCCATGTCAACATTTAACACCCACCTCAACATTAACACCAACCTCTTCCAAATTCAATACAATACAATCTTTGAGGTCTGATAATAACTACCTAGGTATTTACATGTTATAAACTGGACGAAACGCCCTAAAGCTAAATACGAGTGACGACTTAAAGAAAGATCTTGGCATATTCCATATTAGCTACCTAGCTAACCGGCGAAGTACACGACACTTTTTATAATTCGGTCTATCTTTTTTTATGCTTACAGGTCGCATTTTAAAGTGCTTCATTCCGCTTACACTCACGGACACATTCCTCTACACACCTTAAGGCTCACGTACATGCATGCATGACTTGGAAGACGCCGATAGGTACATCATCTTCTGCGACACCGCGCAAGCGTCAAACACAGCAACACGGCGCAAACCCCGCTGTGAATAAAACACACCTTTCCGAGATACTTCATAGCTACCTAACATATTGTTGACCCTATGGCGGCAGTCAAAGGGAATTCGCTACGCGATCGTCAAATTGGTCCGTCTCCGACCTAGAGATTTCCCTCCCTCTCTCTCTTTAGCTCTCTGAACTTGACTAGCTAACCCGCCTTAGCATCGTTAAAGAAGATCCTCAACCTGAACGAGGCTATCGATCAGAAAGATGAAGACGAGTCGCATGCCAACGGTTTGGCCCCGGCCGGTTCTATATTAACCGCTAATGGAGAGCCTGTATGGAAAGTCCTCGTTTTCGACGACCTCGGTCGCGACGTCATCAGCAGCGTCATGAGAGTAAACGATTTGCGATCCATGGGCGTTACTATGCACATGTAATAAACCCTTACGGATCAAATAGGTTGCTATCGTATCACTTGTTAACCTACGGCGTTCACCCAGGCATATAGCCGCGTCTCGGCATCCTATCCCCGACGTTCCCGTCATCTACCTCGTCGAGCCGAGCCCGAAGAATTTAGAAGGCATAACGAGCGATCTACAAAAGGGCCTCTACTCCCCTGCCTATATCAACTTCCTCTCCTCCATACCGCGCCCCCTCCTTGAGGAATTCGCATCGCAAACCGCAGCTGCAGGCACCGCGGAACACATTGCTCAACTGTTCGACCAATATCTTAATTTCATTGTCGCGGAACCAGATCTATTCAGCTTAGGGATGCAGAAGGAGCACACGTATTGGGCATTGAATAGCGCAAAAACCAAAGACGAGGAATTAGATCATGTCGTTGACAGGATAGTCAGCGGTTTATTCAGCGTTGCCGTGACTATGGGTACGATATTCTTGGTAACAACGCCTGATTACTTCCAGGCTAACTGAACATTCCAGGTGTCATTCCAATTATTCGATGTCCTAAAGGCGCTGCTGCGGAGATGATTGCTGGCAAGCTTGGCCGAAAGCTTCGCGACCATATCCTCAACTCTAAAGACAACCTTTTCTCTTCTAATACCCGTCCTGCCTCGTCTGCAGGCACCCCGGCTTCTCGCCCTGTCCTTATCATTCTTGATCGGAATGTTGATTTAAACCCTATGCTCTCGCATTCCTGGACTTACCAGTCGCTTGTACATGACGTTCTTAATATGAAGCTGAACAGGATCACTATCGAAACACCTGTAGACGAAGATAATCCAGCGAAGGGGGTAACAAAAAAGGCTTACGACCTAACAGCTACAGATTTTTTCTGGGAGAAGAACTCCGGTGTACCTTTCCCCCAAGTCGCAGAGGATATCGATGCCGAGTTGATGCGGTACAAAGAAGATGCGCAAGAAATTACCAAAAAGACGGGCGCATCATCTATAGAAGATTTGCAAAACGACACTAGCGCAAGCGCTCAGCATCTGAAAGCAGCGATAACATTGCTGCCAGAGCTAAGGGAACGGAAAGCTGTGTTAGATATGCACATGAACATCCTTGCTTCGGTTTTAAGGGGCATAAAAGACCGCCAACTCGATAATTATTTTCAGATGGAAGAAAATGTCATGAAGCAAACTAAAGCTCAAGTATTGGAGGTTATCAAGGATAACGACAAGGGCAACGATCCCCTGGACAAACTCCGCTTGTTTATAATCTGGTTCTTGAGTACAGAACAGGAAGTCAGCCGAGCGGATTGGACCCAATTCGAGGAAGCTCTCACAGCAGCGGGAGTAGACACTACTTGTCTTGCCTATATCCGACAGTAAGTTCCAGCACCCTACGCTTGTTCTTGGTGATCAATTTTCTTCCTTTTCTCTACGTAAGCTAACATCGACTTTTTAGAGTTCGGGCCACAACAAAAATGACCCAACTGACAACTATCGGTCCATCCCAACCCTCAGCTGCGCAGTCTGGCTCGACCGACCTGTTCGGCCGCTTTTCTTCTCTGTCGAGCCGCTTAACTGACCGATTAAAAGAGACCGGCGTTGGCGTCCCCACAAATCTCGCGTCCAATTTCGACTCCCTGATAGGCGGTATTAAAAACTTCCTGCCAGCTAATCGCGACCTAACTATCACCAAAATCGTCGAGTCCATCATGGACCCCCAGGCGGCCTCGACATCCGCCATAGCCAAGACCGAGAATTACCTGTACTTCGACCCGCGAAGCGCGAATGCGCGAGGCAGCATGCCGCCGCCAAGCGCAATGCGAGCCGGCGCAGCAGGGAGCACGCCAGGATCCCTACCGGGCGGTGCGGGAGTCCAAGGCCCCGGAACAGGTGCCAGCTTCGGGCAACGGCGACAAGGGTACACGGAGGCCGTTGTGTTCACGGTGGGCGGCGGTAGCATGGACGAGTACGGCAACTTGCAGGAGTGGGTGCAGCGGACGGGCGAGGGCGGCCGCGCCAAGAAGAGGGTCGTCTACGGCAGCACGGAGCTCCTCAACGCGCATGAATTCATCAAGGAGGAACTGGAGAGACTGGGACGGGAGGTCCCGTAGTGTGTTAGGTACCTAGGTACTCGAGATAGAAGAGGCCTCTATGAGGGCACGGGGATCAAAAGAAAATGGGGATAGACGAATTAATAAATCCAAGAAATACAGCCTGAACTTGTTGTCGCTTGTAACCCCAGATTTGCCTGATATTGCTGGGTTTGTGTATTTACTTATATTTGCGTAATTCAACAGTGAAATCGGTAGGCTGCTTATGTCGACAGGAGTCAAAATATAACGTCAAACCCACACACATGCACTACACAAATTACGATGCTCAAGTTCTCACTACCGTATTTGCTTTCATCTTATTATTATTATGATGTGTCTTCCGACACCTCGCTGGCCTTGCTCCGAGTTAGCATTTGGGGGGTTTATATCGCCCCATCTCGAATAATTTCAAACAAACACGTATGAGCGTAAACACCCCTCCTTTTCGCACCAAAGACCTGTCCAAATTGGAAAATTCATTCACGTATTTTCTTCCACTGTCAGAAGATAGAGCCGATAGCCATCCGGTTTATCAAAATTGACTCGGCGGACATGTATGATGTATATGGCTCAGGAGCTTCAGAATTTGATATCGTGTAGAAAACCCCTTGGACAACGAATAAATAGCAGGTTAGGAGGTACTAGTGCTGTCTGCGTAAACTCGACGACGCACCCCAAAGGGGTGCTGCGCTTTAATTAGGAAAACGGGCAGTAATTAGGCTAGCGTACCAGACTTTAAGCACCTATAAGATGTTGTTCTGACCCCTGTTATCCTCTAGAAAGGGAAAAAGAATAATGAAATTTTATAAATGTTTGAAAATACTTTTAAACGCGTAGAGATCATACCTATCCGGAAGTACTTCGGATCGAATCCTTAATCTTGCCCGTTTTCCTAATTAAAGCGCAGCACCCCTTTGGGGTGCGTCGTCGAGTTTACGCAGACAGCACTAATACCTACGCAATAGTTTTGGGAAAAGTATATCCCGGGCACTTCGGAGAGTAAGCACCTAACCTGAGGCATGAAATCAGTTTAAGGTAGCAATTGCCAGCTGTTACAAGTGGTTTATAACTCGATCGTTTGCACTGCAACGCCTATAGATAAGCTTGCACATGAAACATTGCAGAGCATGTGTCAACGTGAAAAGGTATATGTAAAAGAGAATGCGTTTCATTTCAGCGTCTTGCTACTCTTGTACAGCTCAATAAAATTAAGAAACTCCTCTGCGCCAACTGATGCTAACCTCCCCTTCCCTCACCATTCCATCAATTCCACCGAAGGGGGCGATACTATTTACATACCAGACAGTAATCCAAACTAGCCAGCCTATTATCCATCAAGGATGGCTCGGTCGTAGCTGAAGGACAACACAAACACATATCTCGTGAAATTATCACCAGTGACTCCAACCCTTGAGAAATAACCAGCACCTCTTCATTCTAATAAGGGGCATAAAGAGTATATCGTGATCCGATGATGCCAGCTCAAAACGTCATTATGTATCCATCCGGGGTTTTCGCTGTACATGTAATCCCCTCGCCGCCTGACCGGATCAGAATTGATCCACGAGAGAATACCCCCGGCCACCTCGTAGCCTAGCCTCTGAATGTCATCATGAACTCGATGGATTGGGTATACTTTTACAACATAAATCAGACCATCCCTCGGATAAAAGGGCAAATCGCGAATAAAACTAGGTACGAAGGAGCCTCAATGATGTGCGACTCGAAGACGAAATACCAAACTAAAGGAGACCCAGATCCATCCCCCAAGTACTGGAATCTGAATGCCGATCAGTGCCGCCAGTGGTCGAGGATCGTCCAAGAAGATGCGTTTAAGAAAAACGGCGACGTCGAGTAACCAGAGATAGCAATCAAAAATGAATACTAACGGTAGTATGAAAATAGCCCAGAGTATCGCGAGGTCGACGGGAAGAACAACATAGTGTTCACGCAAGATGTTATCCACAATCGTTAGGAAGACAAACGGGCGGAAAAACAACACCCCAAGCCCTACCCCTACCGTCGCCAAGTCACCGAAGAATCTCTTGAATAATATACGGTGATGGAGACGATAGTGACGTAAGAAATACCCGCAACTACCTCGCAGCCATCGCATAAATCGCAAAAATATCCTGAAAAGCTGATATAAAAGCAAGACTAAGGAAACAACACGTATTGCGAGGATGATAGTCCTCTAAACATCTGGCGACCGTAGAATACGAATGATGATTGATTGGGATATGTTTGGAATAGAAGCTTCCTAAACACCCCTGAACATGCGGACGACGAGGAACCAGAGGGCCCCGATGAATTTGAAAGCGGAGAGGCCAGCTACACTCCAGAGGATAATCGTCATATACAACGCTGACCGTTCGTTTTGGTTCTGCTGTTTTTCATCGGGGGTGAGCCTCTCAAGACCAGCAGTGCTAAGCACTAGAGCTACGAGACCGAAATTCGTGACCATCCAGATAAGTACGACCAACGAACGGATCCAACGGTAGTAATCCATCTGAGCTTCAGCCTTTTGGGCATCGCTCGGCGGCTTCTGGACCACTACATGCTTCTGGCTGAAGACTGCTAATTCTCTCTCGTACTGGGCGTTCAAGTCTCCTTCGTCAGGTAAGTCGGTCTTACCCTTACCGTCCTTAGTATCGACTGTGGGAAGTTCCTCGGCCTTATCGTCTCCCTTAGTACCCCATGATATATCGTGTGTGTTGCAGAACGCGTAGACGTTCAGAACATTGACGTAGGTCGGCGTTAGTAGAAGATACTGAATGAAGGAGGTAATCATGTGCCATGGGTCGAACATTATAAGCGAGGCGATAAGCCAGAGCCCATAAGTCGATAGCATAGACACAATGAGCGAATAGAAAAGCTTATTCCTGAATAAGTCGCTGATATTGAAACCATCTGCCACTTCAGATTGGACCGCCCTGACAGTGATGAAAACAGCGGCAAATGTGAGGTATCTATATACGAATTAGCAAGTTGTGTTGGGAAAATAACACTGGTAGACTTACATCATGATCACACACCAGAAGATAACCATGGCCGTGTATAGCTTGCCGGAACCCGATGGGCGATTACCCATAGAAAGAACGAAGCAAGCCATTAAAGAGATACCGTAAAACCATTCGAAAACAACACCAAGAATCTCACCGACGGTACCTAGTAATGTAGGATCTCCAAGACTTGTCGTCAATATCTTAAAAACTAGGAAGAAATTGCCAATAGCAAACCAGGCGAAGATCATGTTGAAGGTCTGGAAGCCGAATTCCAGGAAGAACATCAGCTTACGAAGAATAGAATGGTCCGAACGGAAAAACTGGTAGAAGTGTGCGATGGCGTAGATAGCAGCGAAAAAGGAACCGTTTAGCCAACGTCGGCGCTGTAGAATAAGCTCGGTTACGGAGTCAGGAACATCCGTTTCTCCTGTTGCCGACTTGACATATTGCAAGATCCAGTGGCAGTTGCGCTTGGTAACAAGTTCGAAACAAAGGATACGATCTTCGGCCAGATACATGTTGGCGGTGAAAACACCAGCACCGGCGCCGTGGAGCGTTTCTCCCTTGAAGTATTTTTCCAGCGGTCCCAATCCATTCTTATCATTCTGTAAAGCGACGTAACGATAGGCTGAGAAGGCACCAGGTAAAACTGAGATAAATCCAAATGCCGATTCCAGAGGTTTATCAAGGATATTGCTCATCTTGTATTCGAAATTTTGGGTCGCAACGAGAGGATTTATCAATTCCTTTCCACCTCTACCCAACATCGCCTTAATCTCACCGCAAGCTCCAGCGCACATGGGCTCCAGATCGAACGCCTTCCAAAGATGGTAAATGGAATTGCTGCCTGGCTTAGTACCCGCGTCAATTAGTACGCAAATGTTGGGATCCAAGACTCGGCCAAACGCCTGGAAGAACCATCTGTGCGAATTGATCTTCTTCTGGTTCTTTTCCTTCAAGCAAAATAGCATTTGTACGGGCTGCTTCTTGGGGATAAGCTGCACCACGTCGTTTTTGATTTGCATACCAACTTGCGTTGTGTATTCGTAAATATGCGCAGTAACATCCTTTCCGTTGACTTGCTGCTTGGCGATACCTTCTTGATATACACCCATACCGGAGAGAAGCGCCCTTGTCCGAGGATTGATCTTGGCACGTCCGTCACTCACCACACAGACTACAATTTTCTTCCAAGCGTCCGGGCCCCACGTCTTACTTTCTTTTCGATTACACATGTACTCGATGTTTTTCAGAACACCAATCATAGTCCGCGCGAAGAGAATATCGTCTTCATTGTACATAGTAATGACAATGAAAAGCTCAGTATGACGTGGTTTGCTGAAGAGCTTCTGACGTAAGGTAAAATTCTCGTTATAAAAATCGTTCGGGTCACAAGTAGCGGCGGAATATCGCATATGCGTAAATTCGTCACGTTCGCCGTGGGGGAGTTGGTTCAGTAGTTTGGGAGGTACCGGGCAGTCGAGCACCAAGTTACCCCGGTACAATAGCACCTGCTTTACTGTCTTCCATCGCTTGATTCCTCCACCTTGCTGCTGACGATGTGGGTCGTCGGTATATGGCTCTTGTGGTTGAGCTTGTGTGTAAGGATCATTCTGGGCTAACATTGGGTGTTGGTCATCATAATCATATCCATGCTGGTCGGCGAACGGCGTTGAAGTCGGTTGGGGATCGTAAGGTTGACTATAATAGGCATCATGATGTTGCTCAGGGTTAACCGAGAATTCAGAAGGATGCCCGCCCTGGCTATAGGGGCCTTGAGAAAAGCTGTCGACGGAGTGCGCAGCATTCAACGGGAGATTATCGCTCGGGGTGTATCTTGCTGGACCAGCAGGCATGTCAAGATTACTGGTAGCTGCCGGGTGGTGGCCATAAGGTACATCGTCGAGCTGATACCCATGCTGGAGAGGATGGCCCGGCGAGGGTGTACGACCTATTCTGTGGTTATCCATAGTAGGATCGTAGTAATCGTCGTCTGGGGAAAAAAATGGTGTTGTTAGAAAGGTAGGGTTTCAAACTTTATCTTGTAGGCTGGAATTAATACATGTATCGGAGTACAGATACAGTGCTTTCTGCTATGTGCCGCCTGCGTCACAAAAGTCTGCGTCACTTATGACTTGGTAGAACAAAGCAGCAACAGACCAGTATATGTTCCATACACAGTAGGGTATTGATGTTGCTAAAGTGAATGTATGAAAACAATGATTGGATACCAAAAGGCCGTCGTTGAACAGCCCAGCTGAGCGGCAGTGGCAGTGAAAGGGAGGCAAAAAAAAGATAAAAAGGG
Source organism: Daldinia bambusicola (assembly GCA_022478815.1). Taxonomy (NCBI): domain Eukaryota; kingdom Fungi; phylum Ascomycota; class Sordariomycetes; order Xylariales; family Hypoxylaceae; genus Daldinia; species Daldinia bambusicola. The sequence goes on from MU284066.1 coordinate 251,415, forward strand.
AAGAATTCCAAGAGTAGGTTGAGGAAAAGTTAATTCATGATACATACCTAAGCGATTATACGACATGGTTTATGTGTTATTCCCACACGGGAGGGTGGGCACTTCAAACGGGAAAGTCGTAAGGGGTTGCGACAGAAGCGAATGAGACTTGGCTATACGCTATACGCAATTGCGATCGTAATGAGAGAGACTTTCAATCTAGTTAGTGAATGGAATGTGTCAATATACTAATGTGGTGGTATGTACGTGGGAATGGACTCGGATCAGGGTCTAAATGGAGACTCGTCTTAACTCCTCGGTAGATTTGAACGACCCTTAACCCTGAATCGAGATAATTGCGAGTGGGCTTTACCAGGTATGATGCCCAGGTATGATGCACCCGTTTCGATAATTAATTGTTTTTCTCGGGACTTTGTCAACAAACTTTGCGACAGGTCCAGTAAAACGTTTCGAAGCTACCCGAGATGCATGCAGACGACGGAGACTAAAGGATGCTTGAAAGATCACCGAAGAATGCTTATTTGTCTCCTTAGTCAGGCTAGTTAGGAGAAAGTAACGAAGGGGGAATTTGAGTGAGGGGACTCGAGAGGTTTGATTGCGCTTAGAGATCTACAAAGAAAGAGGTTGTAATGGGGAAGAGAATTGGGTTTTCGTAGAGTTTCACCAAAGACACCAAAAACAGAAGATTTGCGACAACGTCGACAGGGCAGCGATGGGGCAGAGACGGGGCAGGGACGGGGCAACGACAAGTCGAGGGAAGGATTACCTGGGTAACTACCCGGACTAGTACCTAATTACCAAGGACTCAAGTAACTTAAGGGCAGGTGATATCTCGTTTCAGATCAACAAAAGCGGGCGAAGCAACGAATTGCAGGCTGTTAACAGCGCTTTAAACCTTGCAGCTGCCTTGTACCTAGATGAACCAGTACTGCGGTGCAACAATACAAATTGATACAAATTGGAAGGGACGAGGGGTACAAAAGGTACAAGGATGCCAAACAAACACTAACCTTTTTTCCCCTCTCCACCCCTGGTCGACCCAGCACCCGTCTGATGTCGCCCCACCTCTGCCTGTGACGTCGTTTGCTCTTTGGTCTCATCCTTGAGTTCCTTCATTAATAAGGCATTAATTATTGTCTTCTGCATTTAAGACGTAATAGCTGGATGATCCTCGGTAAATTTTCAAGCTGAACTCGAACTACCTCTAACATGAGATAAAAATAAGCCATTAAGAGCCAACGGATAAGAAAGCTGCAAGTACACGCAAGGGCAATGTCGCGTAAAGAAAAAAAAAAAAAAAAAAAAAAAAAAAAGCCAAGCCAAGCCGCCTTACTTCTCCAGAATCTTGCTGTGCAACCAAAAATAGAAACTGATCGAGTCGGAATTTGACAAAAAGTTGGTTGCCACAGTCTTCTTTCAGCCACAATGGAGCTGACGACTACGGTTACGATAACTGTTACGATAACGACGAACAAATGCTTGTTCTCGCTAGGCAGCAGAATATCTGCGAATACCCGACGAGAGAAAAGAGGAGAGAGTTCGTCTAAGCCACACATTCAATATACCGATGATGTTTCCTAGGTTGACAAGCAGCCATTCAAACCGGACTTTAATATATACCTACCTAGGTATACAATGCGTAATTTCGCCGAAGTGTGGCTACAGCTTCGAACATCGTGGGTATGCACATGCCGACATGCTTCATGTTGTGTAGCTCACATCCATGGATGGTGTATACGTGTATGTACTATAGTACATGCGATACTTCTCAGGAATAGTAATCCAATAGGAACCTGGAGTGCTGAAGCGCTGAAGCGCTGAAGCGGCAGAACGGCAGAGCGGGTACCTAGTTGGTCGCTTACAATCTTTTCAACATGAGGCTAGAATGCCAGCTGTACTTGTGTACCTAACCCAAGGCAGTTTCGTTTGCGCATGCACACAATCCTACATCCCCAGTTATTTTCTATGGTCGGTTCTATTATAAGTCCTCCACCAAATAGTATACAACCTCACAGTTTTATTACTAACGATCCTAGACGAGTCTTGTAATCTCATATCGATATGGCTAGGCTGAATAAATATACTCAGATAGTGTTGTCGTATACTCGAGTGATTAAGTCAATACTATTAGGAATCGAAGTTATTCCCGGGACTGCAGCAAATCGTGTGATGATACCTTACTAATTGTCTGTCTATACTACCTTACGTTGTAACACATAGTCATCCAACTTTGAAGATAGTTCGGAAGCGAATTATACGTAACTGCGGTATGGGGCAAATCCATACAGCTATATATCTACTTGCCTCCTATACACATACCCTTTGCCAACTTATATCTACTTAAGACAAGTAGACGGAATACCGGCTTAGGTTCCACAGATAGAAAGTGTTCTACGACAACACATGCTCGAAATTTTCCCACATTTTTAAGATATGCTATACATGAAGCACGTTCCCTCTCTGGGAAGCTTAAGACGACCTAGTGCATTGTTGAGAATAAGGAGGTTTATAAGATTAGGATCTCTTGGAAGAGCTTCAACCCCATGTAAAGTAAGAATAGTAAGAATAACCATATGGGTTAACTAGCTAACAACTTTCAACTAGGTATTAAACATAGTTATAGGATATAAGAGGAAACCCAAGCCTAACATACAATTGAAATGCATAGCACAATAGTCTTGGATCTAGCGTACTAGTAATTATACTATACATTTCGTTTTCTCAGATCAGTTAGTTTACTACTTGGACTGGCCAGATATTGTTGCTTATGAAAGCAATGTCTTTAATACTATGTCTCATCAGAACTTCATCTAGAAACCGTCCTATGAACAGTTCTATTCAGCAAATACTCTTTCCAGAATAAGACCCTGGGGAATAGAACAACTCAAAAGCAGGCTACAATGGGGCTGAGTAGGCGCCATGTTCGATGCGACTAAATTGGAAATGATCCTCAGCTGATTCTTTATGCAGAAATGGCGGGCTGCTGGCGCTTCTAGCCCGGCGATATCTATTCTCAACCCTTGTAAACTTGGCAAGGCCTAGGATTCGTCTTATTTTTTTTCAGCTCCTTCTAGCCCCCAACTACCCCAATGGGGACGAATAGTGCCTTAGCGATTTCTTTCTTTATTTTTTTATGATCAATTGGTCCGCCGGTATCTCACGTGCATTTCACTGGCGCGATATCTGACTGCATTGGTTCTCCGCCCTTAAGAGGGGCTCCGAACCCCAGCCTCACGCGCCTCACCCTAAGTCAACAACAACAACAGCATGTCTCTGTTCTTCGGGTCGATATGGACCGTACGGTGTTCAGATTGCGGCAATTGCCTCTCGATTTCGACAGGTTAGACGCTGTACGGATACTAAGCACGGCTCTGAGTCTTGAGACTACGGCCATTCGCATTTTCTCTTTGGCCCGCTCTGTTGACCCATGGCTCCCCAGCAAAGTGGCAACCTTGATGTTCAATGATACCGCCGGTGTGCAGAGCGTGCTCGAAAATGGCGATAATCCCAATGTCACGAAGCGGGGTGATGAGTGGTGTATTGCGGCTGATAATTTACGCGATGACTTAGTTTTGGATGCTCACTTTCGTGGCCTGACACCCTTATATGATCCAGACGTTCACGATGCTGAGTAAGGCCTTCATATGACTTATATATCTCAAGTTTAACAGCTCATTATCTTAGTTGCATCGCGATATCAGGACTTGCGAGTCATCCTTTTGGCTCCTGGCAGCCGAAAGGGCGCTCAAAGTCGTTCATGTGGATTCGTGATGCTTTGCCGCAATCATTACGGAATATACGGCCCATTCTATATGGCTATGATACCACGCTTGTTGAGAGCCTGTCTTTCCAGACCATATTCGATCTTGCTCTGGGATTAATCAGTCAACTCAAGGCTAACGGTTGGACGTTACCAACATGCAAACCTCTCGTTTTCCTAGCTCACAGTTTAGGAGGAGTAGTGTTGAAGCAGGCATTCGTATCACTGGCAAATAAGATCGATCGCGATGACCCAATTCGCCAGGCCATAAGAGGAGCTGTCTTTTTCGGCGTCCCTAATCTAGGCATGAAGCAGTCTCACCTCATGGCGGTCGTGGAAGGCCAAGCCAATATGCAACTTGTTGAAGACCTTTCAATCCAGTCCGAATATCTCCGACAGTTAGATGAACAGTTTAGCGGTATTTCGTATCTTCAGGATGCCTTACTCTACTGGTGCTACGAAACAAAGAAGTCGCCGACTGTCGTTGTAAGTATACTTCAAACTGCTTCTAGGCGTTTATATATTGACTCTTTGTAATAGCTAGACTCAAACGGTAAATGGTCAAGGACAGGACCTAGCGAGATATTAGTGACGCCAGATTCTGCTACACGCGGGTTATACGGAGCCACCACGCGGTCAGATGCTATATACCCAATTAACGAAGACCATTCAAATATGGTTAAGTTCCCCGAGAATGACCCGAACTACTCGGTAGTAGTACAGAAGTTGGTACAGGTTCTCTTTTCTAGAGACTCATCTCCATCCGAAACGAGTGATACGGAAACTCTCGTGCTTGAATCAAGCATAATCCAAAAGGTAACAAGGCCAGACTCAAGAACAGGTAGAAAGCCCAGCCACGAAGGTAAGCAAAACGCCATTTCACTATAAAGGGAGTTATTGGCTCATACTCAACTAGCTATTCTGAGTTCGCTCTATGTGCCCGAAGGAGACCGTCGATTCGAAGAAATCGAAGAGAAGTTTGAGGACACGTTTGACTGGATCTACGACCAACCAGACTCCGGCTTTAGCGAATGGCTTCAGAGCGGGGATGGTCTCTTCTGGATCAACGGAAAGCCTGGCTCTGGAAAATCAACCTTGATGAAGTTTATATGCGGAGACCGGCGTACCACAGATCTACTATCCGACTGGAGAGGAGAAAGCAGCTATATCACCGTGTCTTTCTTTTTTCACTATCGTGGAACCTCGGTGCAAAAGTCCTTCGAAGGCCTTCTGAGAAATGTACTATCGCAAATCATCTCGAAGAATCCGCGGCTTGTGAAGTTTCTTCAGTCCTTATTCGACCCTCAAGAATCTTTACACCCGAGGATGTGGACATTGCCCGTCCTTCAAAAAGGGTTCTATAATATAATACGACAGGACGAGATACCATTGCATCTTTGCTTGTTCCTCGACGCACTTGACGAATATGATGGAAGATTGGAGTTTATATGCCGATTCCTCTTGGAATTAGTCGAGATTCCCACTACGCACACGAAAAGGATTAAAATCTGTTTTTCTAGCCGCCCTTGGCAGATCTTCATGAATGCGTTCAAAGATTGTGCCGGGTTCCAGATCCAGGATTTTACGCAAGATGACATCAGGGATTATTGTCTTGGATCGATCAGAGAAGAGAGCTTGTCATCTGTCATACTCGAGGATCTAGTTCCGGACATCGTGGCACGTTCGAGGGGCGTTTTCCTGTGGGTAAAATTCGTGGTAAAAGACCTTGCCCACGCTACGAGGTCCAGTACATTAGCCAAGAGCGATTTGGAAAGGCTACTGGAGTCTTTTCCGGTTGAGCTCAACGCTTACTACGCCGAGATTATCGAACGAATTCCGCGGGCGTATAGATGGAAAGCATATGCTATGCTTGAGGTTGCCGTGCGATCTAAAGATTCTTTGGAACCCGTAACATTCCTTTGCGCCGTCTTCTGCTCAGACTGTAAGACTATCAAAGAAGGTCGTGATGTTTTCACAAGTATACGCGGAATAAACAATAGCGCTGTTATTGAGGAGCTTGCAATGGAAGAGTCAAGGAAGTACTGTGGCGGGCTGATTGAAGTTGTTAAAGGAGTCAATGGCAACTACGTCCAAGTTCTTCACCAGACCGTAGAAGACTTCGTAACTGACCCAAAATTTAAGCAGCGAGTTCTCGGGAACCTAGCAAGAATTACAATCGAAAATGGCAATAACTTTCTAGCCAAGTGCTACTTTCTTATATACGAGACTAAGGACGATCCGTTACTCAACCACATCCACCTTATGACGGTCCCGTCTACTCGAATGCAAGTTAAGCAAGCCCTCATCAATGGAACCTACGCACGTGCCGCTGAACATGTCAGCGGGCGTAGTATGAAAGTATTCCTCGGCAGCGTTGCGCAAACAGTTTACAAGAAAATATACGCGGAATCCGACTTGAAGATAGAGACAACGCTCGAGTACGCTGTATCTACTGGGCTTCGCTTATACTTGGTTGAATCCCTCCACGAAGATCCTAACGTTTTGCGAAATTCTAAGCATCAATTGTTGAGCTGCGTTATTAGGTCAACAGCCGATCCGAAGGACGAAGAAATAAAGCAGACGGTTAAGCTACTGTTGGAAAACGGGTTTACGCCGCATAAGGATCCGATGGCGTTCGGTCTTTGTGCCATGAAGATGCTCCGAGGCGACGGCCAATATAGACCAGTTGACGATGACCTGAATCCGCTTTTAAGGTCTCGTCATATCGACCTGATCGAGCTACTGCTAGATCATGGGCAGGAGCCTTATATCAGCATTCCCACCGTGTACCGTAGGCAGAACGTTAAGAGTACGCTGCTCCACACCGGCCCATTCCGAGCAGTGAAATTACTGTTAGATAAGGGGGCATCTGCGAATTCGCTGGATTCCATGGGAATGACACCCCTAGATCACTTCTGCGCGAGGAATGCGCTGAGGGCACCGAACTGGTTCCAGGCATACGAGCACTATAAGCGACAGCACTGGGAACTTTACAAGTTAACTTGTCTCCTGACATCTCGCGGGGGTACGATAAGGAATACACGCATAGAATTTTGGGAAGAGCTTTTAGATGGATTCTCCGAGTCAGGCTTTCCCACCGAGGATTTACGGAGGAGTATGGCTCCAGCAATTCGGCAGCTATCGGCGTCGTCAAGACGGTCGTTTCAACGGAGTCCCAATCAAGACAACGAAAGCGATAGAAATGCGCAGGGGAGACTATCTTTGCAACCCCCGTCTCAATACCAATTCCATGGATCAAGTATCCATGGGTCTAGTATTGATGAGACGCTCGCAGAACATTCAGGGAATAATCTATCAGTGCCAGTGTTCGGGACGCCAAGGATGCAAACCCCTATTTCGGAAGAGCAGCCAGGACATCATTCGGAGCCTGTATTCCGACAGTCACTGATGTCACCGGAAATACCCGACATACACGATACGCCCCCCAAAAGATCACTTAGGGTAAAGATAAAGAAGTTCATCCATCGTTTAATAAGATAAAATTCCTTATACTCTCGCCTATACGAGCTCTAATATTGAAGCAACCCTACCAGACGAGTCGGATTAAATTATTTGAACAATACCCTTAGTAACTAAGTACCCAACCTATAGCTACGCGTGTATATAACCTTTCAACCTTATCAACGAATGTTTGGATTTGCACCTTCCATACGGCTTATATACTGTTCCTTTAATGACTAGTGGATCTCGGGTCCACATCCGGGGCCCATAGCCCCCCTAATACACAAACCGGCCCCACCCTCGTCCGGCTCCGTCCCGTACCCGGTAGTGTTACTATCTCACCTCACTATAATAGCCGAATATTACGATGTCACGCCCCGAAGAGGATAATAAGAAGAATTTAATGATAAAGAATGTATTAGTGAGTCTATCTACTGCACGACATAGGAAATTAAACCTGACGAGGGACTATCTATATGGGATACTTATGCAATCTGAAACCCTCCCCCCAAGTGAACACAAGGAAAATCTCCTATGACGCATGAACATAACAAATTCCGATCAATCAATATTTGTGTACCAAACAGAAACCGTCGTCTCTAATACCTAGTACCAATCCTCCGTAGGTATATGTCCCAGCTATGCTTGAAATGACCTGTCAAACGCCGTGCAAACCGACCGCAGACCGATACGCGCACTCAACTCATAGCGAACCATTCTCAACCTCACGCAGCCACTCATCGAAATCAAATGAATCCTGAGTGGGAGTATTGCCAAAGGGGTCGTTGGAAGGAGGCTGAGGTGCGGGCATACCAGGCGAGGCTATACCCCCATTCATCATATACATCGCATGGTTCTGAGGCTGGAAAGCCCCATGCAAGGTGGACGAACCATAATTTTGAGCTTGGTGAGACGGCGCATGAGGAGCAGGAGGGGGTGGGGCCATTGACGAAGCCTGAGAAGCGGGAGTGAATCGCTGGTTCCGGGATGAGGCCTGAGGCTGAGGCGAGAACTGAGGCGGCGAGGCAATAGCAAAGTGAGTGCTTGGGAATGCAACTGGGTTGCTGGTTGGAGGAGCTGCCGAAGCCTGGCTCGAGCCAGGGACAGGAGTCGGGCTCATAATGTTCAAACCCGAAGTAGCCGTGGTATTGTTCTGCAGCTGAAGCGGCGATGGGTTCTCGGGTGGAGAACTCATCAAGAGGATACTGTCTCTGGCTAGTGCCGCGGTGTGCTGCTTCGATAGATGATTCTTGAAGTGTCCAGGCTTTTGAAACCACATGGGACAATAAGGGCAGCAAAAGGTGGGCACTCCATACAGTATGGCCATCCTAATCCAGAGAGAAGGTTGGGTCTCTGGCGACGGTGCAATGGGAGGCATGATGATATAACGTCGAGTTCTTTGGTATGTGGTAAAGATAGAAATGTTGGCTGTAAAGAGGTTTGGTGGTGAAGGAAGTCAAATTGAGAATGAGGCAAGTCTGAGCTTTTGAAGTTGTTGTCTGGAGCTTGTCTCTTCAATCATCTCGAGCATAGCGACGATGGGCCCTTTTAAGCCATTCTCAAAATCAGAACAGCACGCTAGCTCCTCACCGAATACCTCGTTGTCATGGGAGGGCGCCATAGTAGAGAACATTGTAATTTCTATACTCTGTTTTAACTATTTCGACGAAGGTGGCTAGTTATGCCTCTCAAAATATGCCAGAAAGGTAGGGTTTGTCCAAATGCGAGGAAACTATTTGGCGCAGCTGACCTAGAATTGAGGCATGGTTTTAGTAGGTTCACCGAGTATCATCAGTATAGATAGACCTAAGTTTTGAAATTCGTTATATATCGAACTTGTAAGTTAATCAGTTTGAGTGTATTGTATGCGAGTTTGGAAATTGAATTGCTGCCATATGGTGTAGAGTATTCGCATGTAGTTCCCAGAAATAACAGACAGGGGTTATTTACCGGACCAGTTTTGAAGTACATAGTATATCTTGGACTTTCGACTGTAGCATGGTAGCCCTAAATGGAGGATAGCTGCACGAACTGAGTAAGGTATCAAGTAATGAGGTATAAGTTCACTACTTCAATGAATTCAATGTCCTGACTTATGGTAACCTCGTGGATTGTTAAATTTGATAACTTATGTCTTTGCTCTAGTCCTTGCTCTAGTGCTTATTCCGCGGTGAGTATTGAGGCGCCGCAAAACCATTAGTCTAGCAGGACCATCTGGCGCTTAGTATCGCAATGGTTATCAATTTATACGCCGAGAATCACTCTGGTAAAATCTACGAGCAAAGAGAAGACGATGTAGCTGCGCGCTGTCGCGAATGGTAATTTCAAGTGCATGAGGAGGTGCATATTACACTACGCATCTGATCACTACCAGGGAACGAGCTAGGAGGATGAGGGCTTGTCCCGTTCCAGTTACCTCGCTTCGTGATCGGTGAAAGATATACCGGAAAGCTCTTTTTACTAGTTACACCTTGAGAAACTCATTCATCTGAGAAAGAAGTAATAAAATATGGATGGGCGCTCGGAGGCGCAAGACATATTCGAAGTAGATTGAGGAAGTCCCTTTAGTGACAGATTTAGGCCAACCACACCATTGGGCCCAATAAAATAAGGACGCCACGTATTGTCGAGTGACCGAAGAACATTTGAACTAGCGAATTAGGGGGTTGAAAAGATTCAATGCTGACAGGTATTCGCCAATGGTGGATCTAAGGATAGTTATGTACTTCAACCCACACATGACGTATGACTTTGACTATCCGCTTCTTAGTAGACGAACTTGATTGTTAATGTTTTCGATGTATGGTTGATTAGGGCTGCGCATAATGTCACGCCTCTGGGGGGGGCTCTGTTAGGTACATGAGGTACCTAAGGTTAGGTATTCACCGGCTTGTTCAAGCTGCCGGAGAGATATTCGTCCGGCGATAAAAACTCAGTGCGGTCGCACTCAGTATCTATGAGAGAAGAAAAGTCCATAAGATTGTCGGATAATATCTCTGTAAAGTCGAGATTATCTGGATACATTGGGTCGTTTATCTAATTGTCGATGTTAGAACCTTAATACTTCCTGATGTTAAACTAAAACTCACATTCATTTCTACGTTGAAGGCATTTTCGGAACTTGGAGGATCCGTTACTTGGGCCGGAGGCAGGACTGTGTCTCCCCGGCCCCGGAGAAGTTGTGGTGTTTCTACCCGAGGCAAGACCGGTAGACAGGGGATAGGCGAAAAATTGCAAGCATTGAACGATGCGCTAGACTTTGAAGTATCTTGCGAATTCTGTATTTTATGAATTAATTGTTAGTATTGCTTCAAATTCTTTTTAAATTTTTTTTTTCTTTAAAAAAAAAGAAATTGATTGCGATGTGTGCAGGTGACTGACCTGCGTCTGGTCCATGCTTCTTTCAGGGAGTCTCGCAGCATCGATAGCACGCTGGATCGCCGCATCGTCGAGGCCTTGGTTATGAAGTAGAGTCCGGAGAACCCTGTTTTCTTCTTGAACTCTCTTGGCCTCCTCCTGCATCTCTATAGTGGCCCGGGCTCCTAACTGCAAGCATTCATTCCATTGCTTTTCTAGATTTTGGATATATGCCTGTTTCCTCGCTCTAGAATTTCGTTGGTTACGACGCAGACGCGCGCGCTAATCGCCTGGGTTAGCTTAAAACATCACCACCGTTACCATCATCATAGATCGTAATATTTCCTTTATAACTAACCTCCGCGTCGACACTGTCGGCATGTGATTTTCCACGGGCGATTCGGTTTTCATTGTTCGCCATAATTAACTATCTGCATCATGCTTAAAATTTGTATTGATGGAAGTTCTGGAATTATAAATGTCAACGTCGGGTTAATCTGGATTAGGAGGTACTTTTTAAAGTTTAGTGGTAGTTTAGCGTTTGGTGGTGGGGGTAGTTCATAAACATATCTGTGCTACAGTATAAATACAGTGCACATCTACTATAGAGCCACTATGTTCTTAGGTAAGTGTTGATATTAACAACCTAAAATCCATCAAAAAGATCAAGATATGTTATTATAAGAATAGTATAGTAAGGTTAAACTAATCAAATTTAAAAGAACAATGTACTTGTGTGTCTCTCGCACTTCAGTACTAATGCTAACCTCTAGTCGAACCAAGGTAGACAAATGTCAAATTATATACTCGATTACAATAACATAGACGAGTTATAAGATGTATTATTTTTACTTTAAGCTGTTTTTTATTAAAAATGTAACTTAGCAACTTTTTCCGTATCACAGAATCGAAGCTTGCCTTAATATAACAACAAGTATCTTATATGTAAGAACTGTCAGATACGCCCGTGATGGATGTCCTATACAAAGTGAGTGTCAGGGCCCAATGTGCACTCTATCTATTATAATAATTTAGCGACGCCCGGTTCTCTCTCTTGCAAGGGAGTTGGTAGCCTCTTATAGACAGTAGAGCCTTATACTAGCCAGTATACCCCTGCTATATCCATATATCCTCATATTCCTGACAAGGACCTATATACACCACGCATGACAATTAGTTTACATATCATATATCAATCATTCAAGAGTAAGAATACAATAATATGTTAATCAATATGGCGATTTAGAGCTAAATGACATATAGTAGAGATCCTCTAAGCTCTTAACATAGACACGGACATACACACACTTACTATCCGAGCACCCCTAAGAAAATACATGTACATAATATAATATAGATGTCACCAGCACTTTGAAGATGGGTCGTTATTTGTAATGTAGAATGTGTTGACCCGACTTGAGTAAATAAATCCAGTATTCCTCCCTCTTTCTCTGTTTCCCTATCCCCTCCCTTTATCTTTCTGCCTTCCCAGTCTTATTTTCCGATCTCTTATTTCCAACCTTTATTTCCCCCCATGCAATTTCCCCTATTCATTCTTCGTATTCCTATCCTGTCGTCTATTTTCCCAAAATTTTATAATGATCCGTCGCTAATGTCCACTGTCATTGCCGCACAGAAATTCGGTCTCATGGACTTCGCAGGTAAATTCACACCTCAGGTAAGCCACGGTGACAGTGAGATAATTCGTTTGAAAGTTGATGCGACAAGTAAACGGAACACGGCTACTTGCGCTCGGTGTTGACTTAGCGAGTTTTAGCGAAAATTGTTTCTTCAGGCTTCCTTCCACGGTGCTACTCCAGCTTCGACTGAAGTTCATTTTCACCATTCTTGGTTGTCATAGAAGTGCATCCAATACTCTTTTCGCTCCTGCGAGAGTGGTTCATCACTTGACCAGTCAACTGGTTCAAGGGCTTTACGTCTCGCCAGGTCGGTTTCACGAGTTCTTGCATTCGGCGTGTCTTTCGGGACTATCTCAATAGCCGGAAAGTTTTCTACCAGTTTGTAGAACTCGAGTTCTAGGTATCCCCATGTCAGTATAGGCAATCGCTATGTATAAGGACTTGTCATAACGTGTAAATTTCCACTCACCCGGAAGGTCTTCGTTGACCTGCTCCAGCGTCTCTATAAGCTTACGCTTGATCCCGAGGTTAGCCTCTAGCTCGCCAAGGATTCCAACATCCGCCTTTAGAATATTGTACTCTATACACTGTCGTTTGCTTATCAGCGAGAGTACATGCAGTTTGTGTCCTTCACAGGGATAGTTCCGGAAATATCGATCTGTGTGAACCTGCCGTGCGCAAATGGCGATAGAAAGAAGGTGATGGGCTCTAGACAGTACGTTGATGTCTTCTGAATTTCGACCGGTGCCCATACCGTATTCCCATTCGTACTCAACCTGTTTGTAGTAATGGTAGAGTAACCTCTCTTGACGACGGTGTTTTTTGCAGTATGATGACCATTCAGTCGCCTCATCGCATTGTATGCCATCCTCATAAGCCTATGACTTTATGAGTAAGGAACTTGGGTAAGTGGTCTCTTAGAGGTAGGTACACGATTACTTACTGAACAAGACATGGCGTATAATGTTGGGTTTGGAATAGCTCGAATGTCGGTTTCTTTAGGGACTTGGAGCAGTCGTTTTTATTTGAATCGAGCGATTTCGTCCTTTGCTTCGTGGTATAGGAATACTTTTGATTTCTTTCTGCTCCGCTATAGCTCACATTCCTTGGACGATTCAGTAGTGAAAGTTGAATAATGAAATAGACCTGAATAGATCGAAAGAATACAGAGGACAGATATATATAGCCCATCTTCAAAGCACGTCCGCAGCTAACGTACGGAAGGTACGCGTATTCTGCCATAACGGCTGTGGGTCTGTTTATACGCACTGGGGTCCGCAAGGTTCGCATAATACCATATATCGCGTCGTTTACGTGCGATAGAATAATAACAATGATAACAATGGTGGGGTCCAAGTGTGTTTGCTGCGTTGAACTAAGGAAAGAAGTTCATAATAAGACTGTGCGGCTCCTAACATGTATGAGATCTGAGGAATAACAATAGAGCGAGCGCCATTGTTTACCGGAACCCAGGAGTCAGGTCCGTCTGCGCTAAGGGGTCGGCGCCCCTAGCAACGAAAGTTAAGTTAGCTCATAAAGATGGCCGGTGTTTGAGCTTCTGAAGAAAAGTAATGGTCAAAATATTGCAAACTTCGTACTTGGAAATAGGAGGTACTTACTTGTTGCGACGGCGTCCCTCATAATAGGATTTGCCTAAGGGCCCTTTCGTATGTTGATGCCTAGCCTTAAGCAATATCAAGTGGGAACGCAGAGAACAATTCGTGCACCTGTCACGTCGCAGACCATGAGGTGAGGAAACAACTTCGTTGTTCCGCAAGGAACTCTAACTAGGATAGCTTTGAAGCCAAAGCTATATACAAACAGTCTCTTTGTCCTCAAGGAGTCTCAGGTGAGACTCCTGACAGCACCTATATACTTGACTCTTGATTTATTTCACGGACATCAAGCATTCTCAATGCTCTAGGTATGATTCGCGGCCATACTCGAGTAGACATTCATGAGGTATCTGGAGAGGTAAGGTAAATAAACATTGTCGTTAGAAGAGGTTAATATGAAACTGACCATGATTTGACATCGGGCCTCATGTTGTTTACATTTTTGCCTTCCAGTAATCTCCATGCTAGAATATAGGTAACTTCAACCGGATCACATAAGAAGGCGGGTAGCGTTGTTTATATAGAGGTTTAGAGTTTGCTACATTAGTCTAGAAGATTGACAAGCGAGTAATTTGTATTTATAATGCTGTGTAGATCTGAGGAAAACAGCTTGTTAAAATAGAGTTACGGTTGGACAAGCTTAATTCCTGAAGGTTATTTGCTGCCTAAACGCACTTTTTACGACTATTAGACTAACTTTAAGGTAGCTAGGTTAGTATGCATTAATCCCTGGATTGACTTTCAAGTTGTTATTGAGTCCTGATAGCTCTGTTTATCAACGCACACATGTCTTCGCACTTCTTCTCTATACAACAGCAAACATAGCTCGAAAATCTAATGTTTTGAATATTAGGCATTAAATTATTTACTCCTATCTACTTAGTTCCTCTCCTTCCAAGTTATTTTCTGAATTCGGTCTTGCCAAACGACCATGTGTCTTCCCAGGCAACTAAGTTAGCAACTTGGCGTCTTATTTCCTGTCCCACTGCACCGATCAGCGTATCTTAGCCCATGCCCAAATTTGAACACCGGGTCTCTAGTATCGAACGGCACATCTTCCAAAGACTCCTCCACAGCTTTGTTTGAACGCGGTAGATCATAAGGCAATTTCCCTTCCGGCTCGGCAACACCGAATACCACGTCAAGGAACGCCTCAGAGCTGCTTCCAAAGCTAGCCAGCATGGCCGCCGCTTGCTCCGCAACCTCGGGTACCGCGGCCGGCCGGTCTAGCATCATATCGACGATGGTGGGCACCTCTGAGTAGATGACAGCCTGTCGCGCACGTTCTTCAGCTGAGAACTCAAGAGAGCCGGCGTGGAATCCGGACTCGAATCCGCCTGGTCGCGGTTCGTAGGGAGCCGCTAGTCGCAGGAGAGCGTAGTCGGCATCCTCTGGCTTGTCCACTACTGCGTAACTACGGTTTTGCAGAAATGTCGCATTGAAGCCTTCGATATAGAACTTAGTTTCCGGGCCGACCTTGCGAAGTGGCAAGGTATCGTCCTTGTTGGTAAGCAGGGTATACGAGCGACGCTGGGCTTCGTTGCCTAAGCGTATGAAATAATCGTTTCCAACAATCCGGTCAGCAACCTCGGGGTCGACAAACGGGTTGTCGAAAAGACCCAGGACGAACTTCTCACGCAGCAGCTTTCGCACAGACACGTCGAGACGCTCTTCGCTTACGATACCTTCCTGGACTAATTGCACGATCAGCTCGGGACGTGTCTCGCCGCCGAATTGGTCGCAGCCGGCTTCGAGGATGCGCGTTGCTCTTTCCAGCTCCGATAAGTGCTCTACTCCCCACGCTCGAGCGGGCATGTCCTGACCGGCGATATTGGTGTCAGTAATCAAACCCCAATCGGTCAAAACCACACCCTCGAATCCGAGCTCGTTGCGCAAGAGGTCTGTCACGATCCCCTTGTTGAACGAAAACCCTACGGGTTCGTACTGAGTGCCAATCGGACGACTGTAGTACGGCATCATCTGGCGGGCGCCTGCAGCGATAGCCGCTTTGAAAGGAATGAGATGGTGGTTGAAGTTATTTCCAGGGTATGTCTCATTCTTCCCGTAGACGAAGTGGCTGTCCTCGCCATTTTCCATCGGCCCTCCGCCGGGGAAGTGCTTCGTCACAGTACTCACTGATGTAGGACCGAATTCCTCGCCTTGAAAGCCTTTGATGTACTCGGTAAGGAGTTCAGCAGTTAGGGTTGAATCTTCGCCGAAAGTTCCGGCGATTCGCGCCCAGCGCGGCTCTGTCGTCAGGTCTACTTGCGGGTGCAGCGCAGCACGCAGTCCGACGGCCATATATTCCTCGCGGGCGATCTCGGCGAATCTTCGAACCAATTGAGCGTCGCGCAGCGCAGCTAGTCCGAGAGTCTCAGGCCACTGAGAGAAGCGGCCCGCGTCGAAACCTGTTCCGATGTTTTCGGTGAAGTGGTGGCGAGGATCAGAGGATAGTGTGACGGGAATGCCAAGGCGAGTCTCTAGAGCACGTTTCTGGACGCGGTTGTAAAACTCAGCTGTCTGCCGGGCGTCGGTGATATCGCCCACGAGGTTGAAATGCGTTAAGTATTGAGTCCCAATCATGAAGTCTGTGCTATTTCGGAGGGCAGCTTCACTCCCCTCGTCTAATGTGCCATTAGGGCCCATTTGCAGCATTGCGTGAAACATTTGGCCAGCCTTCTCCTCTAAGGTCATCCGCTGAAGCAGGTCTTCGACTCTATCGTTAACGCATAGAGAAGGATCTCGATAGGCTGGGGTATCTGTGCCGTTACTAGCTGCACGACCGAGCACCGAATGTCCAGACCCACGAGGTCCAGACCCACGAGGTGTGGTCAGGCAGAAGCCATTGAGAGGCCATACTGACAGCGCCAGTAAGACAAGTAAAGAAGAGGTCATTGCACTCTGTGATTATTGAGAGACGGTTGATCCTAGAGCGGTGGCTCTGTGCTTAGGCTAGGTATAGAGATCCCATAGTTGACCTCTTCCAGTCCCCCCTCCCCTCTATATATTTAACCGTCTAATACCTCTCATGATGCCAACGGAAAAAACAAGACACACAGGGAACCGAACCTGAAGACATCACGAACAGGTCATAAGACCAACTAATCTCTGGCCGATACTGAATCAGGTCTCTCGGCCCTTTCGTCGGCGTATACTAGGTATACTAAGCAGTTCATCGTCTCGGCACACGTGTTTTAACTCCCGATTATTGCTTCTCCGCACTAATTCACATGGACAATAAGGTGTTCCGGGGTAGAGTTTGCGGAGACGGTGGAGAAAGCGGATGATAAATGTCTGCCCATACCGATACGTCTTGGACCGGAGCAGAATACGACTTCTTGGCACTGGAGAGCGACGGCTCTAGCAAGGATGTTGAAGAGAAATTTTGGGTAGTGCGGGAAAATGTTCGGCAAATCTTCGAAGGCCGGTGTTATTTGAACCGAATACTGGGGTTTAGTATAGAAGACCTCATTATTTACTAAAGTATCTATATGATTGTTTTATGTACCTACCTACCTATTATGCTGTCTTGGGGAGTTTGTTGCTTGATGAGTGATATCCTATATACACCAGGGTTTTATATAGCACTTAGACTTGGACTTTACCACAGGCTGATTAGAGCCATTGAGGCTACTGCATATTATAAGTTTTCTTTTTATATAACTATCGAATCTCAATAATCAGTGTCGGGACTAATAAAATTCCCGGGTTCTATAGTCCCGACAATATATCAAAGGCTTATAGTCATGATTTGAATGTGAGATACCGTACATATATCCTATCACCCTTTAAAGTAGTTGCCTCTGAAAAGTGACCGTGAGATATCCATAATTCCTATTTAATGCTCACTATAATAGGCATTTTACACATCCGACGTCGCATGTAAGGTTGTTTTAAAGACTTACCAAAGTAAGTGAAAACGTACCATTTTTTGACTTGCTTACCACTTGATATCTCACGTACTTATGTTTACCTTTTCGTTATAGTAAATAGTAAATACCTAGATAACTCTTTATTTGGTAGTATCCCTTCTCGGTTTATAAATCTCCCCTACATTCTTACAGTATGCCCCTACGTCATTACTGTGATTTACACTGTGTGTTTCTGTAATGATACGTTCCTTGCTGTACCCCAGATTTTACAGGGACTACCTAACCTATGCCCCACCTGCTCCGGCATCGCAAACAATTTTTGGTGCTGTCCAATCAGAATTGCTCAATTGTCAATTGTCGCAATGAATTTTTATGTATCTCTTTTTTTTTTTTTTTTCGCCTGAGGTGCATTTTTCTTGCGATGACAATCAAGAAGGATGAGGACAGCTAATCTTCTGTGCCCCCGAGGCACACCTCTTCGGGTACGTATAATTCATACTAAGCACTTGACTCTTTGAATAATATTGTATAGGTGCTAATGTCACATGCTATAGGGGATCTTAACTCGAAATTGCCAAGGACGTGCCCCTCTTACACGTTCCTTTGCGACGCCCACATTCGACACTTCGAACCCGCGAATACCGCCCTACCTCAAGTTGGTCAAAAACTATGAGAAGGTTAGAGAGGTGCTGGGAAAGGGCGCTGCCCTTACCCTGGCTGAGAAGATCCTCTACAGCCATCTTGACAACGTCGAAGAATCACTTCTGACCAACACAAACGGAGGACGAAATATTCGGGGGACTGCGAATCTGAAGCTAAAGCCTGATCGAGTTGCTATGCAGGATGCCTCCGCACAGATGGCCCTTCTGCAGTTTATGACCTGCAACCTTCCTTCGACCGCTATTCCGGCTAGCATCCACTGCGACCACTTGATTGTGGGCGAACGAGGCGCGCAGGCTGACTTGGAATCTGGAATCAAGATGAACCAGGAAGTTTTCGACTTCTTAGAATCTGCTGCGAAGAAATATGGAATCGAATTTTGGCCTCCTGGTGCTGGTATCATCCACCAGAGTGTTCTGGAAAACTACGCTGCTCCTGGTTTAATGATGCTAGGTACCGACAGTCATACACCCAACGCTGGAGGTCTTTCCACGATAGCAATCGGTGTTGGTGGTGCCGATGCTGTCGAGGCTCTCGTTGGCGCACCGTGGGAACTTAAAGCCCCTCGTATCTTAGGTGTAGAGCTGAAAGGTAAACTTAGCGGCTGGGCTGCACCCAAGGACGTCATTCTCAACCTCGCTGGGCAGCTGACCGTACGTGGTGGTACTGGATTCATCATCGAGTATTTCGGACCTGGTGTGGAGACTCTCAGCTGTACTGGCGCCTCAACGATGTGTAATATGGGCGCCGAGGTGGGCGCTACGACTTCTATCTTCCCCTTTAACCCTGCGCATGTTCGATATCTAGAGGCAACTCATCGACACGACGTAGCGAGGGAAGCAAAGAAATTCTCCGATATTGTTCAGCTTAAGGCCGATGCTGATGCCAAATACGATGAGGTCATTACCATTGATCTATCCAAATTGGAACCTCATATTAACGGACCCTTCACCCCTGATCTGTCTACACCCCTATCCCAGTTCAAGGACACAGTAAAGGAACAAAATTGGCCCGACAAGCTATCAGCAGGTCTGATTGGAAGTTGCACAAACAGTTCGTACGAGGACATGACGCGTGTAGAGAGCATGGTCCGTGAGGCGATAGAGGCGGGTTTAAAGCCTGCATCCGATTTCTATATAACACCGGGAAGTGACCAGATCAGAGAAACTCTACGACGAGACGGTCCTCTTGATACATTTAAAGAAGCTGGTGGTACCGTGCTTTCGAACGCCTGCGGCCCTTGCATTGGTCAATGGAAGCGACATGACGGTGTCGAAAAGGGAACCCCCAACGCTGTATTCACCTCCTATAACCGTAATTTCCGCGGCCGGAACGACGGAAACCCCGACACCATGAACTTCCTCGCATCGCCCGAGGTCGTCACTGCTATGACCTTCGCAGGCACTACCACCTTTAATCCCATGACAGACTCACTCCCCACCCCGTCCGGCAAGGAATTCAAATTCTCACCTCCTTCCGGCCTCGAAATCCCATCTCAGCCGTTCGAAGCGGCCCGAAGGGAGTTCCGACCCCTTACTCAAGCTCCTGACCCATCTGTAAACGTAGCCATCTCGCCTACTTCAGAACGTCTTGCTCTTCTAGAGCCTTTCGAACCCTTCCCCAACTCCGAGCTCACAGGCCTTCGCGTGCTAGTCAAGGTCACCGGCAAGTGCACGACGGACACAATCTCCGCGGCGGGCCCCTGGCTGAAGTACAAGGGCCACCTGCCCAACATCAGCGAGAACACGCTCAACACGGCGACCAACGCGGAGACGGGCGAGGTCAACGCCGCGTACGACCTGGACGGCTCGCGGCACACGATCCCCGAGCTGGGTAAGCGGTGGAAAGAGGCCGCGCGGCCGTGGCTCGTGGTCGCGGAGCACAACTACGGCGAGGGCAGCGCGCGCGAGCACGCGGCGCTGCAGCCACGGTACCTCGGCGCGCGGATCGTCCTGTGCAAGAGCTTCGCGCGCATCCACGAGACCAACCTCAAGAAGCAGGGTGTTGTACCTTTAACATTCGCCGACGAGGCCGACTACGACCGGATCGGCGCCGGCGACAAGGTGGATACCGTCGGGCTGTACGAGATGCTGCGGAACGGCGGGAAGGGCGAGGTCGCGCTTAAGGTGAAGAAGCATAAGACGGGCGAGGAGCTGCTGATCAAGACCAAGCACGCGGTTAGTAAGGACCAGGCGGGCTTTATACTTGCGGGGAGCGCGTTGAATTTGTTGTCCAAGAGGTGAATGCTGATAGATACCTTATTGCATGGCTCGACGAATGGATGCTTGATGACGTGTATATGATCCATGCTCATGTGATGGTGGATACTATCCAGCCTAGAGTATAGACAGGCGTGCTGAGCGGCAGGATATGGAAAATTCACTTATTTCGGGTACACATATATATAAAGTAAAAGAAACATAGATACCTCATATGAAAACCGATCTATCTTATAAGATATAAACGCCGTCTATCTCGTATATATTTATTTTTGAAGAACGGTTTCGAAATCAACTAGGGAATAGGTTGCGCTGCTATATTATCAGTACAGCAATGATAGGTGTGTAGCCGGGAACTTGGCCTCTATTCCATTACCTTCGGTACCTTATTAAGGAATTCTATTAACACACTTTTTTCCGTTTCCGTTACTTACCAAATACTCAAAAGACACTGCGCCGCTATACCACTTTCTTCCGTCCGTTTACGATCTACTGAAAGCTCCAACGGTCAGAATACATTCAGCAGGTAATAAGTCTCCAGTAACTCGGGGAGTATTACCTATACGATATGACATAGTTGATTAGTAACAATCTTAGGTATAGTCGAAGGCATACGCATTGATATCGCAATATGGCAAGGGTATGGTAAAACGTATAATAAAGGACAGGAAATCCATATTTTCATACCCATGTATTTAAGTAGCGAAACGTTGGTACTAATTACTAGTCTCACGCGGGTGATAGTTTCATAGGTAGTATTAGGTACTTTACGTAGCTACCTAGAGGCTATACAGAAAGCCAAATCGCGGCATTCCGGATTTATTAGGTTAGGTACCCAGCTTGAATCATCCCAGTCCATTCAGTATCCCTGGCCCTTCCATACCCTCATAATCATCTGCCATTCCGTGGCATTTTCCTCTCCGAAGACACCTCGCGTCTTCTACCTAATGCAAAGCTCTATTAACCTCACCAAATAGGAGCCCAGCTTTTTTTATAATAACTAGCCCGACCAAACTTGTATGCAGGTGCGTTCCGAGGTTATTTATAGATCATTAAACCCATAGTAGATGAGATAGGCCAGGGACAGGGGAACCATAGTCCACCCACTCCCCTTTTTCTTTCTCTTCCCAAGCCTTTAAACAGCCTCCCCTGAGTCAATATCCATTTCGATATCGCTATCTTCATCCGCAACCATGAGTTTACCTCCCATCTCCATTTCCTTTTGCTGAGTATCCTTCTGGTGAACTTGATGACCCTTGCGCCTTTGTATATAATACTGATCTGCCATTGCGTCCAGTTCGTCTACGGCCGATAACCAGGCCGGGTTGTTCTTTACTCGATCGGGTAGGTCAATTCTCTCGTCGCCTTCATCTCGCCTCCGCTTAACTGTACGAGCCACGACTTGGCCAAAGTTACTTTTTCTAGTTCCCCGTCTGGCAATCTCATTTTGCTTCTCGCGATGCCACTTTTCGGAGCGAGGACGCGTCCAATGAACCCGCGGGTCTATATGACCATAATGTTCTGCTGGACGGGTTGGTCGCGGAGGCTGTTGGTATTCAGGTAGACCAAACAACGCAGAACCGGGCCTGTTCGGTTCATTGAGTTTCCCATATATATAAGAATCGAATTTATCCGGGTCATGCTTAGATATCCAGACCTGGCGCCTCTGTTCCGGGTTTAAATGCTTCCAGTCTCCGTTTCGAACTGTAGATGAGAGCCCTGATTCATTGAGAAGGGCGTTGGCGGACCTCTTTGCTGCGTTACGGCCATTAGTAGGCTGGGCTGTCTTGGATGCAGTCTGATGTTGTTTTGCGAGGGGACGTGCCTCTGTCACCTGTGATCTACCGACTGTCTGTGTACTGGACAAATCGGACTCTTCCCTGCTTGGCGATCGCCACCTAGGATTGGATGCTTCCTCAGAATTCAACCGAGGTAATGGGGTACCTAAACCAATTTGGGGGCTTTTTGGAGGGGGAACGCTAATTCTTGTTGGATTTTCAAGTACATTACGTATGTACTCAGCTACTTGTTCCCTCGGGAAATGACCACGGTTTACTCCGTTGATTCTTGTAGCGTCTGATATTATGCCAGGGGTAGGAGCAGGGGACGTCACTAGAGGGGGTTTAGGAGAGGCATGGTTAGCAACACTTTGAGCATCTTGTATCGGTCTCGGCGCTTCATTATCTAGGTGATTTTGGCTATCATTCTGAGGGGATGCAACCGTGGGCCTTTCAACAGGCGGGTTGGGATCCTGACTACGGGCTGGTTTTCCGTTGGTTGGTTTTTCATTGACTGATTTCTCACTAGCTGGTTTGTCACTGGCCGATTTTTCGCTGGCTGGTTTTTCGCTGATCGGGTTGTAGTTAATCGGTTTATCGCTGGTTGGTTTGGCCTTTGTCGCTGGTGAAGCGAGCAGTGAGCCCGGCGGAAGTAATGTCGGTTCAGGCCGGGGTGCGATATGAACGTGAGCTTTCCGGTAGAGCGGTCGATGGAGTGACTGAGAACTGATCTTGCGAACGCCACTCTGCTCCTTTCGAGTTGGTACCACACCTCGTTGTGGTTTTTGCGCGTCTTTATTCACGGATACTTGCACTTTTATCGACCCTTCAGCGTGGTCGTTCTGATGCTTTGGTGTATTAGCATTGGAATTTTCAACGGCATTATTAGAAAGTCGCGTATCAGGTTTATCATCGCCGGTGAGGTCTATAATTTCGTGAGTTGGAACTTTATGACTCTGAAGATTGTCATATGAACCTTGTTGCTTACGTGCCCGATCCTGATGCAAAGGCTTCGATGCAGGGCGGCCTTCCTGCGTTGTAGGCCTTGATGTCGTCTCCAGCGGAGAGGAGACTCCATTCCTAGGCCGCAGAGCAAAATCGGAAGGTTCCACAGGCACAGGACCGTTACTAGTAGTATTGGCCGATGTAACCACGGGAGACGGATGAGAGCTACTCCTCAGAAAAGAGGCATTATGACGATGAGCTTCTCTTTCGCTTTTGTCAACATCAGTAGATAACCGTGGCCGCTTTAGTGGTCGTTGGCTCGGGGAAGTAGCATCTCCAGTGGAGCTACGGTAAAACGGAGGCTTAGGTTCAGTCTTGCGAGATCCGACAACTTCGTGCTTTGAATTAGAAGATGTAGCACCGGCGGTTTTTCTCGCCACCAATTTAGCAGGAAGCTGCTTCTTCTCACTAGTAGGACTCGCTGCTGGAGGGGGGGCCTTCACGGTGATAGCATCTCCCCGCCTCTCAATTTGAGGGGCTGTAGGGACTGCAATGGTTGTACCAATGGAATATCCTTTGGGTTGTGATGCCGCCCGTGGAGAATGCTGATGGTTATTTGGCTGCTGCTGACCCGGGGTAGAAGACGACATCGTGAAACCTACAGGTTGAAGCCTGTCTGCGCTATTGGTATGTGTTGTGCAATATGGTCCCTTGATGAAGATGGTAGCTTCGCATTCTTCGAATTGACATCGCTGCAAGATGTACGTATTACTCTCCATGGTTTCCTATATGTAGGTAGTTTGTAGCTAACCCAATCACACGCTATTTAAGAACGGGATGCGGCAGGAAGGAGGCTTCGTTAAATCCCAATACGCGAGAAGCCGCGATGGTATGTGAAAATAACGATAAGGTGCCTGCGTTCTTTCCCTTAAGCTTTGTTGAAGCCGTGTCATCTTAACCGCCTTTCCTTTCCGATGGAAATAATTTCAGTGTTTGCACTGGAACCACCTCAGGCGGAAGTCAATACATAAGAACTAGGTATGAACTAAGTGGAAGACTGAGATGCACTAGCAGCTAATTTGGTTACTGACGCAAACGAAAGTAGAAATGAGGAAAAGGCGTCGTCGTATATTTTCAGATATTTTACTAGATGGGGAGAAGAAAAGAAATTGCGAAGAAATATGGTAAATGTGTAATGGGCTACTTACGGTGATGATTGAGTAAACCCGGCGGAAAATGCCGGCAACGAAAAGAGTAACGACAGGCTGGGAAGAGGTGAAGAATAGCCTCTTAGAATGGTGGCTTGAGTAAATGGCTTTACTACAGTATTGCCCGCCGTCTTATTATAAAAAGGCTAAGGATCGGCATATACCAATCCTACGTCTCTAGACTCCAATAAGAACAGAGGTCCTATAATCGTTGTTAGAGTATAAATAAGAACGACATATTATTTGATAAAAAAGGACGAAATCGGAGGCTTGTCTCAGATCTTTTCAGTTTTTAATTCAAGTCATCAACCTGCAGGATACGGCGGCTTCAAATTCCGGACCTCGCTTATCGCGATCTCCTGGATTCTGGGGTCGCTATTCACCGCAGCCTTTGGCCCTGTCTTATAGTGGCAATGCAAGGCTGGGCTCCTATATAGCGGTACATGCAGCAGCAGCTGCAACTTTCTTTGCCTTCTCTCCCTATATGAACGGGCCATGGCCTAAGCGTGGCAAGTCCTACATAGAGTTGGTGGGAGATTGAAGACGCGTTCTTGAACAGAAAACACCGAGTGAATTTTGAAGCGGGTTATAGAATTTAAAACCAGAAGTTCCATGAATGCAGTCCGCCCTTTTACCACATTGGTTCATCATAGACAAGCCTCTTCGCAAGATAAAGTAAAAGTAAGGACTTATAACGAAAAACAGCAAAGAAAATGATAAAAGAATTCACAATAACTCACCAGCGGCAAACTAATTAGTACCCTCTCAGTAACCGGTCCAGTACAAATGTAAAGCTTCCTCGTGACTTCGTCATGGTCCGTAAAGGGATTCAGCTGGCAAGCTTAGATAGAATGTCAAAACCCGATTAGAATCGCGCCGACCGGGGTTTTACGTGGGTATAATACAAAATAATGTTTCTAATAGGTACGGGAATTTTATCCATCACATCACTACAATGGTATGAGAGAATTGGTGCGCAAGATGTCCATTCGGAGATAGGACGTGCAACCGGAAAGATAGTTTGGCACAATATTATTGTAGAAGATGAATTTCCTAGGAACAAGTGAATGTTGTATTGTAAATGATGAGAATTAGCTTCGGCCTTCAAATGTGGCCCGTGCGAGATTCTATACATATGTGGAGTCAAATTGTCGGACTATTGTTTTCACGAGCATTATTCGAGGTCCTACGGTGGAAAGTGGCATTAGGTAGTGGAAGTCATTCCTACCATTTTTACATTTGTACAGAGAAAAGTTGGTTTACAGGTAGGGACTACATACTACCTCATAGCTTGATCCAAAATAGAAAGGGATTATCAATAATTAAAAATAAGATTTAAGATTAAGTGCTGAGGTAAGTACATGTAAGAGACTAAAACTGCATGTATTCCTTAAGTAGACTGCAAAGTCAAACCTTGAGAGATAAGAAATTACCAGCCAAGATAAATATAGGTAATTCATTAAACTATCAACAGTCATTATGGCCTTTCATTTACCTACACCTAACCGTACAAAGAGTTCCAAAATATATGTGTGAATTAAATTTTTATACCTACTAGTATATAAGTTGCCCCCCCTTCTCTTTTTGTTTTTCCGCATATTTAAGCCAGCACTATGGATTTGCAAATAAAAGTTAGGTACGATCAAGTATACCGAGTAAGAGACCGCCTCCACTAGCAACCAATCTCTCATCGCCAATCGTCTAATATCCTTTATTAATAACGTTACACTCTTCTTCGTACGGATTCCTAACCGCATAATTGCCACGTCGCATACTACAGGATTGCCGCGGTAAGCGCTCTGAAATGATCATGCTGATATCGAAGGATTTATCTTATCTGGTAGTAACGTATAAGTAGAAGAATTTGAACATTTTCATTCTTTCTGCGGAGGCGCGAAGTGGACAAGGATTATTACTAGTAATGCCTATAGCGTGCGCTTCAATGTATGCGACCCGGGTGACCTAGAATATTTATATCAGATATCATATCAACCATATATACGAGGGTAACAACCCCCACACAGTAGGCTATCATGTGTAATGGATGTTATGTTCAAAGGTAACACATGCGCGAAATTACCCTTTAAGTATCACGGCAAGTATTAATAAAAAGTTACGTGTATCTAATCCGTATTATCTTTATTTTGTATAAGTTTTTTTTGACTAGCTGTCAGTGCCAGGGTATCTATATAAGACAATACTGTACGCAGAGATAATCCTCAAATCCACATAACGTATTAATGTTCCCAAAGTATGTATGTAACAGTTAAATGGCAACTAATCTTAGCACTCAAGGTATATGAACTTCCCAATTATAGATAGAGTAGTTTGTATGTAATACCACCTATTCCCACGCTATGTGAAGTGCAGAGGAAGTGATTACAGAGAAAACGTCAGTGTATGGTAAATGATATTGTTGTTGCACAAAGAGAGGAAGAGGGAAGTACCCAGTAGTAATAGGTCCCCGTCGAACTACCTTATATAAACTACACGACGGTGACCCACTCCGGGGTCCACACAGGTAAGAGGTCTACGGGTGTATTACCGTAACAGAAAACTACCTAAAGTATTCGAATTTTTGAGGCGCATCTCATGTATATTATTTCGTACGTCACATCCAAATCCACTTATCTACCAAAATCAAGTCGGTTACTAGCTGCCGGTTGATACAATACAGTGACATTCCTGCATCAAAGAATATAAACGGTAATCAAAACTACACGTTGTAGCAAGAATGACCTCCTCGGCCCTGATTTGAAATCATACTATATAGGGGATACAGAATTGTACAAAAACCTTACATTGAACGATACCACACACTTTGTAAAATTCTGATATAAGACTTCGTGGAAATATTCTGACTATAATGAGGCGAGGAGTGCCTAGATGCAAGAACTTCCATCGACTTGATTTGATTGGCTAAACCAAATTTTCGAAAGCATGCATCCACGAGTGCACACACACCAAACTGGCGGCTTCGTTGTTCAAACATGACTATGATAAGGCAGATCATAGGTGTCAATTCAAGATGTATGAAACACCTCTGCGGCTAAATGACCTCGGTGGCTCCCAAGGCAACTTAGTCACTCAGGATGAATGCATCCGACAGTTAATGTTACGTAGGTACCTAAGATAACGAAACTGGTAACGGCTTTCGCTACATAATGAGTGCGCCACATTCGAAGGGATGCCGAATGGAGGCGAGAACGATCGAGAAATAATCCGATCGCAGTTGGAGAGATTCTCAAATCTACACCGCTAAATGCTGGATAACCGGCTTTCCATACAACGATGCGATGCTGGACGCCCCAGGAGATAAGACTATCGCAGAGACCGATGGTGACGGTAATCCCGCCTCTCGGGGCTTGATGCTGTAGGCTAGAATCCTTTCTCGGTACATACTGGCAGTACTAATGCCAAGAGATGGAAATACTGTTAACTATATTGCCATGATACTGTCCGTGGGGGTCCTTATATACCTCGCAACGTCGACCTCTTGGATTGACAATTGTCCTGTCTTTTGGTAGATTGGCGGTTGGATGTTTATCTTTCCGAGACTCTTACACACTCACTGGGGATAATAGGAACATCGACTCAGGCTTGTGACAATAAGCTTAATTTATATACAGTCTAGGACGTCCTCCAGAATATATAAAATGAATGTAACGAGCTATATATAGCTTCGGCTGAATAGGTAAATCCCGAAAACGACCCAAGCTAGATGCAACATATTCGCCGTCTACGACAAACCTCACCACAAACAAACAAACGACGAACACTCTAATCTTTCAACTCATACAACTGACTCACAGCCCCAAGCCCGTCCTTCGAGTACAGCGCCAAGAAGTGCGTAGGGTCGCGGTTGAAAATCCCGGGCCAGTGCGACTTCGCCTCGCCGGTGACCACGCTGCCGGACCACGACCGCCCGCCGTCCACGCTCGTGATGACCTTCATCTGCGCGCCGTCGTACCCGCTCGTGCCCTCCACGTCCTCGTTCGTCATGAAGCTCGCCACCAGCGTGCCCCACACGTTGTACACCTGCGGCGCCCCCGCCAGCTTCCCGTTCCGCGCCGTGTACAGCCGCCCGCGCTCGCCCCACGACCGCCCGTCGTCGTGCGACAGCACGTAGTCGACCGAGAACACCCCGCTCTCCGTGTTTTCGAACACGGCTCTGCGGCCGACGTGTTAGAATTGAAAACAAAGAAAGAGCTTAAAGAAGAAGGGGGAAAACCAAAAAAAAAAAGAAGAAAAAAGGAAAAAACGGAGAGAGAGAGAGAGAGAGAGAGAGAGAGAGAGAGAAAGGGAGCTTGCGACGAGTTAGATACAGGTAGGTAATACTAACATGAGATTCCCATCATTATCAACAGGCGCCACGCCCACCATCCCATCGCGAGAATTCGTATCCCCGCCCGACACCGCTATCCAGCGGGACCAAGTGGCGCCGCCGTCCGTAGAGTACTTCATGAAGTTATCCTGGTCCCCCGCGCTGTTCTCGGCCGAGTAGTAGCACTGGATCTCGCCGTTCGCCGCGACGCGCAGGAACGGCTCCCACAGGCCGTTGACGCCGGAGGGCGCGTGCTCCTCGACCGTGGACAGGTACCGGAAGGTCCGGCCGCCGTCGTCCGAGCACGACACCGAGATCCGGAAGTACGTGTAGTGCCAGTCGGCGCCCGCGCGGTCGTGGTTGCGGTACGCGTACAGGATGCGCCCGCTGCCGGGGAGCTGCAGCGGCATCGCGTTGTTGATGTCGTGCGTCGCGACTTCCCCCCGGAATACCTCCCCGAGACGCTCCCACGACCGGCCCCCGTTGGCCGACTTCGCCACGCGCAGGACGTTCTGCGTGCCGTCCCGCGCGACGTACCCGCCGAGCAGGCTGCCGTCGTTCATGAAGCTGACCCGGATGTACTCCGAGTTGGTGTCGATCACGACCGGCTCGCCCGCTTTCACGACGCGGCCCGGCAGCCGCTTGGCAAGGGGAGCCGGGGCGGCTGATACTACCCCGACGACGGCGAGGGCCGCAAAGAGGATCTTGGAAGTGAACATGATGCCTAAGGGCTAGTGTTATAGTTTATGAAGGTTGAGATCGTCATGAAACCTACGTAGTTTGGCACATGGGCGCCAACTAGATTATATACCTACCTAGGTATGTATTAGCTATAATTCTCGTTACGATACGTATAGTAGGGATATCATTAGAAGCGCCATTGCACCGAGCAGGAGACAGTTTGTCACCTTAGCGAAATCATCACGGAAACCACTAGCTAGCTGTCGGGTTGGTTATACATAGTAGTATGCAAGGTCCAATTGTCAATCAAGTGTAACTATCCAGATTCGGCAGCATAGTGTCTTCTGTATAGCCCCGGTCGAGTATAGTGGGTTGGTTTGCTTATAAACATCTAAGCACTCAAAGGGGAGCGCCGACTAGGGGAAAACTGAATTTGGTCTATTTTAGCAATCTCTTATTTGAGAAGGTGGTTTTGCCAAGCCGGCTTGTTCCAGCCATTGTAAATATGGAGGTTATGAGAGCCATGGTGTGCTAGTGTCTGTTTTTGTATTTGACTGAAAGTTCACCTCGAAATTCGACCCTGTAAGTACGATGGACTAACTAAGCCTTACGATAGGGAGACAAGCTAGCGATAATAGTGGAGGCTACCCTTGTATTCGTTTGCAGTGTCCTAGAAGGTTCGTAATAAGGCAGGTGATAAAACGGTTCGATAAAAAAAAAACAGAAGTACTGGGTCTATTAGGCATTGGGGACGTGTTTCACACGCTCCTACAGAGAGCAGCGACGTGACATCGTTCGGTCTTATTGAGACTAAGTATACTTAGAAGACGGGAACGAAGCTGACATTACGCCGACGTAGTAAATGCTGTCGAGTTTACTTCCATCGGAATGTCTATGTATGTTTTCTAGTCCTACGCATTTTCGTTTCTTAAATCAAAGCGAGACCAAGTTATACGATGGTCTAGAGCTTAAGTCCCCATAGAAATGGGCTTGCGGTAAGCGAATCTGAGATCGCCACTTGACATGTGAATTCCATTTTGAAGGGACAACGGAATGAAGAAACCAAGATGCAAAATCAAGAAATAGAAAAAGTATAGGTAAAAATGGAGAGTATTGAGGAGCAATTTATAGTCGGCGCACCAACATTGCAACAAGGCTGCGATATCAAATATAGACAGGGAAATAATAATTGAAATGTACCTACGGAATAGAGAAAAAGGGATAGAAATAACTTAAAATGTGAAGTTACATAGTGACAAACAAAGTCTAAATCACGTGAATAAATCTAGACAATGCCTGTTCTAGGTCCATTTATTCGTAGGTACCTAACCTCCTATGGGGCTGCGTGGTCAATCTTTAACCCGACCCGCTTCTTCCCTTTCTTCTCGTTCCTTCAGCCACTCTTCAGGATTTCCACAAAAAAAAAAACAACGAGAAAAAAGCTCATCGGCCGATTCCGATCATACCACTCATCTCCTCCATCGTACCACAGGGCAGGCCAGAATGCCATAAGCGTACACCCAACGACATGATTTTCAGCCTCTCATCTCCGGTCCCTTTTCGCCTGCCTGTCAGGTATTGCTTGTTCTGGTTAACTATGGCTAACTCTGGCTACTCAGCGCGAGGCGCGTGGCGTGACACGACCATTCTTCTCACCACATGCCCAAGGTAACCCAAGGTAAATCCAAGCTGATCCAGGCGACCCAGGCTAGAAACCGTTCCCACTCAGAACCCGCGGTATGCTTTTCTGGGGGTGGAGGTGCCGCATGCCGTCATGGACGACCCCGAAGCACCTGTCAAACCGCGGCGCTGGATTCCCAGCTAAGCCCGGTTGAGGCTTCAAGTCATACGTTCGCCAGCATCGACGAGCTTCTGGCTCGTCGGGCTCAGGGAAAGTTGGGAATGTGATTGCCGGTATGGTTATTCCTTCGACGGTCAGAGGTCGGAAAAGGACGCATGTAAATGTAATATAAAGAGTAGCCTGCGAATGCTAGGAGTTGGGAATAAAAAACTGTATATCATCACCATCAGGATCATCACCACTAAGCAACATAGACATCTTCACTCATCAATCATATATACAAATCTCCTCTTCTTCCAAAAGACTCAATAGAGTAACATAGACATCACACCTCAAGAAGCTTATCTCATCTCATCTTAAACATCAAAAAAAGTCCACTTCGAAAAGCGAACCTTGTCTTATTAGACTCTTATAACGAAGCAACCCTCCACACTTATTGAACCATCATCACCTGTTCCAACCACCAAAAAACCTTAAAATCATTCCAAAATGTCCGCCATCGCCGCTAACGCTGCCGTCCGCACCCCCCTTTCCGCCCTCGCCAGGCAAGCCTTCAAGAGCTTCCGGCAATCAGCCCGCATCGTCGAGGGCCCTACCGAAGCCCTGCCCGCCGCTATGCCCTCCCAGCGCGCAGACTGGGGCCGCATCGCACGAGCTCGTGTCGGCGTCGCTGCCGTGTAAGTTTATCCCCCATCCATCCATCCATCCATCCATCCATCCATCCATCATCTATCTCGTCTCCATCTCTCCACTTGAGATGTTACATACATACCTAGGTACACTAGTGAAAGGCGATGAGCTGACCTGTCAATGACAATAGATACTTCCCCGCCCTAGGTGGTTTCCTCTCCTGGCCCTTCATCGCCAAGGCGTTCCTCGACGGGCATCTATAAAAGATGCTAATTTCGCTTCGGACGTGTGTATAATCTACACATATTTGCATTAATACCTTTCATTACCACCACCACCATAACAACAAAAACTATATACAGCTGTACATAGAATCACCACCACACCCACGACATCCGGAAGGCGTTTTTTTTTTTTTTTTTTTTTTTTTTTTGGATCTATTAGAAGCAGAAACAGGAATAACCTGGCTGTCTTCTACATCATGACATCGAAGGCGTTCCGGGTTCGACTATCCTAATCAGTTTGAAGAAGAAAGAAAAGAAAAGAAAAGGGGTAAAATAGGGGGCATTGCATTGGAAAGGAGAAGCGGAAAAACTTAAAGTCGCATAATGTCGGCCTATCACCTCTTCTATTTGTCTATCTGTATATACCCACCTAACCTATTTATGATATAACCGTACCGTTGACCGCATGAGCGGCAGCAGAAATATCAATTTCTTTACCAGTTTCATCTCTAGTTCCGTATTCTAAGTATCCGTATTTTCCTTCGGGCATATGTAACTTTCTCGCTTCGCTTGTGTCTTGTAAACCAGTGCGCCTGAGGACCTCGACCGTGCGCTGGTAGTTATCCTCGGCGTACTTCTCGGCGTCGAAGCCGAGTATCCAAGCCTCGCGTCGTAGTCTCATGCTTTCGGGGTTCTTCTTGGCGGCTTCGAAGTCTGCCTTGTGCCAGATGTCGCGTGTCTGCTCGCCCGTCTTCTGGGCGGACTTGACGCGTTCGTACCGGATGGCTTCGAACGCCGCGACTGCTTCCTGGACTTTACCAGGGCCGCCGCATTCCCGCAGGCACACAGCAATCGTAACACCGTCCTCCATCGCCTGGGACGCCCCCTGAATGGATGTTGGCAAGAACGGATGGGCCGAGTCACCAATTAGCGCGATCCGCCTACCTTTCGAGATCCACGTCGGTAGGGGATCGCGGTAAACGAGCTTCCAATCGATTAGGGGAGACGGTGTCTTATCCAAAATCTTCTGCACGATCGGATCCCAACCCTCAAGCACTTTGCGCGCGTCTTCCAGCGGCGCCTCGAGTTGCCAGCTCTCCTCGATATCCGCCTCGTCCTTGTGCGTACATACCCACGAGAAATCCTTCCCTTTCTTCATGCAGGCTGCGATGAAGTGCACGTCGGGGCCAAGCCATGCGATATGCTTATCGCCACCCTCAGTAAAGAATTTTGTGTCGGGATCTTTGGCAATTTCATCCGCGCTGAACCAACTTCGATAGACAGCGTAGCCAGATGGCTTAGGCTTATCCTCGAATCCGAGCACGATTTTACGGCCCTTACTACGGACACCTTCGGCCGCGATCACGACATCGGCAGCAATGCGTTCGCCATCTTCAAGAATTACGCCAGCCTCTTTGTCGTCTTCAAAGTAGTCTTCGACGCGAGCGTTGAGTCGGATGTTCACGCCGATCTCTTTAGCATGGTTATAGACAACCTCATGGAACTCGCCGCGGTGGCCGTCATAGCGGATACCGAATGCCGCATCCTCACCCTCCCAGTATTGGGTATAGAGCGTTTCCCCTTTCCAAGACTTTAGAGTGATTGAATCAGCCCGCATGCTGAGTGGCTCTAGTTGCTCGGCGACACCTGGCCATCGACGGAATAGTCGCGACGAGTTGGGGCCAAACGAGATGATGTCACCCAGGAGCTTCAGCTCTGGGAACTTCTCAAGCACCAATACATCGTGTCCCTTTCGGTGACATTCTATCGCGGCTGTAAGTCCTGCGAAACCCGTGCCCACCACGATCACCTTGATGCCTGTTTGCGCAGGTTTCTGTGTTTCGGTCATTCTGCTGTTCTGTTCTTGCTATTGTGAAGTCTATTCTACCGTCTTTCTGCCGCTCTCAAACATCGATATTGGCCGAATAGGAGTTTATCATTGATCCGTCATTGAGTTGACCTCGGGTATAACCAACCCGCTGGATGGACTTAATCTAACCGTATAAGCTGCCGGTCTTCACATGACATGACAACTAAAGTGGCGGGGCGGCATATACACACCTGCTTGGCTTTTGTTTTGGAGCTCGACGACGACGTACGTGTGAACTTTACCTATTTAGTCCTTCATCCTAACTCTTAGGATCGATATTCCCCGCATCCGGACTTGGAATACGTATCGGCAGTTACATTGCGGCGGTGGTACCTGGAACATGTCGGTCAATTTCGAGACGATTGTCCTGCAGAGCCTGGACGGGTTTCGCATATGCCCTTGCTAGAATTAGCCAATCAAATGGCCAAAGGAATGGGATGCTTGAGCTCTGGCTAGCCTAACCCGTTTCGAGTGGGGGAATTGAATAAGCTGTCTGGCTGTCTGATGTCCCGTAGGATACTCATTTCTCCAACTCGACAGGCGCGGAGTTTTCGTTGGTCGGGTTTGGGATGTGCGGAGAGTTCGTAGATCTGTGCTCATTTTGTCGGCAATGATGAAGACCGTGTTGCAATGCAACGCTATACTGCATATGCGTCTCGCCATCATTTGAACCCTTGCCTATATATCCATGGTTACGGCAAATTGTAGTCAGTGCTTATCAATATGGATCTCCAGCTGGTACAGATTTATTTTACATACGGTCGTCCCCTGGACGCGTCCCAGAAGCGTCAATTGACTTTTACAGAGCATAGATAGACGTGTGTTAGATCATCCGCGTTGGAATAAGTCAGCACGATGCCTTGGGGAATACTCGAGAGCAAGCATACGGGACATGTCCCAGGCACAGGTATGAGATCCCCTCAGACAAAGTATGAAGAAAGGTTGTTAATCCAAGTGTTAGTAATCCTTGCGGACCAGACTGATATACCAGACGAATATAGAGACATCTCTCGCGAACTTCTTAAACACGGCACTGGGAAATACTCACATATTATATTAACCCCTCAACCAAGCGACTCTCCCAATGATCCTCTCAATGTGAGTCTACTTCGAAGGAGAAGTTGAGACACTGAGAACTCACAAGTATACAGTGGCCGACGTGGCGCAAAGATGTCATTCTTGCTATCGTCGGTTTATCCGCCGGTGTCGTGGGCGCGTATGGCCCTATGATTTCACCAGGGTTTGTCGAGATCGCTGCAGCACTCAATATAACGGTGAACACTCTCTCGCAAGCAACCGCTTGGGTGGTGTTGACCATTGGGCTTTCACTCTTCGTACTCAACCCGCTGGCTAAGAAGGTTGGACGTCGGCCCGTATATGTGATATCAAGCATTATCATGCTCTCGGGAAGTATCTGGGGAGCCCTCGCGAAAGATTACAGCAGCTTTTTGGGCAGCAGAGTGTGGAGCGGCCTAGGAATGGCACCTTACGAGATACTCGTACAGTGTACAATTGCCGACATCTACTATGTCCACCAACGGGCTACTAGAATCGCCGTTTGGAACATGTTCCTTTTATGTGGTATCAGCGGCGGCGCTCTCATTGCTGGTTATATCATCCAAGTAAGTCACGGAGAAGAACCCGCTGTGTCAATCTTGCTGACATACTCCTTAGGATCAAGGCTGGCAATGGACTTTGATCTGGTGTGCCATTATCTTCGGCATGCTTCTTCCTTTTGTCATCCTCTTCGTTCCCGAAACCGCTTATAAGAGACAGTCGTTTGAGCAACAACTGTCGATTAAGAGTGCCGCCAAGCAAGACAAGAAACCTGAAATTTCTGAGAAGAAGGATGTCTCGTCCGAACCGGAAGACAGTGCCAAGGTAGAAACCATAGAGAATGGCGTAGTGACAGAACGGAAAGATTCGTACTTGCAAAGTCTGAAGCTGTGGAGCGGTACTATCTATACCAGCACGCCCCTCTGGAAGATCTTTCTGCGCCCAGTTGTCATCTTCTTTTATCCGGCTGTCCTCTGGGCATTTTTGCTTTACGGCGTTACCCTAAGTTGGATCGTGGTATTCAGTGTGGTGAACGCAGTCATTTTCACGGCACCGCCGTACAATTTCTCGGTGTCTGAAACGGGGCTGATCTCGTTATCCCCCTTCATTCTCACCTTGGTTGGCGAGATCTTGTCAGGCCCGTTGACCGACTGGGTTTGCATGTACCTAGCCAAGAAAAATCATGGCATCTACGAGCCCGAGTTCCGACTACCACCGATCATCATCTCATTCTTGGTAGGTATTGTTGGGTTCTTCGGATTTGGTGCTACGGTACATTATCAAACTCATTGGTCCGGGCCGGTTTTATGCTTTGGCTTGGCGAATATGAGTCTTGCCTTGTCAAACGCATCTGTCTTTGGTTACATTATAGATGCTCATAAGGAGCTGAGCGAAGAAGGTATGTATCACCACACTTGTTCGACCTTGGCAGTTCCGAATAGATCCGCGCTAATTGTTATTCTTGTAGCATTTGTGGCTATCAATGCTCGAAACATCCTAACTTTTGGATTGACCTACTTCGTTAACGACTGGCTAGCTAAAGACGGAGTTCTCGCGGTCTTTAACGTATTAGGCAGTGTATTTGTTGCTGTAAACGTGTTGACTATTCCCCTATGGATTTTCGGCAAACGAATAAGGGCATATATCGCTAGGAATGAAGCACTTCATCGATTCATGCACGAAGACTAGGTGGTAGGAATAGCAATTGTACCTGTATGAGATGGGATTTGTATCTAGCTGAGTATTTATATGGGGGGGATGCTTGATTGAATTGAACTTTTTGATTCATAGAAATACATTTAGAAGAAGAGAGAGTATGAAATGGTCGATGATAAAATCAAAGCGATGATAAAAGCAAAGCAAGAATCAGATGATTGATTCGCCATGTTTTAATTTAAGTACCTGTGTTGTATAATACATTAGGTACGTACCTAAGGTACGAAGTACTTCCTGTACTTTACAACTGTACCTGAAATTTAGCGAAGGTAACGATTCGAGATAAGGTAGTGATCCGTGCGCCATGCAAAAATTGAGCTCGGGCCATGTGTAAATACGTACCCTATTTGATAGCGAGACCCCTGCAAGAGCTCCTGAACCATCCAAAGAAAGGGAAAGGGCAAAGGCGCGTCGTGAATTCGAAGCTTCGCCGAAAAATTGCCCCAAAGCCGATCGCCAACGCCAAACGCCAACCTTACACAAACACAATCTTTCTTGCCGACGACCACGCGAAATGCTTCTTGGACTTACGAGTTGACGACCAAAGCTCTTCTGACATAGCGACTCGCTGTTGTTGTTTTTGTTCTTTTTTTATAGCTAATAATAATACACTCGAAGCTTGTAAATTTCGCTTTAACCCTTGTGGCCAACAAACGGAACAGACACCGACTTCGTGAAACTATAACCTCGAAATTTACGGTTTTGGTGGTGAAGGACGAAAACTTGCGATTCAAAGATTCGGACAGTGAAGGATTAGACGGTTAAGGAAGGGTTCAAGTGTCAAAGGGGAGACAGGAGTGGATACATCCGAACCGCTGCTGCAAACGCCCAGACGCCCACAATGACAGATTCCCTACACAACGCGCCTATTGTTCTGGACAATGGTTCGGGTACAATTCGTGCGGGTTTTGCGGGAGACGATCTGCCTAAATGTTACTTCCCTTCCTTCGTAGGTCGGCCAAAGCACTTGCGAGTGCTCGCTGGTGCCTTAGAAGGTGAGGTGTTCATTGGCCAAAAGGCGGCGACGGAGCTGAGAGGTCTCCTAAAGATAAGATACCCCTTGGAACATGGCATAGTTACAGATTGGGACGATATGGAGAAGATATGGGAGTACGTCTACAGTGAAGGGCTTAAAACCATCAGCGAGGAGGTATGTATAATCCCAGGCTTTCGTTCCGATATAGCACCACCTCTAATATTGATATTCCTACTAGCACCCCGTCCTCTTGACCGAACCGCCCCTTAACCCACGAGCAAATCGTGATACAGCGGCCCAAATACTATTCGAGACATTTAACGTTCCCGCTTTATACACATCTATCCAAGCTGTTCTCTCCCTTTACGCCAGTGGACGTACCACAGGTTGCGTACTAGATTCAGGCGATGGTGTCTCACACGCGGTGCCGGTGTACGAGGGATTCGCAATACCATCTTCTATGAGACGTATCGATGTTGCAGGCCGTGACGTCACCGAGTATATGCAAACACTACTGCGCAAGAGCGGCTACATCTTCCATACGAGCGCCGAAAAGGAAGTGGTACGATTGATCAAGGAAGCCGTGTCATACGTGGCCTTAAATCCTAAGCAGGAAGAGAAGGACTGGCAGAGCGCCAAGTTGGACCAGGGCAAGACGGCGGAATATGTACTACCTGACGGAAACCGCCTGCGCGTGGGTCAAGAACGATTCCGCGCACCTGAGATTCTGTTTGATCCAGAAATTATCGGGTTGGAGTACCCAGGCATCCAGCAGATTGTAACAGACGCTATAAACCGGACGGACTTGGACTTGCGAAAAGCTCTCTACGCCAACATCGTGTTGTCTGGCGGCAGTACGCTAACCAAGGGCTTCGGTGACCGTCTGCTGAGCGAAGTCAAGAAACTTGCTGTCAAGGACATGCGGATCAAGATCTTCGCGCCGCCCGAGCGGAAGTACTCGACCTGGATCGGAGGTAGCATTCTTGCAGGTTTAAGCACATTCAGAAAGGTGCGTTTGCTCTGTAACAACACTTGAATTGAAGATATACTAACGTGATTATAGATGTGGGTTAGCATCGACGACTGGCACGAGGACCCAGATATTATCCACAAGAAACTCACATAATCTCTCCCTACCTGTCTCTTCTGGAAAAAATAGAATTGGGTTGGGAGATACCTCCAAGAGCCATAACTCGGATCAGGAAAGGGGAGTCGACGAATTACAAACTAGCCAACTCCCGATCCGAATGCAATAGATACGAGGGGATTTATCGGTAAGGTAGCATAGCGTGAGCGCTGCGAGAGACTCATTTCCACTCCAAGCAGTCCAAAGATGATGTAGGTGGTATATTACCACAAAGGACACTATAGGAAAGTTTCAAGGCTCTCCCAAGGTCCTGAATCTTCAAAGGGGAAGAGGGGGGGAGCAAGGAAAGGAATGGGGGAGAAAGAGAAGCCGGCAAGCTTGTGTGTCAAATTATTGGCGGAATACCTTAAAGTCATCTATGTAGATGAATGATACCCAGGCGTTGAAGATCCCAAATTTCGATGATATACGTGTTACGTGATAGTGATGATATATCCACAAGCTAAGTTTTGAGTTTGCCTACATACCCACAGAATACAGTGAGTTTCTGGGGTATTACAGATGTGACAAGTAGAACGTGCCTAGCTAGATAGAAGGTTGAAGGCTTCTTTCTAGTGCGGTAACACTACTTAGTGGTGTAGCATATCACACGAATATAAAGTTAGATCGAATCAAGAACGGATCATGGAAGTACAGTTAATGTTTTTTTTTATTTTTTATTCTCCGTAGGTAGCTGCTATACCAACTACCGATATCTGTACCGTCCAGCGCAATGCTGTATAAGCATTCCCAGACCTCAAAACGCAAAAAAGGGACCTTTTCAGCCGAAAGGTTCGCTGTAGGGGGTATAAGGTATATAAATAACGCTCGTAAAATATTCACCAGAAACAAACACCGCCGTCGAGGCTGTCCTTCGTCCCGGAGTCTGCCAGCCGGGATGGGGAAGAAGTTAGATTCGGCGTGATGATAACTTCGTATCCTTCTCTTCTCTTCCCCGCGAAAGAACCAAAATACCAAATCGCTGAGCTTTCCTGTTTGCTCTGAGGCACCCCAAACTTTTTATTTTTATTCTCCTGTCCGATCCTCCTTTTTCTTTTCCCCAATAACTAGCCCTTTCTCCAGGAGCGACTTGTCATGCCCCGTCGGCTCGTTACTCGCAGTTGAGTACGATGATGCCCTGAACTCCGATACGCCTTGCTTTCCCATGGTAATGATGATGAAGAGTGATGATGACGCTGGTGCTGAATTCGCAGCACATTGTTGTTGTTGTTGTTGTTGTTGTTGTTGTTGTTGTTGTTGTTGTTGTTGTTGTTGTTGTTGTTGTTGTTGTTGTTGTTGTTGTCGTTGTTGAAAATAATAATGATAGTGGTGTGAATTAGGTAGGTAAAAGATTTTTCTTTTTCTTTCTTTTTCTTTTAAAAAAAAAAGAAAAGAAAAATCTCATTTCGCGAGATCTGCATGCGACGACTTTCTTAGTGCCGGTGGCTTATGCGGCTCCAAATATTGGACAAGCGACTACTACTACCTGAGCTGCTCGAGCTATGCTGGCTGGAGGCATCGCTTCCCTTGCGGGAGCCGGTGCCGAAGCCGGGGCCGGAGCCGTAGACGTTCCCGGCGCCGCCCCGGCCGACGTAGCCGACGGGCTTCTGCTCGATGTGGCTCTTGTGCGTGAACTCCTCGTCGAACGACAGGACGGGCTTCGCGGCCGCCACGTGCGCGTTGCCGGCCCCGCCTCGCCCCGAGTAGAAGCGCGAGGTGGTGGTGTGCGACATCGTCGACGGCTTGGTCGCTACGCCGGACGAGGGCGTTGTGGTAGGGGCGCGGAAGTAGTTGCCTGCGCCGCCTCGTCCGGAGTGTGTGTAGGAGTTCTTCGGGACGGTTGGGTGAGGCTCGGTGATGGTAAGGCTGGGCATCTTGAATTACTTTTAGAGTGATATTGTGGCGATGAGGGTTGATATGTGTCTCCGCTGTTTATTTATTAGGTACCGTATAGGTAAGCTTATTAGGTTGAATGTTGTTTTCGTACGAGAAAAGCTTTATCGATGGTGATGAATCGTGGCAGTAGCAAAAATAGTATTATAGATCTTAGATGGAGTCACAGTCGGTGGGAACGGAGGGCATAAGCTAATATACATATTTTTGTTCGTGACGACCAGGGCCCAGGGGAGAGCAACCCCTTTGTCATAGTTACACCGTAGTTCTCGAGAAAGTTCCAAGTTTGTTGCACGTGGCCCCAGCACGAGAGTTTGAGGGAACAAAGCCGGCCACGATACGTAACTACGTACTACATTTGCCAGAGGGGCCAGGAGGGCAGACGGGGACCAGAGCATAAAAATTCCCATAAAGGAAAAAAAATTTCATGGCTCCAAGGAGGTGGTATAAAGCACGCGGAGCACGCAAGCTTCCTTGCGTAAAGCGCTAGGCGAGGTTGCCGGCGCAAAAGCTCATCTCATCGCGTGGGGATGACAACATGGCCAGGTTAGATTTTTTTTTACTTAACACTTCCCAGGCGAACGAAATAGGGCCAGACAGGCGGATTCCGAGATCCCGGTGCGCCTGGACAGGAAAAAAAAACCATCGCCTTGGTGGGACCGAATCGCAAGGCGACATGTACGGCTAACATGGTAATGAGGGAGACTATGAGTGGAATTTCGGTGGAATCTCAGTGGAATCTGGGGTAACCGCGTGATGGATCCCATTAGCAAGGAATTAGCTAAAAAGGAGCTTCTCAGACAAGCCAGAGTCGATGGAGCAGTTGTAGTTACGAAATCGAGTCTTAGGTAAAGGCATCATGAGACCTGTAGAGGAGTTTTTTGTACCTAACTATTACCCCATAGTTTGCTCCCTCGACGCTAGGCAGGGATTAGTGCAGGATGGGCAAGAATGGGTTCTTGGTGGTGCAATTGGTGGTGTAATTGGATCTCGCTTCTGCTTTCGGACAGCCTCAAGCCAAGTGGTGGTGTCAGTGGTCAAGGTAACGACACGTTGGTTAATGGAACAAAGGCCCGGCAACGTCATGCCGTACATATTTACCTCCTCAGGTAGAAAAATGTAGAAATATATGGGAGGACGGCTTCAGCCAATCCTCTGATCTCCCTCAGCCCCTTTTGGTGTAAACCCATGTAAGTTCACTGCAGGTACAAACGTGGATCCGAAGAGCCGCTACAATTCGTCAGCCAACGGATCTGAAGTCTGGCCTCTTTGATTGGTTGGTAACGGCTGAGATCAATCAAGGATGGAATCTCGCCATATGCCCATATTCATTCGTATGCTAGTAGGCGATTTGCCATGTCGAGCACGTCCAAGCCCATACGCACGCGCATACGTAGTAAGTCATGCTGACTTCAGCATCCACCGGCCACCTGCGATGTACTGCTGTATTGTCGATGGCATTACACTTTAGAATGTGCATCTCCGAGGGATGAAACTCACACTCTCTCAGCCACGAACTCCTTGTGGTTAATTAAAGAAAAAAAAATTGTTTGTGCGCTGTT
Source organism: Daldinia bambusicola (assembly GCA_022478815.1). Classification (NCBI taxonomy): domain Eukaryota; kingdom Fungi; phylum Ascomycota; class Sordariomycetes; order Xylariales; family Hypoxylaceae; genus Daldinia; species Daldinia bambusicola. The sequence goes on from MU284066.1 coordinate 293,791, forward strand.
TCTAACTCTCAAACGATTCACAAACGACATCCACAATATGTGGAGTTGTACGAAGTAGCAAGCAGAAAGAAAGTAGAAAAAAAAAATTGAGGTTTTCGCGCTTTTCAGAATTCGGCTTGGCCGAATTAGATGGCGCTTTGATCGATCTGCCGTTGCTCACCTCGGCCCCTTTTAGCGCAATACGTTTTTGAGGGCCACGATGGGCAGGGCTGGTAACGGGTAAGCTATGTTACTCTAGGCCAGCTGACCACTAAGCGGTAAGTAAAAGGAGAACTTGTCGTTGTGACCAGAAAATTTTGGGGATGTTTTTTTTTTTTTTTTTTGTTTTTCCTCTTCGGCCATTTCAGCCAGCGGCAAGCTAGCAAAACAAAACAGACAGTTCACTCCGTCCGTGCATATTTTCAATATAGCGATGCCGAGACAAGCGAAGATTTATTATTATGGCTCACGAATTACCTCCCTTTCGTAAATCCACTCTTAAATCATGTCGGCTGTTTGATATTGATGTTTCAACTGCAACCTACCTTACCTAGGCCTTAGATGCGACCTTAATATTCGTTGCGCATATTACTTGAATTATGAGATCGTCTTAGGATAATCTACATAGGTTGATGTAAACTGTAGACATGACACAATAGAAGCGGCGTTTGGATAATTCGGCTTCCCATAACTGCCGTTGCGTCTTCTTTAACTACTTTCGCATCATGGCTAAGTACTCGACGTATTATTATGGCCACAAGTACAGATCAATTCCATTTCTACTAGGCTTCTACACTACCTACTACTGAACCGCCGTGCCATCCCTCTTTCCACTTTTGTGTATTTAGTCGGTAAAACTAAGAATAGCTATTTTAGTCACGATTCTATGGCATGTTTACGGCTTTTGGTGGAGTCACTACTAGACACGATTACTGAGTCCTTTTCTGATCGCCTGCTCTCTGGTAAGAGTCATCCAAATTTTCTTCAACTAGATCTCCTCGACCCGAAAGAGTCACTCCAAGGGCATTCATCGTAAGTTTGCAAACAGATTACATTCTACCTACCACAGCGCATTCCTATTTCGGGACACTGAAATGTTCGGCTGGATAGGCAGTCTGATATCGTATCAACTTCGCACAGGAAACATCTTGAGCTGTGGAAGGGTGCTAAGGTTTTCATGTGAGCAAACGACATGTGAGTGTATTTTACATTATAATGCATGATAATAATTAAGAAACACAATGTGATGAAGACCTTTACGTCTATTAGGCTGTGTCGATTATATCTAACTACAACTAAGTATAATCTACCCAAGGTCCACCCAACTGTCGCATCTATAGCGACATGAGACGGCTAGATTACCAGTGGCAGAGCTAGTGTTCCGCCTGACAATAGGAAAAATTTAGGGGGCGCGATCTTAAAATGCAAGGCGTATCCTTCGTTGCATCTCAAAGCACGATAGCAGCCAGCCCTACTTTTGTCTCTTCACACAATGAACTACCAGCAAGAAGTTGCACCTCGTAGATTTTCCGATTTCCATGACGAGAAGGCCTGGTAGCGGCCATAGCAGCAATGCTTAGAGTCCTCAGGTAGACCCTGTTTGGTATGATGCCGCTGTTAGGCTTCTTATCTGAGGATGCACGTCCACATGTGACGGTCAGAGAGAGCAATTTGCCTTTCTAAATCTCTGATGTCGCCCTTATATGCTTGTCGTTCTTCCATCTTTGCCAATTCCGCTAAATAACACTTGAAACTTGGGAATATTCGAGGGCCTATCTTCCCCAAGTTCTGTTCCAGGACAACCCATGTTTCACGGAAACTTTTCGCTACAAGCGGAGAGATACCCCCAAAATGCTCGTTAATGTGGCGCAAAGCTTCTGTCTTGACGTTCTCAGGTAACAGATGAGCATGGGCCAGTACAGGCCCCCATAGTTGGGCAACTCGTTGGCATTCCCGAGGCCCGATAAGGCATACTCGGTTGGACCTCTCTATACTCAGCATCCGTATTGGCTGTATAAGGGGTGTAGTGTATTTTAGCTTAAATAAAGCGGCATCCAAGGCATATTTTCCAATGAGGCATTCCAGAAAGGTTTGTGAGCGAAGACTGTTTTCATCCCAGCAGATACTAGCTGGATTGTGAAAGCTCAAGAGCGGGCCGTTCTCGTACGTGAAGAAATTCAAGTCGTGATTTTTGAGTTGAAGGAAGGCAATATAGTCGCGTGGGAAGGAGGGATCATCGAGTCTCTCGATTAAAGAGGTGATATTTACGAGTGAACAAAAATGATGTTTCCACTCGGCCTGAGAGATTCTCCGCATGTCGCCTTCACTGATTCTATGCTTAAATTTGATACGGCTTAGTAGTTGCGCCACCACATTAATGTCGTATTGGTCCCATGCGTGATGTTGTAGTTTGTCAGGCGGAAATCTTGGCCGAAAAGCTTGAGAAGTGTATACTCGTGATGCGGGAACTTGTCGAGTCTTTCTACGACTTAACAGCGCGATAAGTACGAGGACGGGAATCGCCAGGAGAATAAAGTGCATTAGCGTGCCCATATCGGAATGCATTTAGATAACAACGTGGGAAAATAAAGTACCTAGTAGAATGCCATATACGGTTGATGCCTGGTAGTTGAAATATAGTCTAACATCTACCTGTTATGACCATAACGACGTTCTGAAGGAAAGCCAATGCTATTTATGTTTTCTAGGAATAACCATAGGATCTGAAACTCTACCTACCTCCTAGGTAATATTTCAGTTCTCTCTAGAGATTGAATTGTGTTATGACTTGTGGGATCTTCACGGAAAGAGCTATTCAAGACATTTAATCGGTACCCCTCGACAACACATCATGCACACCCTTTGTCTGAATTATATTCAGGGTAAATCTAGATGTGTTGACTAGCTGCGTTGTTACAGAAGAAACTCTAACCTAAGTCATGGAAGCTCACAGCCCTTTGTTGCTCATAAGACAAGCACCAGAATCCTGGCAGCCAATATATGAAGTCAATGAGAGATATGACTGCTTAAGTACCTACTGGGGGAGTACATGGATCTATGTTTCCTGGGGGACAACATCTGTATATGTTTTATCGTCGCATATCACATTAAACGACGTTTCAGAACCAATACTGTCTTATTAACTCTTTCATAAACAGATCGTACCAGCGCTTTTACACTATGCGAATAATGATAGGATAGAGAAACATGATGATCAGTCGAGGAGCATAAAGTGGAAGCAAGATCATACTATCTAAAGGTTCTTATCTAAGAATCCAAGGCAAGCTCCTCAATTCTATAGTCATAGATAGGTAGGCATACACCCTACGAAGTTTAGTAAATAGGCACATACCGTCATGAGTCTCACTTAAGACTTGTTGGAAACAAACTAGTTGCTTTTCCCTGCCTAATGCTCTGCTACGTGGCACATACCCAATTAAGTATGAATGAGGGTGGTTAATGCATACTACTTTCCTTTGAGAGTTGGCGTCCGTAGTGTAGTTTAACTATCTCATAGTCGATCAAGATCTAGAAGTAAATGCTGCTGAATTCTATAACTTACGAGATGAAGTTCATCATTACCTTTACCTATGCGAAGATTTACTAGGATATCTTTAATCTCCTCATGCACCAGGTAAATGAATACGCTAATTATAATTATTTCTTCATCCAGATGGGGGGAGGGGGGGAATACATAGACAGGAAAGCGTTGGCAATTAATCTCATGGTGAGTCTGTTCATGATAGAGAGGTTTGTGGTATATATACAGTATTTGATGTCGACCTTTCAACCAATCATCTGGGAGTTTGGCCGAGTGGTTAAGGCGTCGTGTTTAGGTCTTCCAAAAGAACACCTTGTAACCCGCGATGGGAAACCGCGCAGGTTCGAATCCTGCAGCTCTCAATTGAATTTTTTTTTCTTCTTTTGACGACTTTTTCTGTTGCCCACTTGGCGCCGTATTTTCAAAGCGCCTGGTGGGTTGATTTATTTTTTTAGTATAGAATTGAGACAACCCTATGGGGTCGAATTTATCGTTATCGATATCTAAATCAAGACGTTCTATTCGGAGAAAATGGGGGAATATACTACACATTAGTAATGCTATGCACAGACACGAGTTCAAGATTCGTGTGCGCAGTAGTTTAAGGAAAGCTGAATGTACACAAATAAAACTGCATACTTGACGAACCCTAAGCAACTAACATACATGTAATCAATTCGCTGTGTCACCGCTCTTGTCCAATCGTAGCTCAAGTTATACATATATGGAAACATATATGGAAACTCCTGGAACTTGATTTTCCATATAGCAAATGACATCGTGGTTATAATGTCGATCACATTTCTCCCCCCTTACTCGCTTGGAGAAATGGCCCACTCCCGTCATCTCGCCACCTCTATCAGAAAGTTCAAATCTAAAAACAACTTGACATTAATATGATATTAACATGATATTAATATCAACTAAAAAAACTAACTGACTAAAACCACCTGAAATATAACTTCCAGGGACGATGCCATGATGCTCTGATGTTACGGATAATGTGATGGGGGTCTCTCTCTCTCTCTCCTGTAGACAATCAGGACGTCAGTAGCTGACCGCTACACCATTCGGCGAATCTCAGCAGGTATAACGGACGAGATCTACGCACGTACAGACGGGTATCCGTATGCCAATATGCTCCTATCTGGGCATCCAGGGGGCCCCGATTCTCGTAGTCGACGAGGTCGCACGCGCCCCATTTCCGCGCGAGTTCCTCCTTTTCCGCGGGGAACTTGTCTTCCTGTTTGTATTCGTACACGATCATATCCCGGACTCGCCGCGGGCACCATCCCCCGAATTTGAAGCAACCCTCGGGAAGTGGCAATTGACTGGGAAAATTTTTTTTGTCAGCGGAAATAAAAGGAAAAAAAAAAAAAAAAAAAAAGGGTTGGTTAGGATTTGGAATTGGTATGACTCACGCGCAACCTGGTATCTGGATTTCGTTGCCATTCTCTTCATCGGCCACTTCGAACCAGAGTCTGTCCTCGAAAGTTCCCGTACGAGGAACCTCCATGGTGATAATCGCGACGGGCCGAGCGTATTCTTGGATTATACGCATAGTAGGGCACTCGGGCGGACCGGCCATGTCGAAAACCAGAGTATTGTCGTCGATATGCGTAAATTGCTGGTGCGTACCGTAACTTGGATCGAGAACGATAAACTTGCCGAAAGGCAACGTCTTGAGAGCTTTCGTATGTTCAAGTCCGTAGTCGGGGTCCGCCGTATACAGAGGAATCTCTTTGCCTGTTCTCTTTTTTAGCTGCTTAACTATTGAGATGGCAGCGACATGCTGGGAAATGTTCCGCGGCATCAAGATGTTACGAGGTCTCTTCTGGTTATCATCATCACACTCTTGATTGGCGCGACGAAAGTTTGGTGTAAGTATACGGCCGAGTCCTAGGCAAACCACTTTATCGATTCGCTCCGGCTTAGGGATGCTATCTATGGCCTGCTCGAACTGCCGAGCTCTAGAATTGTCTTGACGCTGCCATCTTTCCCAGGCCTTGGCAAGAGTTTGCTGTATCTCTTCCGCGGATATAGTATCGCAACTCTCGAAGCTCTGCAGTGTACCCTGTTTATACGGTTTATGATACTTGGCAATAAATCTGCTTTGCGTTAGTGGTTTTTATACGATACTAGGTATTGTTTTGTCAACAGCGAAGTTGGTCAAATAGGAGACAGGTACTCTGAACATACTTTTCTGCAAAACTCCCGGAAATCTTAGTTGGTTTCATCTGCTTAGGGGGGCATTCCGGTTGAACCCTTTTATGGCAGTAGAGAAAAAAGTCTTGGGAATCTTTATATTTTGTGCCTCTTATATCTGGCGCACAGAACATGTACCAGTTGCACCGCCCGATAATCTTGCCATTTCTCTCCTTGCTACCCGTTTCAAGTTTCCGAATCTCCCTCTGCTTAAGGAAACCAGCTTCAAGGATATCCCCCATTATGCTAGTAGGTAGTAGATATGTGGATTATGAAGACCAATATATGCGCCTAGGAAAAACGCGTTCTAGACCTATTATTTAAAGTCTTTCCAGTTCTCTTGCAATCCGTCGCAGTGATCCTTAAGTAGAAATAAAATTTAGATTCTTAAGTAAACAAGTCTACGTAGGTAGCAATTTTTACTCAACACCTAATAGCTTGACGTTTCCAACCACGTAATGAATGACTTCTGCGTATCTGACATTGGATAGCCGTCAGCTTCAGCTGGACCGTCATACAGTTATTTCGATAGAAAATCCGGGTTAGGCTATGAAGTATAGTGGTGGAGAAACCGATGTGTTGTTGTGCTACTGTTGGAAGTAAGAGAAGCGGTTAGGTAGTCGAGCTGAATAACGCTACTCCCTTTATATAGTTGTTGCGCCGCTTGCCTGCGAGCCTCGTCTGCCGTGTGCAGGGAACATTCTAGTAATAGTTTCAGCGCGCCACACATATGACATGTAGTCAGAACCTGCATTCTTATGTACTGCTCGTGACGCGCAGATATTTTTTTTTTGGGATATGTTTCAAATGGCATTGATGATACAAACTCCTGATTCATGCCTGAAAATCTCGTTTCGATATATTTACTGTGTGTCGTATGTATGTGACTCGAGAGCCTGCTTGCCTAGAGATGAGCCCCATCGTTGTCTTAGGTGGGACAACGGTCATGAAAAGCGACCCTAGAGGGATTATAGGAAGTTATTTATATAATACATTCCAACGTACAGGCAAAATGGCTACGTGGCTGGGATTTAATCGAAATTTTACCTGTACTGAATCAATAGACTATAATATCTCCCAGCTCATTTCCTAGGACTTCAGCCTATAGGTGAATTCAATGGCCTGACTCTGCTTCTTCACCAGAGCAGGGCGTAGGTGCAACGTGCAACGTCAGAGCGACCCGAAAAAGAAGTCTTACTTATATTTAAGGGACGATGAAGCACGCAAGCCTTTGAATTCACCGAACCCTTACGTGGAGTTGTGACGTTGGTGAAAATAGCTAATCAGTGCCCTACCCCTGTATCATAATTGGGCCTGTTATGAGTTCCTATCGGCCATTAACACCTGGCTCTGGGTAGACTCCGTATATTATCGACCAATAAATCGTATATCCAAGGAGGCTCAAGAACAAGGGAGGTTGGCTGCCGGGCATTGTTTGACATGCATATCAGCCTAAGACAGGAAGGGCTGGATGGATACGATAAACCTCTAAATAAAATTTCCAATCTGTATGTCTACCTAGATCTATACCTATCCTGATTCCCAAACTTTTCTCTCCAGAAACTATCCCTTTTTTTATACCCCAAGACACGCGACATTCGCATGTCTCGGGAATTTTCATTTGACCAACTGCAATCCCAATTAAAAAACCACACCTGAAAAACCCACAGATGCCCAGAGATTATCCTATCCCACTCATGTGAAACCCCATAAACAGCCCACTCTGCTGTAAGACGGTCCACAGACCGCCAGCCGGCGATGGGCGCCTTATTTGGCAACACCGATACAGGCGAAGTACTTCTTGAAAGCTTGGACTTCGACGCTGAAAACGCCATCTCGGTCAAGAAGAGCGGCAGGAGGCCAGAATTCTGGCTCAACGCGGTCGAGGAGGCCGGGGTAGGACGTTAGGCCGCGGGGCTCGGTGACGCCCCACGGGTTTCGGATGATGATGTATTGCTATCGTCAGAGTCAGCTCTTTCCACCTCTGAGAGGGCTCCGAGGGCTCGAATATCTCTCAGAAGAAACATTCGCCGCTTCTGGAGCTATACTTCACGAAAGAAACTATTAAAGGGACGTATAACTATAACGAAGGATAGATACGTACGTTCTCCTCCTGGCCCTCGCTGACCCAGCCCAGGACCGAGTACGCGTGGTTGGCGACCAAATTGCTGCCGCGGAACACTGCAATTCCGGAATCAGCACATATACTCAATGCAATAACGACGAGTCACAATAGCAATAAGAAGAAAAAAATTAATAACAAGAGGAAATTGCTTCACATCTCCCGGGCGAAAACAGGTCAACGCCACCGCCGCCACCACCACCACCGACCCGAGAAAAAAAAAAAAAAAAAAAGGGCCCAAGGCTAGACGAAAGAGGAACGAGGACGAAAAAGAAAGAAAACAAGACAAGAACAGACAAGAATAAGAAACGAAGGGGGCATGATTTAAAACCCCAGGAACGCGGGTGGTGGACAACAGCAACAGCAACAACAACAACAACAACGTACTGTCTCCCGTGGCGTGCGTCCACGCCGCCATGGGGCTGATGGTGCGCTTGTTGACGCTGCACGAGCGCACGAGGCCCACGAGCTCGGGCCCGGAGTGGCGGTCCGTGAAGTAGTAGCGCGGCTCGCGGCCGTTGATCTGGGCCACTGTAGAGCGGCAAAAAGAGAAATCAAGTCGTTAGCCTCTTGCTTCCATTGCCATCTCTTTGTTCGGTAATTACGTCTTAAAGGGGGTTGGGCTGGGCTAGGCTTGGGTATGGGGTCTTGGGTCTTGGGGGCGGGAAAATTCTCCGAGGTTTTTTTTTTTTTTTTTTTTTTTTGGGGGGGGGTGCGCCGGGAATAGGGGATGGGCTGGAATGGAGGGAGGGAAGGGGATGGGAAAGGGGAACGAAGGGGAAACATTGGGGGGCGGGGGGTAGGGGGTGTTAACGCACTGGCCTTGATGGGGTCGCCGCTATGCGCCTGCGTCAAGTCGACGCGGCCGCGGTCCTCGGAGCGCGTCATCCACTTAACGAAGGCCTTCTCGTAGAGGGCCGGCCAGGTCTCGTAGCCGTCGCTCGAGCGCGCGTAGATGGGCATGTCGGTCGAGTTGTTCACCGGCACCTGGTAGTCGACCTCGATGGTGTCCGTGTCCGCGTTGTTGCGCCCGCCCTTGTCGTGGAAGCGTATGCTGAGGGTGGCGCGACGGTTGCCGTTGTTGCTGTTGCCGTTACCGTTACCGTTGCCACCGCGGTCCATGGGCCCCGACATCATCCGCGTCGACCGGTTGATCATCGCCGGGTTCGCCCAGAACACGGAGAAGATGGCCGCGATTAGCCAGCTGTTGCTCGAGGCGCCCTGGGTCGGGTCGTCGAAGCGGTGCTGGTGCAGCTCGCGGAACTGGTGGTGGGACATCATGCCGCCGCCGTGCATGGCGAAGGGCGGCATCCCGTCCATCATGAAGCGGCGGGGGAAGCCGCGGAACATGAGCTCGTTCATGTCGCGCCAGGAGCTGTTGGGCGGGGACCAGTCGTGGCCGTCCTCCTTGCCGTGGCGGAAGGGCAGCACGAGCTCGTTGATGGTCTCGGTGACGTCGTGGTTGCCGACGGTCCGGCCGAGCGACTTGCCGTCGAGCACGAGGCGCAGCTTGCCGTTCTGCATGCGCGCCATCTCGATGCGGATGTCGCCGACCTCCTTGAGGCCGATCTTCTCGAGGTCGTCGAGCTTCTTGACGCGCGACAGGTCCGGGGTTACGAGGTCGCGCTCCTCGAGGATTTGCATCTCCTTCTCGTTGAGCTCCTCAGCCTCGCGGTTCTCCTCGTTGAGCTTGAGGCCCGCGAAGAGCACCGAGTTGTGCTTCAGGTCGAAGAGCTCCTCGTAGTCGGTCTGCAGGACGTCCGCGATGATGCGCGCGGTAGACAGAGCGCGGCGGTCCAGCCTGTGGCCGATCATGGCCTCAACCAGAGCGTACGGGTTGATGGCGCCAATGAACACGTCCTTTGGAGGCTCGTCGGGAGAAGGCTCCTGGCCGAGGAGAGGGCGGTCATCCCTATCGTTACCGAGGACCTCATAGTCCTCAGACATGGTTCTGGAGGGGATATAGCGCCTGTCGATCTTGTGGCCTGTGAGAGCTTCAAATAGGGCGTAAGCATCGATATTGCTAGGAGCTCCACGAGGAGATTCAGGAGAAGATCCAGAGGTAACCATTTTGAATTTAGTTGGAAGTAAGTGATTAGTATTATAGGGGTGAATGAAAAGTAAATAATAATCTGATGAGTTGCTGAATGAATCGCTGCTGGCTGAAGAAACCGAAATATGTTCAAGGAGGCTAGCCGGTATATTTATGCCTTTGCTGATGTTTAGGACGCACATATTTCTTCGGCTCTATCAACGACGTAGACGTCAAGCTCTCGTATCCCTAAAATTTGCTTCTATTGACAAGGCCGGGCAGAGCGATTAATGCAGAACCTGAGGATAAACATGAAGCTCTCTGCGCTGGCCGGCTGGATTCCGCAAACTGCCTGGATTTCGTTATTGGGTAAAAAATAGGTTATAATTACGTATTTTTTGAAGTATTCATGTAGAAGGTTAAAGATCGCAGCAACGGCGAGCAGCTGGAATGATCTGATACGGACATATTCTCGTCCCTGCGATCCTTGTAGGTTTCTACTTGCTCTTGTTTTCTTGCAGAAGGTCTTGGCTATCCGGGGAAGTCATCACATAGTCCCAGTGACTGAAGCAAAAGACTCTGGTATGAGCGTCCGCATACTTGAGTCAGGACGTAACAAGGTCCCCGAGGATAGCCAACGCGGTATTGGTAAGTTCAGTTCACTAGTCAAATCGGAGATCAGGCGACGGACTCCTAAAATTGACTGTCTACATTATTTCCAAAGGACGTGATGGTGTGTAGAACTAAATCTTAACTCATCGTCGGGTTCGCGGGGAGCGGACGGGGAAATAAGCTTCAGATAATTCGGCGTGAGTGACGAGCGTAAACCTCGTAAATGAGCTAAGCTAAAGATAGTTCCGCTGAAGTTCAGCTTCATGTTGACAGTAAGTCTAAGCGGGTCCCGAGCTGAGTGTAGACTATGTAGAAAAGGACGGCATTTCATACTAGGTTTACCGTATGCATATTGGATAAGTTTACTTGAGGTTGTATTATAAGAGATATACGATCGAACTTATAAGGACTACATATACTGAAGAATTGGCTCATTGCCTCATTGGGTAGTCTGATATGAAAGTAAGGTAGTACATAACATGAGATGAGAATCCAACGTTAAAAGCCGTAATACAATGTGTCTTCCCTCACTTGTTAAGTGGCTTTTTCATCCGGTCTCAATAGAGGTATCTAAGTACGCGGCTCAACACCATCCCAGCGCAATAGAAACAAGGTAGAATCGTCTAATGTGAAACTCAATTCGTTACCGAAACCTACCTACCTCTTTAGATGAGAAACTAGCTCATCATCTAGGTACTCCTGTGCGTTTAGCTCCCCGGGTACCTGAACCTTAAGTCACTTATTCAAGGGGAAATACTATTTCGACTAGGCCGTTCTAAACCGGTGTTTCGAAACATTGTCTATTATGAGAATAGAAAGCAAATACCGGTAAGGAAAGGTTGTTATAACCTCGAGAGTATACGACCATCGATAATAGATTACTTACAGGGATCTAAGTGTCTTTGCCAAGATGATAGGTACAGCTACAGCATCCCGAGAGGGTAATGACACCTCTCATTATAGGACATACCTTGTTGGCCGTTCTAGACACACCAATGTTCTATGAATCTTCAGCTTTACAGAAGATAGCTCACTTTGGCACTGCCACCCAAAGGTGTTTATTACGTCCCTCAAATCACCAATCTCTCCTTCACTCTACTATAAAAACACGAGTCACAAAAAGCCCATAAAAAACACTGTGTCGAAAACCTTCATGTGACTCAGCAGCTATATCGCTGATGACGACTATCTTCCCTATGCTTATGCTAGACCCCTAAGCCACAAAACTCCATGTTCGCAGGAGTTGCGATAGCGCCAGTACGAGTCCGTATGTACATCGTAAATCACCCTGACCGGGAAATACTTAAGGGGAAGTAACCTAGATAAGGTCCGCCTATTCCGAATGAGCCAGGTTAAGAGCCAACCGAGTTGTCCGTACACGAGAGAGCCAGTTAAGTTGGTTACCCAAAAAGTAGTAGTTCCTTCCTTTGATCCGTTCCATCCACTATGCAGAAAGGGTTGGGTTGAGAGTACCTTACGTTAGGTAGTTAAGGGGTCCCATAACCAACAATTGGTTAGGATGAAGAAGAAGAGAGAGATGGAAGGAAATAAAAGGGAAGGGATATCAGAAGAATTAACAAAGGAAAAAACATGAATTGATAGTAACATGAATATGATGATGATGATGTAGCTGCTAGAACGCCGTGTAGTACCTGGTAAGTAACCGCAAAGCAGAAAAAAAAATAAAAAAAAATAAAACCCTTGGCCGACAAGTCTATGAACCGATGCCATGCCCTTCAAAAGACGAAGGAATGAAAAATAAAAACAAGAAAAAAGATTTATCGTAATCTCATTGTGAGGTGGTGGTATGTGCATATGCGTCCAACCTCGATGCCTAATGTGCGCGACTGCTTTACTCCGTCATATGCTGGATGCTAGTCAAACATCATTTTTCTCATTAAAACTTCGTGCTGTGAGGCTCGCCTGAACCTATATTCCCTCTACTTGCTCTTTTATCTTCTTCTTCTTCCAAGTCGTTGCGGCTCCTACCAACGTCCGACCGGAACAGGCGCACCGTAATTACCGGCCATCAGCTGGTCTAGGATAGAGCTCTGGTTGGCGGGCGTGTTTGAGGTATTGCCGCCTGCGCTTCCACCAACCCATCCAACGTTCGCGGCCATCGAAGAGATTGCAGCGCCTAACCTGCCACCAGACTGTTGATTGTGCTTGGCAAGCTTCTGGTCCCAGCCGCCCGAATGTAAGACAAAGCCAGCCCCCTTTTTGGAAGCTTCGTTAATTACCAGAGCCCAAGCTTGGGATATTTCGTAGTAGACGTTCTCCTTGTGATGTCGGTGGCTCTGGCTTTCCCAATCAGGTAAGCTATGTACTACCTTCGTAGCACCATCCAGATATTGTAGAGAGAGGTTGGCGCTTGTCTCGTTGGGCGGGAGGAATTGGTGAGTAAAGTCAACGAGGGCATCAATCAGCGCGATTAGTTGGTGCTTGACTCGGTAGTATGTATAGTCGGAACTCGAGTCGCCGTAGGGGAATGCGTCTCGTAATTTGTCTTGATACTCCTTTAATACCTGTAATGCGCATTCGACGGAGGGCTTCGGTGCGCTCTTTACAACTTCCTCCCCAATTTCAGGTTGTCGCTCACAGATGGTTTGTAGTACGGTTCGTAACTGTGTGATGTCGAGAGTCTCGAGAAGTCGAGGGAGCGATAGAGGTCGACCGGCTAGTTCATTTGCCCGAACTTTCTTCGACGGTCTCGCAGCGAGTTGTCGCGATTGAGTAGCAGGGGAGTTGAGAGGCGAGACCGACATCTCATCGCCATCATCTTCGGCTTTTCGCTTTCGGTTGCTAGCCATGGCATTATGAAAAGGAGACACTGTATTGAGCACCATTGTTAGTATACGCTGCTGCTTGATTATGCTTTAATTATAAAGTAGTCGAGTCCCGCAGCTTAGGATCGCACGCAGGTAAAGGGGCAATAAGACAAGGCCCCACAAGAACTCGGAATAAGGGAAGTTAAGCAAATAAATGAATATAGGTGCATATTTAGGTACATACTTGCGCGAGAAGGCGACCGTCGATTGGTCTCGTGTTGATGAGGGAAGAAGGACGGCGGTTGCGGTTGCGGCGATAACAGAACGTTCATTATGCCAGCGGATTTTTAAGTATTCCTTCCTTGCGAATACGTCGTCGTACTACTCGGTATCCTATATTCTACTTTTTTCCCCGATAATTGCGTTGGTCGAACTATGGTAATAAAACAATGGTGATGTCGACACCAAGCTGGACTGATCGACGGATCGACGATACGCTTATCTGAGGTACGGCGGAGTGGCGTCGACGATGGGAACAAACCGGAGGTGCAGGATGTTCAGAATGGGGAAGGAGGTTGAACTGAGCGAGGGAGAGGGGAGAAGGGAGAAATCAGAGGCAAATAAAAGTAGAGGGGGAAGGAAGTGAGAAGGTGGATAAGTAGAAGAGGGTGGATCGAAGTAAAAGAATGTTGTTACTTTGTAGCTACTTAGGCATTTATTCCGTCTGCTCAGTCATAAGCAAAAAAGAAAAAATAAATAATAATAAGGACGCCTAATATTGGTTGCGCATTGACTAAGGGGGGCTTATAGCATAGTAACGTAGCTGATTAAAAAAAGCTAATAAGGAAATCAATTTAAAAAAGGTTGCTTAGCAGCCTTGGGTCGATTATTCCTTTTAATTGAAAAGGATTTGGAGGTTTTGTTATGTGTGTGTGTGTGTGTATGTGTGTGTACTTCGTACGGTTATGTGTGTGTGGATGATGTGGATTGGATGTTCCAAGGAAGAAAAAAATACACCAAAAATGGGCAGTGATAGTTTGGTATAAAACCGCCATCCGCTATCCGCTGGCTCGGGCAATTGGCAGCAGTTAGGGGAAAAAAAGAGTCAGGCCCCAAAATCTCCAATCTATCCTAGCCATTCCGTTGGTTCCCTCGAAGGTACCAGTTGGTGGAGAAAGGTCCCTGTGGCTGCTGTAGTAGCACTATAGTAGTACCCTTATTGGACTAGCGTTGCCACCTATCAGCTACCTAGGTATTATACAAGTAGGTACACACTCATGTTTTACTCATCATCAAATAGCGATCCTAGTGTCTCATGCATCTTAGGTAATTGATGTGATTCCTTTCAATGCAGCTTCCTTTTGCCGTACGATGTGCCTTACATCAAGTACATTATCTAACACATGCATCTCATATGTTCCCTTACAATAAATAACGGGCAGGCAGTTATGTAAACATACCATAAACATTACACACAAGTTCCACCTCTACCTAGCATCTTCCAGCAACATCACCACAAAATACGCATTGTACAATATAATATTCCGTCCATGCGCCAGTTAAGAACGCTTTAACCTACCTAATATTACATGCACCTAGTGCCTCTTTCGTCGAAAAAAAAAAAAGTCTTATGCATAAAACAGCTTATTTTAGACAGCCGAAAAACCGCACAGCATCAAACCACGACAACCCCTCGTCAACTTACTTACACTACACTACCTAACGTATGTGGGGGGGGATGGGAAGGAAACAAGTCACAAGCTACCAACGCAGCAACTTGTTCAAGGGTCATCCTGTCCCTCGTCCTGATTGGCCATATCAAAATCCACCACCAGAACATACAACGTGACCGCCTCTTTCTTGCTGCGAGCATCATCAATTCCCTTGGTGAGAGAACAGCTTAGCATTGGATGAAAGGTGAAGATACTACCATTCAGAGCTCTACGGAAGATATACCAAGGCATTGTACACTACGCAGTCATCTCGCTGAATAGCCGAGGCTACAAATCCAATCAGTCAAGCCTTATACCAGGTACACAGCCTCGCATATCTACTAGTAGAGGTAAGTGAGAGGTACATTTTTACATAGGGTAGTGAGTGAGCTGGCCGGCTGGATCTAGATATGTCTTCACCAACTTTAGCGCCCGAATCCGCGTGGCTAGTGCCGAAAGAAGTTAACCAATCACGGCGCACAAAGCCGACATCAGTTTTTACAACAACTTGTTACATTCACTATTGCTAGCTCTTTTTTTTTTTTTTACACTTATATACAATAACCTCCATTAAACCCTTTTCTCATCGCGGCTAACCGGAGATTCCGGCTAAGAATCCAGCTTTGTTTGTGTTGAGACCGTAAAGACTCAAGAATATTAGTCACTCGAGAATACGGGAGCTTTGGCGGTCTTTGCCGTTAAGCTCGAGTTTCAGTCCAAGGTCAATTAGAGACCTTAGAATGACATTAACACATTAGACACCGCCACCCACCTCTGACTCTTTTTTCCCCCTGTTTTCCAGAGATGATAAAAGAACCAGTCTTCACTCTATCGCATATGGCAAACACTCCCTCTTCCTAACCATGGAGAGAAAAACGTAGTGTGACGAGGCATGATACCGGACAGAAAAGAGAGAGAGAAAAACGCGAAAAGATTCAGCATCTTTCCAGACTACTCTGATGGTAGCTGAGAAGATACCTAAGAGTCTGGCTGAGATGTCAGGAACAAGAAATCGAAAGAAACAAATGGCTGGAGCCTAAATTCATCCAGGGCTTAAAATAGCAGGAGCTATTTTCACGTGAAGCTGTGTGCTAAAAACCCGAATCTGAAATGCAAGGCGTCTGGAAAAACATCGGTAGAAAGTCGACAGGCTGAACGTATCAAGGACCTCGCAGATCATCTAATTCAAGTGTTGAAAGCCCTCCTGCGATTCCCGAAACTGAACTCGACTCGCCTGTTGCGGTTCGTTCACGGCTCGGTGTTGCGGTAGGGCCATGATTTTCAGTATAATTTGCCCAACGAGAGGCCTTAAGGCCGCCGAACGGTGCAGTCCGGTTCGGTAAAGCATCTCCCTCTCGAACAGGATTGGTACGTGGTGCAGGGACTGCACCAGCCCGTAGTGTAGACGCGGAAGAGTTACTAATCGCGTCACCCGGAGCATTGACGTCTGTTTGGCCTAAGTCAGCGGGTTCTCGACTATAAGACCTTAATAGGTCCAAGAATTTACTGGTCTTTTCTAGCGGGCCCTCAGTTTGTGCTTGGCATGCAGACTGCTCAGCTTCTGTATGTCTTGCTATTGATTTTGAAGACTCTGAGACCAAAGCGTAGCTGCCTACGGATGATGACTGAGGTTCTAGGCATTCAGTCACTTTAAAGAAAATACCGTTGAAGCGATGAACTCCTTGGGGGCAGGGGCTCGCGCGTTGTCGCAACATAATCATCTCGTCGATCGAGCGGATAATCGGAGCGTCTCCATGCACGACATTGGAATATACCACCGCAATTGCTTTTTGCTGATCGTCTTGGTTCAGGCTTGCGAATTCTTCATATTTATTAAGTTGTGTCATCGAGACCTGCATCGCCGCAAGTTTTTCGGCCGGTATTGGTGATGAGTCCCGAGCCCATCTGAAAAATTCCGAAAGGTTATGGTATATTTTCACCATGCGCTTGTAATCCCGCATTGTTAAGAAGGATAGTACGCGAAGAGAATCTTGAGACATATCTTCTCCAGCTCTGATCGCCTCTATAGTCGTGACGTCTTGCTCAAGTTGCGAGGTGGAAAGCGTGGCTGTGTTGAGGTTGAGACTATACTGTGTCGTAATCGATGGAGAGAGAGTCTGTGACCGGGCTATTGTAGGGCGTGTATATTCGCCGGGCGTTGGGGGTACAGGCGCTCTTTGAAGATTAGCAAATTCCGGAACGCCTATGGAGTCAACTACTGGCTGGGAGTTGGCGGCTAGATCTATGAGATCTGAAGACGACGTTTGCCTCTTAAGCGATTTTGGAGAACTGAGATCAATTAGATCTTCATTTGGAGCATCCACCACGCCTTGGGTTGCGATGGGTGATATAGGGGTCGGGGTGTTGACTCTAGTTTGATGAGTTTGAGGTACTCCATTCTTCAACGCTTGCTCATTTGTCTTTCCAGAATTCTTATTGGACGCATTAAGCTGTAGTTCAACCACAGGGCCAGTTTCTGTGACTTCCATATACAGTGGTTCCTGAGAATTCTTCTGCTGTTCCAGATGAGAGTTCACTGCTACTTTGAACTCATTCGCAGCTAAACTAGTGTCAAAACTTATCAGACTAGACCGCACTTCAGAAGTCTCGTCATCCTGTCGTCGCAGATGGATTTTACTTCCGTACTGGAATGGGTTCAAGCAGAGACGGATATCACCTCTCGTTGCTTTGCCATTGTCAATACTTAGCTGCCATATGACGATGTTGCTCTGGGGTCGTTTATAGACCGAAACTTGACCGGGACTAAATTCACCTACCCCAAAGACAAGCATAATACTGACCTTTTTGTTGTTGAATACAAGTCGATCAGGCTCAGAGTTTTTGTATTGGACAAGATTGTTACTGGCTTGGTTTGGCGTGTTGCCTGTAGGCTCAGGTAGTCGCCTTTCGTGTGGGAGAATAGTATTCTCTTGTCTTTGAATCACAGGTCGCTGCGGTTTCTCTGGGACCGGTGTATCACGCCTAGTTCTGGGCATGTTGGATTTAGCGTTCCCAAGGGCTGGGATGCCAGCTTTTCCTCTCGATTTGGAATTCCATTGCTTAACCTCCGCCCCAGGTGGCGCGATACCACCCAGCGAAGCTTCTCTATACCCTGGTTGAAGAGGTTTGGTGGTCTTTTTTGGCTTTCTTGTATAACCAGGATTACTGATACCATGTTAGCATAGATTTCATCATCAATTCTAGACGGTCAACGGCCACGTACAAAGGGTCATACACCGGGGCATTGCTCTTGGAATGGCTGTTGGGGCGGTTATTATGGCTAATAATGTTGCTGCTGCCTTCATGCTCTGGTGTCACTTCAGCTCGGTTTAAGCGGTGGGCATTTCCGTCGTCAAGCGAGTTAAGATCCTTAACCGCATGGTAATCCGAGTCATTAAACAGGCCCTCACTAAAGGCATCTGAAGCAATCATTAGCTAGGTGTCAAGCCGCAGTTATGATATATGTTACATAAATAACTCACTTTTCCACTTTGCAGCTGGGCCGCCAGCTGAAGGGATTCGGTTAGGTTGCGGCGAGAGTATGCTGTGGTTTGTTCGAAATGGCTCGCGATCCCGACGCTGAGCTTCGTCGCCATTTGTAGCCAGCTCTTCAAGCCGGTTGTTACCAAGATCATCCTATGAATGATGAGAGTTAGTACCTATGCTAAATCTTCGAGTCTTCGAATATGTAATATGGTGATAAGGTGAGGCTTACCATCATGGCCTTCATGGCACGTTGTTCCACCACCTTCAAGGAGGGATTGGCTGGTGAATCACTCATCATGAGTGGTCTATAAGTAGAGTTGACGTTATACCCGAAGTGTGTGTATAAATCAGGAGAGGTCAACGTAAAACAAGGCCAATGCCCAAGCTGCCCAGTCCAATGCAGTATTGCAAAAAAGCGACGTACACAACTGCTTAAAGGTCTTAGTTGTTAGCCACACGCCCTATGGATCTGGGTAGTCAGGTTGACACCGAATTTCAAACCCAAAAATGAAGGGCTGACAGTGAATAGTGTTAATGAATAAGACTTAAGGGGGACGTTTTGTGTTGTATGAAAATCTGTTTGCAAGAAAAACTCAATATGGCTTGAGGACCTCGTAGAAAGTACGCGACTTGGGCAAGTACATAATGTACGTAAGGGCGTGTAACTCATACCCAGGTACATGCATGTACTTAAAAAAAAAAAAAAAAAAAAAAGGGCAAACTAAATAAAATAGGAAAGGCGCGGGGATCAAATAGTGTATGTGTGTATACAGGAAGGGGATTGGGAAGGAAGTTGGGAAGGAAGTCGGGAAGAAAGGCAAGAACGGTAGGAAGGAAGAGCTGTGGCGTTTCAGGGGTTACAGTCAGGCATAACGTCAAAAGGAAGTCACGTCCCCCCTTATCGACCAACTATCATCTGAAGTAAACAATAAACAAGTAAATTGGACCCACGAATAAAAAACTAGCAAACCGGATTGCCTTTGAGGTTATTAAGAAGTGCTTTTGGAAATGTGTAGGCTGGTGCCTGTGAGGTTGGATGCCTGTGGTATTCGGCGATGCTCCGATACCAATATTAACCGCGCATGCACAAGCCCTGGGAAGTGTCAGATCAATAGAAAGATTTAACGCAATGAATATTTTGACGAGAAATGCAATCTTGTGCGCCGCTCAGAAATTTTTAAAGTTGTTGCTAATTGTTAAGAGTAGGAGAAAAGTGTAGGGTTGCTGTTGCTGTTGCCGTTGCCGTTCAAATTGCAGACTGAAATGGGAAATGGGAAATGGGAAATGGGAAGCCTACCTAGGTGTATTAGGCGTCAACTCACGTCCCCCCACAATACACTCGAAATTTATTTGCTTGGTATATCCTCTAGTTTAATTTTGTAAAAGGAATTTTGGATTTTAGTTGCGGTGCGCCGAAGGTAACAGATGGCGGGATGAAGGAGTCAAGGAGTGAAGGTGTAAGAGTGGAGAGATGTTTAGCACCAAGTTACGGCGACACTACCTGAGGCAATATGATTTGGGCCAGCAGGCAAACGGAAATTGCACCCCTTATACGGCATATCGTTGCAGGTGCGGTACTTTGTCACTTTTTGTTAAGTTTGGTCCTCATATAAATACAGATCCAAACAAATGTTAAGTGTGAATACAAACAAAAAAGGCCATGTGAAGGCCAACTACTCCCACGATTTAT
Organism: Daldinia bambusicola; assembly: GCA_022478815.1. Classification (NCBI taxonomy): domain Eukaryota; kingdom Fungi; phylum Ascomycota; class Sordariomycetes; order Xylariales; family Hypoxylaceae; genus Daldinia; species Daldinia bambusicola. The sequence continues at coordinate 313,938 of MU284066.1, forward strand.
ATATCCCTACCCAGGTGCAAATTCAACGTTGATATAAATTGTAGTGCAGCATTGAACATACAAAGGATGAAATTAGTTAAAGATATAATCATTTACTTCTATGGAAGCCCTGTTGTTAAATGAGGCTCATCATCCACCACGGAGAGAAGACATTACCGTCATAAAACCAAGAACAGAAACACATTCAAAATAGTTTATCTTCATGTTCCCTTTGATATTCTATGGAGATATGTATAATATAAGGCAGGTATGTATTTTCCTTCTAATTATCAGCTCTGTGAAAGAAGTCACGTGCGTGCTAAGATAGAATAGGGGGACATAGGGCACAGTAAGAGCTTCAAAACATGTAGAAAATGACTTGAATTTGCATATAACTGTATAAAACTGGAACAACAAATGAACTTGAGCTCAGTACCAAACACTACGTACACCTCACTTATGCCAGTTTCACCCTAATCAGAAAGCATCCAATACACGATGCGGGATATCGTAAGCAAACCACCTATATCGGATCTGATAAGGTCTTATTCTTTGGACGTTTCAAAGGCTTCGTAATCCTTCTTCTCATGCCATTTTCCTCTTGGTCTGGGTTCAATGCCTCTTCTCTGACTGCTTCTGCCGTCTTGCTTTCTTTAATCAATGTGCTCTTCGCAGGGATTTCGTTCTTTTGCCATGAAGTTTGCGGGAAAATCATGGAGAACTCCGGTTTAACACCAATAACCCAGAGGCATAGCTCTACTAGGAGAATGGTGACAATCAACGATACAATCTCCGCCGTAACTTCAACTGGTTAGCTTGCTTGGAATCTTAGAAATCGAAGCAAGCGCGTTATACTTACCAACCCATTTACCAACGTAGTTTGTAGTATATGCAAAGACTGGTTCATCCTCTCCTCTGTTCACCTGACACTAATTTTGTAGGAGGCCTTGGAGGGGTAGAGCGAATAGGCTCGCCACAAAAGCCAAAGGCGTAAATATAATTGTGATTATTGCAAACGCAATGGCTACAATGCTGAATACCAAACCGGTACGAGTATCTTGCATACTAGTGTATGTCTATTTCATATTCAGCTGGTTCTGAATCAGGCTCCCGATCCTCTCGGCGTCCTTGCCAAGTTTGGTGGCCCGTCTCTGGAACATCTCAATGTCCTTCTCTGATCCTTGCAACCTTTTCCAATGTTTCTCGAAGAAGAAACGGTCGTATGTATCCAACTTGTCCCACTCTTCCCCTTCTAGGACTTCGCCATTGAACATATTATGGCAGCTATAATGCTGGATATCGTGAATAAAACGCTGCATGATATCTTTCTGCTGACCCAATATTTCCTGTATCATAGCTAGCTCCTCTCTAATATCCGCGATTCGACGCACAAATTGGCGTCCTTTCTTGATGTCAGGTAATAATTTCGAGTCGGGGTTCATATAGTCTTCAACCTCTGATAAGATCCTAGCTACACCGTTCTGGAAGATATCAAGGGGCGAGGGGAACTTCCCATCGGCTTGCGATCTAGCAAATCTGGACAGGTGATCGGCCATAAGACATCCAACTGCAAATTCAGGTAAATCTCGCCATCTCCACCACCAAATATCATCCATTTCGCACGAAGAATGCTCTAAAACTTTCTCCGAGTAAGCAATCAAAACGCGTTTACCGGTAATAAACGCCCACATTTGAGTTACGACCAAGATTGGTTTCGTGGTGTCGTCAATTTGGTGGTCGAGCGTTTCTGTGCACTCTCTGGAAACCACTTGCTCATTATTGCGTGCCGCAAGATCATCGACCGAAAGAGTTAAGTAATAGGTTTCATCCAGTGTTCTATCCGCTTGTATAGTGCCTCGAGTGAAATCGCGGGCCACATTAGATTTCAATTCACGATTCTTCTCCCTCATTTGGATTTGGTTATCTTTGGTCCGGAGCACGATAAACGGAGACTGCAGGAATATATTAGAACTGTTTAGTTTAAAACGTGAGATAGGTATGCATATGAGTGAGATAAACACCTACCACGATGGTCGTAAGTTCGAATTGTCGCCTAAACTTCATATGATGGCTTAATAGGGATATTGGTGTCACCCATAAACGGCGATCGAGGTATCTCGCTCTCACCAAATATATTGCCCTCTGCTTGAAGTAGCTTAAGTGCAAACTGTCATAGATTAGCCGTTAATCCTGCAGGAATCTTGTCTAAAATATACGAAGGCCGAGACACCCTATCGAACTTTTAGTATTTTACCTAACGATACAACGCGCGTTATTGAACTTACATTTGTCCACGGAATATAAAGCCAGGCCGGTTCATCATTCGGTATGAATCTGGAATTAGGCTTTTGTATTTTCAAGAAGATTCCGTCAAAATAACCGAGCTTGCGCACTATCTTTAAATCAGGGTATCTATCACATAACTTTCGCAATTCGAGGAGAAGCGTTTTCTCCCTCCATTGGTGGTTATCCTTCTCGATCAAGTCTATCGGTGTTTTCTCGTCGAGATTTCTTATTTGAGTGTCGGAGCCCATTTCAAGTAAATATTCGAAATGATCCAAGTTCGCACATCTTGCTGCGTAGTGTAAAGGAGTCGACCCCTTATTATCTTGGTGGTCCAAACACTGCGGAGCGAGACAGCCACGCTCTGATAGATAGTTCAACAACTGTAGTGAATGGGGTCGCGAACGTGCATAGAAGACGACAAATCTACCAAAAATGTCCCGATGCACGAGATCTGCATTTTCTTCCATGACTAGATATTCGATTATGTCTAGTTTACTGCGGTACGCAGCATATCGAACAAGGCGGTCTACGTGAGCGACCTCAACAAGCTAGGTCAGGTCAGATATCCGTAAATATCTGGCCTTGTTGAGTCAGGTCAGTCTTTCTCGTAAGTGAGGCTTACCTGCAGTATCGTGGGATTAGTTTGAGGCACTAAATATTTCCTACAGTATGAAGTAATACTTAATAAACAAACATACTAATACTATTGAAATATTATACCTTAAAAACTTACATCTTATCTAAGATAAAAAAATCAAAAAAATCGAGCCTGGCCTTTATAAATACCTACTGTAGAATTAAGGCCTATGCAGGCTAGGTCAAGTCAAATTCAGGTCAGGTCAGTCTTTTAACTAACCTGTTGAGGTCGCTGGTCTACGTCCAACTCCAAATGGCCCAAGTGGCATTTCTGAATTAATAACTTCAGCTATTCCACTTCATATGAGCCGTTTATGGTTTCCACTTTTGACATTGTTAGATTATAATCATCCATTTTGGTTTGATTAGTGCAGGCACTTACACAAATTTTTCTTTAGTTCCTCAATCGACCTATTTCTAGATTCATACTGAGTAGATCTTGATTGTGATTGCCCCTCCGAAGGCGTATCTGCTGATAGCGTGATGCGTTCTATGGATACACCATCTCGAAGGCGTTCCTGTAGGATATCGTCGTCGGAATTAAAAGGTAGAAATATAGTAGATGTTCCAACCTGTGATGTTGCCATTGTGTAGGTATATTATTAGTATCGCGATGTAAGAGACAAAGCTCTTCTAAATAGTTCTGCTTCTTGAACTCATGCAAATAGGTAAAAGTGTTTTTGCATCGAGAAGGGCAAAGGCTCCTTCTTAATCTCTTCTAGGTCCTATGTAGGCTAAATAGCCATAGCTACCTATGTACTTTGAACAGCGTACCACTAATAGGCCAAAGAGGTTTGAAGGCTATTGAAAATTTTGACAGCCACAAGCCTTATTGGAGCAAAGTAACGCCATGCTTGATATTTCATGAGACACTATGCAAGTCGCTTGATTTGCCAACTGGGTAATGGAGTCTCCTAACTTGGATTGCTAAATCAGTCATTTGAGTCGTTGGTGTTGGTTATATTTTTTGGTTTTTTGGTTTGTATACCTACCTAATGTATAAAGGGGGGGGGGGGGGGGGGGGGGGGGGGGGTGGGGGGGGTTGTTGGGGGGCAACGGAAAGTGGTGTCCCGTTTATTTTGCCATTTGTTAAAAAAAGCGAAGGAAACAACATGGAAAAA